>OZ005661.1:25516885-26050108 GCA_963930645.1 Salticus scenicus | reverse complement strand
CTGGCCATCTGAGGCACTGCTCTCTGTATCAAAAATAATCTAAATTTTTACAATTCCTACTCTAAATGTTGTCAATGTCACTGGTATTACTCTTATGGTACCCGGCTCCCCCCTTTGACTATTTTTTTTCAATTTATGTTCCTTGTAATGAGAGCGCAGTTAACATTTCATCTGACTTACTTACTTTACTCAGATATAACGCGAACACCTTTCTCCTTGGTGATCTTAATGCCCACCATCCCTTTTGGCATTGTTCTGTCTCGAACGCAGGCAAAACTATTTATGAAACATTCTTCAATTCGATTATGCAGACATCCTTTTTCCGGACACCCCTACCCACTATCAAGGCTTAAGTAGTAGCACAATCGATTTTGGTCTTTTCAATGGTTTTAATTTTGATAAGGATATTTCATCCTTGGCTGAATTGAGTTCTGATCATAATCCAATCAAAATTAATATTCAAATTCGTCTCCCCCTGATACCCCCCAAAATTATTTCTCGTACTAATTGGACTCAATTCACTAATTTTATCAACGATATTCCACCCTCCCTCCCTACCATCAATAGCACTAATGATATTGATCTCCTGGTTAACACCATCACAAATGATATTAAGAGTGCTATTGACTATGCTACTACTTCCAAACCTGCTAACGAATTTTTCAAATTAGACCCGCACGTCCGCATTCTCACTACTAATAAAAATAGAGCCAGGAAAACTTGGCAACGTACGCATATAATTCAAGATAAAATTGTTCTCAATAGAGCTCAACAAGATCTTAAAGATTATCTTAACAAAAAACGCAATGACAGTTGGAGAGAATTCCTTGAATCCCTGTCTCCAGAGGATAACTCCATCTGGAAAGCGGCCAGGATATTTAAGAGCTCCTTTGAATCTTTCCCCCTATCCTTATTCCAAATTCCCTTAACTATGCGTACACTAACGAAGAGAAAGCCAACGCCATTGCTATAAACCTCGAGACTCAATTCCAAGGTAATCCTATTGTTAGTGATGAAACTGAGAGAGAAGTCAATGTTACTGTTAGAAGATTCTTGAATAACCCCATTCCCCCCCTCTGACTTTTTGGTAACCCACACTGATGTCATCCACGAGATCAAAAAACTTAAAAATAAAAAAGCCCCAGGCATCAGTGGAATCACTAATGACGCCCTCAAGAATCTACCATTTAGCTATATTCCAAAAATTACCCATCTGTTTAATAGTATCTTTAAATTTAATTATTTCCCTTTCTATTGGAAAACTGCAGTAATAGCTCCGATACTAAAACCTGCCAAACCCCCTGATAGGGCTTCGAGTTATCGCCCAATTTCCCTTCTAAATGTTTTAAGTAAATTAGTCGAAGCCTTTATTGCTCAACAGATTGATTCTAATATTGCAGAAAATAATATTATGATCCCAGAACAATTTGGGTTCTGCAATGGCCTTTCAGCCCCACATCAGGTCTACCGATTAGTTGAGCACATTACCACCGGCAAAATTCGGAAACAATATACTGCTGCAGTGTTTCTTGACATTGAAAAGGCATTTGACAAAGTTTAGATTTTCGGCCTCATTTTTAAACTTATTAATTATAACTTTCCTCCTCCCCTTATTTAAATTAATCCATAGTTAACTACTTGACAGAAACTTCCACGTTAAGGTGCAAGACACTCCTTCACGGAACTTCTTTGCCTATTTCGGCGTTCCACAAGGTTCAAAAATTAGCCCTAAACTTTTTAATCTTTATATTAATGACATTCCTCGTTACACTCATACCTCATTGACTATTTTTGCAGACGATACCTGTATTTTCGCTTCGAGCGTCAACAGGAGTTTTGTTATTTCGGCAATTTCAAGTTACCTCAAAATTTTAGTTAAATGGTTTTATAAATGAAGAATAGCGTTTAATACCACCAAAACTGAAGCTATTCTTTTTTCACGTGGAAGAAATGCTATGACTCCGGAGTATAGAAACAAATAACAAATTAGCCTCGGAGCCACCCCCCCCCCTACCATGGTCAAATCACTGTAAATACCTTGGTTTTATTTTAGACCAATCGCTCACTTTTAAACAACACATTATCACCATGCGTAATAAATTCCGTACTGTTAAAAGTAAATTTCTTCTCCTATTAGCTCCGAATAGTAAATTAAACTTTAAAAACAAATTGCTCTTGTACACTTCCTACTTACGACCCATTCTCACTTATGCATGTATGGTATGGTCATACGCTGCCAAATCGCATATCATGTTACTCATTAAGGCTCAAAATGCAACTATTCGGCAAATTCTTGATATGCCTCGGTACGTTAGAAATTTTCACCTATATAAAGAAATTTAAACTAATAGACTTGTTGATTTCATTCAATATTTAAATATACAATTTCATTTGGCTCTCGAATCATTAGATAACTCTGCTTTGAACACACTTGCAACATATGACCATAACGATCCTCTTAATCGACGCAGACCCAAAGCGGGCCTCAGTCTAAACTCCCACCTTTAACCTTTTTTATGTTAGATTATATCCTGTCCTTGTTTTTGTGTTGTCCTGTTTTGTTAATAAAAATAAAATAAAATAAAATAAAATTGTGTTTTAAAATATTGTGTTAGAAATATTGTGTTAGAAAATTAAAAAATCTTGCTCCTTAAAATTACAAAAATATTCTTACTATCCCTAAACTTTCTTCTTATTGTGTAATGCTGTACTTAACCTTCCTACTTATGTTATATTGTGTTTCCTTTTTCCATAACCTCTAAAATTCCTTTGTTACTGTTTTTTGTTCATGATACGTATCCCCCTCCCCTCTCTCCATTGCAGTAAAATTGTTTTTCGGGACTCTCAATCCACCTTTAGGTAATGGAGGATGCGGGACGCTATCACAGGTGCCTCCCATCCATTCAATCCTTACATCCTAACATCTTTTCGGGCTGCGGTAGCCCAGTCGGTAGAGCGCCAGACTGGTAATTGGAAGATTACGGGTTCGGTACTCGAGCCGGCCAAAGACCGTCGTGTACACTAATGGTGGCTGGTGCACGTAAAATCTGTCATGGCTGCAATGTCCTCCATGTTCCCATCAAAATTATACCTCTGGAGGTCACAGAAGCGGGAGAGCCATCCCTTCCGTGGAGGATCAAAATTGTGATGGCATGTCTCCGGATCACATCTAGGGGTGAGTCCCAGACCGTCACCAATTGTCCATTGCGCAGCACTAGTGCGACGTAAAACCAATTCACCCTAACATCTTTTCATTAAGTGTAGAGTGGCATTGTGAGTAATTGTGCTGAAAGCATCCTGATATAGTTTTAAGAAATCACAATTGTGAATTTGACGGCAACTAATAGCTTTCGAAAATGGGCCATGCAAATAGCTCGCGTTTGCTTCGATTAAGCTTTCTGACTAATTTTTAATTCCGGTAGGAATTGCTTTATTTTATTATATACTTCTGATGACATAATGATGCATTAACGCATTGTTTTGTACTATCAAATATAATCAGTAAGAATAAAAATTATACAATTTCTTTTAGTTCTTTATTTCTTTTTATCTTTTCAGCATTGGAAAAAGCTACAGACTATTTACCAAAGAAAACTGGCGAAATATGTTGTTAACGTAAGTAAAATAGGCTGTCACAACATGAAATAGCTAATATTTCAAGGGAGTCAAAAAGTTAGTAAAAAAAAAAATATGTGCGGTTGGAGGACCTCTGTCAAGAACGAAGATCTTTACGCCAATTCTGAATTTAATTTACTAATCAAATCTAGATTGTTTACTCTCTCTCTCTCTCTCTCTCCACTAGTTTATTGTTTATTGTTTAGTTTTATTTATTTATTTACTTTATCTCAATACACATAATCTAAAGTAAGTAATCAAATTAATAAGTTGCATTTAATATTTTAACGAACATGTTTGTTTATTAAAAATTAAATACAAAAAATAAAAAATAAAATAAAATAAAATAAAATAAAAATAAAAAAATAAATAATAATAATAATAAATAAATTATATATAATATTAAGAAATATTATTATTTTTTTTAAGTGTTATCATATCTTATCATGGTAATTATTGGCTTATGATAACTATAATAAGATGCACATGTTTGAGATTCAATTTTGTCTAGGTATCTCGAAAAAACAGCATCAATTATAGTACAGTATTTCGTTGTGAACTGCGCTGGATTATTATTAATACTTAAATCAATTATATATGATAAAAAGGATTTGATTTCTTCAAATTATTCTTTATTATTTAAATTAGTGTTGAAATCTCCAACCAATATAAGTGGAAGTTTATGTAAAATATGTTTAAGTAATTTAGAGCCTCCCTCAGCATATTATAACAGCGAGCGATGAATAAATATTGTTATATATTCAAGCTTTTGTTTTGTGTGTGTTGGGGGGGGGGATACACTAAGGGGGGAAAAACCCGCACTTGTATATTTTCCAATTCTCTTTTTGCAATCGCCGATTTATTGTTTTAAAAGTAAATTTTCGAACAGATTATATTACTTTGTGTTCCATGTACACTGTAGGATTGATCCAAGTATTAAAAAGACGATGCAGTTGTTCGAAAAAATTGTAATTTTAGAAAGAACTTGAAAAATGGTGCGTATAAGACAATTAACGATGTTACAAAAAAATATTAATTTTAGAGTGAAAATCAAAAGATATTTTAATTCGCGGGATGGGGGGGGGGGATTAAACTGGAAATTTGCCTCCAGGCGTCCACGTTGCTCATCCAATCAAGATGATCGCAAGTTAAAAAGCCCGTGCTTAAAAATCATCTTGTATTACATTTTTTTGTTAATTTGTGACTGGTCACGTTTTAGACTTGGACACAAAACTTTCACTGGAGTAAATGTACTGCAATATGTTATTTTAACACCTAAAGTTGTAAGAGAATTTATGAAGTACTTCTTGAGATATTAGACAAAAGCTTCTACATTCGACTGCGTGTCTTCACTTATGTTTGTGAATGTATGGAAAGTAAAAATAAAGATTATTATTTAAATGAAAATGAAAAAAGGGCCATTTTGAAATCTAAGTATTGCAAAGCTAGAGCAGTTGGAATAGTTCCTTAAACAAAGCCAGTAATTGCAGCAAAAAAACTAAACTCTTCTCCAGTTGAAGCGGGTGGAAACGGAAGGCCTCTGTTTACCGCTACCGGTGAAGGTAGAAGAATGTCCGGTTCTGATCGTTATGTCGCTACTGTGCGAGTATTATTCGAATTTACTTTAATGTCTGGGCCCTCTATATATAATATGTATATAATAGGTTGTAAATACACATGTTTATGTTCAGTAATATGTGTTGATAGTAAGATGTGAAGTGTGTGCAGTTTCATCAAAAATATTGAAATTTGTTTATCGTTCTATGTTCTATTTCAAGACTCCAGCCTGGTTTATTTATTGAAAAATGATTGTAAAATCAACACTAAGAATTAAGTAAGAACTAAGATAAAGATCTTAATTGGTTATATTAGAAACGTTAATTTTAATTTAATTTTCCCCCCTTATTAATAAGACTATAAAAAACTGCTACTTTTGGTAGTAAAAGATTTCTAACTGTACGATTTTTTGAGGTCTTTTGCGGCCTTAATCAAATAATAATATGTATTATATAAATCTATATGTATCTACATCTATATGCAGATATAGACAGATATAGACAGATAAGTAGATGAGTAATTAAACTTTACATATATATATATATGTGTGTGTGTGTGTGTGTGTGTGTGTGTTTGATTCAACATCCCCCCCCCTTTTTTTTTTTTTTTTTTTTTTTGTAATGTTATTCGCATTATTTAAACAAATAGATACTACAAAATCCTTAGAAAATAATCTGCCCCAACAAAATTGTAGGTTTAAAATATGAAGGAAGTAATATCTGTTCAGAGCAGACGACATAAGTTTTTAAAAGAAAATGAATTTTTCTAAGAAAAATGGGTGAAAATGGAATTTAATTTTCGAAACACAAAATTTTATGTTTCCTCTGGATTTACGAATTCATTTAACGTTAAGCTTTCATCGTTTTTCAAGAATGAGGTCATATAAATTGCAGATTACATTTTTTTTTTCTTTTTTTTTTCTTCTTTTTTTCTTTTTCTTAATTAGGATTTTAGTTATGTTTTTTAATTAATATTTAGTTATTTGTAACGAATGTTATGCATTTAAAATAACGTATATATCCCGAGATATCATATATATATATTGTTGCGTACTTGGGGGTTCGTGAGTTGTCTGAGAATGAAAGGCCAAACGTACAAAAATTCAGTAATTTATTCACAGAAAATTCCAGAAAAATGTAGGTCTATAAACCAAGTATCAGCTTCAATTCAAACAGTAAACACAGCTTAAACAACAGCTGTCAACAGCAAATCCACAGTACAAGCTGTATAGTAATAACACATAAAGCAAGTCTCTCTCAAAGAGGCTTAAGAGCAATGCAAGCACTAGCGAAGCTGGCTGAGATCTGAACTGAACTGACTGCCTTGGCGAGGAAGCGCTCCTTATATGCTGTTCCATGGAGCCCAGATTTTTCGAGAAAACTCTAGAAAGTGGTCAACCAATCAACTTACAGCTTCCATATTTGGTATATCCCATATAAGGATTTTCTCGCCAAGGTCGCCAAAAAAATCGCCAAGGTGGGAAAAAGTCGCCAAATCCATTACCTGTATTACTGGGGCTTTTTAATGCGTTTTTAAGGGAAAATAAGGCTATTTCAATGCTAGAACGACTAGAAATGCTCAAAATTAGCACTTTATCAACTTACTAAGCCTCTTTGAAAGAATTTATACAAAAATGAACACAATTATTTACAATTTCGTAACACTGCCCCCCTCCCAAGGACTGCACGTCCCGGGCAGTGCAACCCTTGGTCAAGAGGCGAAACTAAACAAATTTACACAATCTAAAACACAAAAACTAAGTTGCACATAAAGATAACATAGAAATATAAATTAAGTGGGAAATATTTACAAAATTCACAAATATGTACAAATATTTATATACAAATATTTACAGTGCGCATGCGCAAATTTTACCAGTATTTACATTTTAAATTTTAATTTTACCGTTACTTGTGGTACTTGGCTAGCCTGTTATAGTGCACCACCTTCGGTTTTGATGAAGGTGTTTTAGTGATCCGCGCCACTACATCTTTCAGCCTTTTTAAGACTGTGTATGGTCCGTCCCAGTTGCACTGTAACTTGGGGGAGAGTCCTTTGCGTCGAACAGGATTCCACAACCAGACCTTCTCTCCTTCCTGGAACTCATATTGTGTAGCCTTTAGATCGTACCTTGTCTTCATTTTCTCCGTTGCCATGTTAATCCGTTCCCGAGCGAAGTTGTGTACGTCCTCAAATCGTGCCTGGAGATCTTGGATGTACTCCTCAGGCGATGAAGGCGCATCGGGTGGACAACCAAACAGGAGATCACAAGGGAGATGAAGTTCACGTCCAAACAGCATCTGGGCTGGAGTATAGCCGGTGGTTTCATGGACAGCACTTCGATAAGCCAGCAGGAACAATGGCAACTTCAAGTCCCAATCTTGCTGGTTCCTTGATACTAGAAGAGAGAGGTTATTCAGGATGGTACGATTGAACCTCTCGACCATGCCGTCCGACTGGGGATGTAAGGGTGTGGTCCGGGTTTTGTCTATGCCGAGTAGTTGACACAGTCCTTTGAAAACATCAGAGGTAAAGTTCCTACCTTGGTCGGTATGAAGTTGTAGGGGCATGCCGTACCTTGACACCCATTGCTGCACTAGGATCTCTGCGACCGTGCATGCCTCTTGATTGGGAATGGGATATGCCTCAGGCCACTTGGTGAAATAGTCCATCACGACGAGGATGTATTTATTTCCACTGGAGGTCCGTGGCAAAGGACCCAAGATGTCGAGTGCAATCCGTTCAAATGGTGCTCCCACGTTATACCGTTGCAGTCTCCCTCGACTTCGTTTCTGCGGGCCTTTACGTGCCGCACAAGCATCACAGGATTTACACCATTTCTCCACATCCTCCTTTGCCTTGCACCAGTAGAAGCGTTCCCGAACTTTCTGCAGAGTCTTCATTACCCCAAAATGGCCTCCGGTAGAGCTACTATGCAGTTGTTCTAAAACATCTGGAATTCTTGATCTTGGCAATGCTATCTGCCATCGGAAGCTTTTCCCATCATCAGATTCCCACTTTCTGTATAATACGCCGTTTCGGATATGAAGAGAGTCCCAAAGTGCCCAATAACTTTTCGTAATGGGACTAAATCTGGAAATGTCCTGCCAGATAGGTCTGTTGCTGGTCGTCTCCTTCAGCTGTAATATTGGCTTTATGTCAGGATCTTCCAACTGGGCTTTTCTAAGTTCTTCGTCACTCCATGGATCGGGATCTTGATCTGATGGTGTAGAGACTTGGCAGGCAACCGGATTTATCGGCAGGTATTTCTGTTCGGCTCTAGAGCAGTACTTGCAGCTCTCCGAGCAGGGCTTACGTGACAAGGCATCTGCATTACCATGTAGAGTCCCTTTACGATGACGTATCTCGAAGTCATATTCCTGCAGGCGTTGTATCCACCTGGCAATCTGACCTTCCGGGTTCTTGAACTGGAGCAACCACGTTAAAGATGCATGGTCAGTCCGGAGCAGGAATCTTCTGCCATAGAGGTAATGATGGAAATGTTCTATGGCTTTTACGATGGCGAGTAGCTCTTTCCTGGTGGTACAGTAATTTCGCTCCGGTTTAGACAGGCATTTACTCCAATAGGCAATGACATTTTCTTGACCATCAATTTCCTGCGACAGAACAGCACCGACACTCTCATGGCTGGCATCTGTATCAAGTATAAACTGTCTGTCGGGCTGTGGATATGTCAAGATAGGCGATGATGTTAAGGCCTCTTTAAGTCGCTTGAACGCTTTTTCACATTCATCTGTCCACAGGAACTTCTGTTTGGCTTCCGTCAGCTTGTGGAGTGGTCTGGCAATATTTGAGAAACCCTTGACAAACTTCCTGTAGTAAGTGCATAACCCCAGGAAACTTCGTAGTTGGTGTACATTTTCAGGGCGACTCCAGTTCTCGACTGCAGAGATCTTCTCAGGATCAGTTCTCACACCTTCGGCAGAGATGATATGGCCGAGGTAGCTCACTTCACGACGGAACAAGTTACACTTGCCTGGATTCAATTTGAGGTTAGCCATTCTGAGTTTCTCCAGCACCTTTCGGATGTTTCGTAGATGGTCTTCAAAGGTGCGCCCCACAATGATAATATCATCCAAATACACCAGACAGGCTTCATAGGAAAGTCCTTTTAGCACTGTCTCCATCAGGCGTTCGAAGGTGGCAGGTGCATTACATAATCCGAATGGCATAACTTTAAATTGCCACAGTCCTTGTCCCGTGGTGAATGCAGTCTTCTCACGATCATCAGGATGTAATTCTACTTGCCAGTAACCGCTCTTCAGATCCAACGTCGAGAACCATTTATTGCCAGCAAGTGTGTCTAATGTGTCGTCAATTCTGGGAAGAGGGTAACTGTCTTTCTTCCTGATGTCATTCAAACGACGATAATCCACACAAAATCTTGTTGAACCATCCTTTTTTCGCACCAGTACTATGGGAGAGGCCCAAGGACTCGTTGATGGCTCGATGACATCATTGTGCTGCATTTCACTTAGAAGTTCAGTGACCTCTTCCTGTTTAGCAAATGGAAGTCTTCTTGGATGTTGTTTGATTGGAGGATGATTTCCTGTATCAATTCTGTGCTGGGTGATGTTCGTTCTCCCGACGTCTTCAGGTGTTCGAGAAAAAAGGTCTTTAAATTCTTGGAGTAGCTTCTCCGCAGCACATCTCTGTTCCTTTCCTAACTCTGCATTCTTGAGTAGTTCCGTTGTTAATTGCTCAGAAGACTTAGATTCGGTTGATTGCATGGGGCGGTTTATGCATGTTACAGGAGTGCAGGCTGCTAACACTTCATCCTTCTTCACTGTTCGGACCTTATCACTGATGTTTGCGACTCTCACAGGAATAGTATTCTTTGAGAGATCAACTAGAGATGAAGCTACCAGAACTCCTCTTGGGCTATTGTCGGTATTCGGGTATTCAACCAGTCCATAGCGGAAGTATTGCTTTGTAGGTGGTGTTCCTGAAACTATTGTCTCTGTGTGTGGGGGGATGGAGATCTCAGACTTGGCTGTTATCTGGCAAATTGTCTGAATGTCTTGATTTTCAGTGTTGAACACAGCGATGTCTTCCGAACTCGAATGCAGTTCATTATTCTTGAAGTCCAACCGAAAATTAAATTTTCTCAGGAAATCAATTCCAATGATTAAAGGATCTCTTATATCAGCCACATATGCCATATGATGGTAACTGGCATTCCCAAAAGTGATGGTCAAGTTCATTTTTCCATATATTTTGATTTCGTCTCCTGTCACAGTCTGGAGTTTAACGCAGGGCGGCGTCCAGATGATCTTCTCTTTTAGCTCTTGAGCCAAATCCGCTCTAATGATGGTCACATTGGCTCCTGTATCCAGAATCATCCGGCAGGTGGTGTTGTTTACTTGGCCGTAGACGTAAAGTCCATTATCGCCGCCACTCATCGATGAAACATGGAATACTGTAAATTGGGGCTCTTTAATTTTAGGCAACCTCCGCCCCGCGAGATGGCCTCCTCTTAGTTTCCCTGCAGTGATGGTGAAGCCGGGTGATTTCCTATAGTTGGTCGTACGGGGCAGTTCCTCTTCACGTGACCATCCCCTCCACAGCCCCAGCACTTTATCTTCCGGTCCTTTATTTCCTTTTTATTCTCCAGGCTGCGCAATCTCTTTAAGATCTCTTCGATACTTCTCTTCATTTCATTCTCATCAGCAGGCGTATCGTTTAATGAGACTGCTCTTATGGTATGGCGGTCTTTACGGGAGGCTTGTTGGGCTGCCTCTATCCTAAGTGCATAGCCTAAAGCTGATTCTACGTCTCTGATGTTGGAAAGTCTCAGCGCTTTTTGAATTTCTGGATCCCGAACAGCATCGATAAAGTACTGAAGAGCTAAGTCGTTTCGAGTATCAGCTTGACAGTCTGAGAATGCTAGGTGTGACAATCTCTGAATGTCCGCTGCCAGCTCTTGCAAACTTTCGCCCGTTTTCTGGTAACGGGACTTTAGCTGGAGGCGACTATAGTCCTTAGAACACTTCTCTCCGAACCTTAGCTCCAGTGCTCTAGTCAGGGACTCGAAGTCGTTCCTTTCTTCTTTAGAAACATTTCTCAGGATCTCGGCTGCATCTCCCCGTAATGCTGCTGCTAAGTGGACTGACTTGGCGGCAGAGTCCCAGCCGTTAGCTTCAGCTACGATGGAAAACTGCGTCTTATATACATGCCAGGAGGAACTGCCGTCGTAGGTAGATAGCTTAATAAATTCGTGATTCTGGCTTCTTCTCTCTTTCTTTTCAGTTTCCTGGGGCATGGATTCTAACTTTCCTTCTACTTTTCTCTCCAGATCTTCTTCTATTCTCTTCAGTTTACCTTCTATCTCTGAAAACCTTCCTTTCAGTTCCTGGTCAAAATTTTCTTTAACTTTCGCCTCGACACTCCGTTCTATCCTCGTAACACTCTCTTCAACCTTCATAACATTTTCTTCTATCTTCATAGCTTTCTCTTCAAAACTCTCTTCTATTTTCAAAACTTTCTCCCCGAAATTTTCTTCTATCTTTATAACTTTCTCTTCAAAATTTTCTTCTATCTTTATAACTTTCTCTTCTATTCCATCTATTCTGCTTCCCATATCCGATAATTTAGCTTCAATCACTTCCTTTACTGTCGAAAGTTCTCTCTTCATCTCGTCTTGATTAGATTTGATTTCTTCAGTCAACCCGTCTTTCAACTCTCTCTGTCCTTCTTTCATTTCTCTTTGTCCTTCTTTCATTTCTTCGATCAATCCAGATCTTAACTCATTCATCTGAGCAGTGAGTCCTTCTAGAAATTTCTTCATTTCTTGTTCCATAGCTCTCGTTATCACCATTCACAGACAAAATCCCACTCCTGACACCAGAAATGTTGCGTACTTGGGGGTTCGTGAGTTGTCTGAGAATGAAAGGCCAAACGTACAAAAATTCAGTAATTTATTCACAGAAAATTCCAGAAAAATGTAGGTCTATAAACCAAGTATCAGCTTCAATTCAAACAGTAAACACAGCTTAAACAACAGCTGTCAACAGCAAATCCACAGTACAAACTGTATAGTAATAACACATAAAGCAAGTCTCTCTCAAAGAGGCTTAAGAGCAATGCAAGCACTAGCGAAGCTGGCTGAGATCTGAACTGAACTGACTGCCTTGGCGAGGAAGCGTGAAGTCCTTATATGCTGTTCCATGGAGCCCAGATTTTTCGAGAAAACTCTAGAAAGTGGTCAACCAATCAACTTACAGCTTCCATATTTGGTATATCCCATATAAGGATTTTCTCGCCAAGGTCGCCAAAAAATCGCCAAGGTGGGAAAAAGTCGCCAAATTTGGCGCCAAATCCATTACCTGTATTACTGGGGCTTTTTAATGCGTTTTTAAGGTATATATATATATATATATATATATATATATATATATATATGTATATATTTCTATTTTTTTTTTGTACCCTTTTTTTTTTCTTATTAATCATTACTTTAAATAATATTATTTTTTATAAGCATTTAATAATTAAATTCGTTTTGATCTTTCAATCAAATTTTATATATATATATCTATATATATTTAATATCAGTTGTTTTATAAAATGAAAAACCAAAATTCGATTTTTCTGATTTTCATACATATTTTAATAAAGCAGTTACAAGGTATGCAAATTACTCCCTTGTTTCAAGCAGCTTTGCGTTAAACGTTTGATATATTTATGTTCCATTTCTACAACGAACTTACGTTTCAAGTCACTAATGTCCCGATGGAAGAATCGATTATCATTACTAACGAGATTCTTATTTTTTTTTTCTCTTTTATAACCTTTAAATTCCAAGTGATGCCTTTTAACAACATACCCAATTTTGTATTCTAAAGCATTATTAGAATAATACTGAAGTTCAATTGCCGCGTGTTTGCCGATTAGTGACAAATTGCTTTTTAGCTGTAAAACCATAGTTAAAGTAAAGCATGTGTTATTAAATTATTTTTCCATGATTTATTTAATAGCGGAAAGAGGTAAAAATTTTGATTTTGATTTAAATATAATCAGGCATTTAAGGGTTGAGAAAGGTGAGCGAATGATAGGGTAAAGGGGAGTGGCTCACATTTAAGTACAAAATACAGGACTGCCAACCATCTCATTAATAAGCGTAGACTTGTTGAAGCCCCTTGAAAATACGCCCCTTTTCCCACACCACTTTATATTTATAGCAATTCTCTCCAAATAGTGTTACGATTAAATAAGATGAAATTACTCCAAAAAATTACTGGTGTACAAAAAAGGCGGTGACTAAGGTACTTACGCTTCATAATGAGATGGTTGGCGAGCATGAAAATATCACCCTTTGAAACTCATATAAACAGCTTCAACTCCCTGTTTGGAAATGATTGTGTAGTTAGTAGTTTTGTTTCACCAAGGAACGTTTCAGAAAAACATATTTATAAAAGCTTCAAATTGTCGCTACTTACTTTTTGTAGCCTGAGTGAAATATGCGTACAAAAAAAATGTTATTAATGTTCGAATTTAAAAAAAGATTAAACTTCGAACATAAATATTTGATACGCATTATTTTTATAAGAATCGTCACAAAATTGTTAATCAGCACTAGTTTTATGTCTAAAGATTTAGAATAATTTTATCACAAGGAACCAAATATACTGAAATAAAAAATTTTGCCTACTGGTACCTCGAGTATAATCATATAAGTGCTTCGATAACGTCATAGGAAATGAATACTTCGTTTACGTTAGTCAATTTTATCCAGCGGGATTCCCCAACACAACTATTTCCTAAAAATAAGAAAGAATGAGAACTTAATATCGATTTATTAATTTTCCCGCCCTTAAGCATCGGATTATCTACAAACCTTGAGATATCCATAAAAATAAAGAATCCTTATAAAAGGTAAGACAAGTTTTTTATAATATTTTTCAAATGTAGTTAATAGCCAATTAGTATTGTAGCGTAAATACTGACATTTTTCAATGTAAGTGTATATATATACGTATATATATATATATATATAGATAGATAGATAGATAGATAATGACGAATCCATGAGCAGATGTCAGTTATTTGGATCATACTGTTCACAAAACTGGGCTATACCAAAAGGCGAATTTGACTGTATAAGTCAGGATTTCCCCTCCTAAAATGTAAGTAATAAGAAATGTTTTCCAATTCTGATACTATGATAAAGACGTAATAGTATTTTTTTTTTCAGACTAGAGAGAAAAACTACGTAATTCAGCTGTATATTTTGAAGTTTAATGATCCGTGTCATGTCGTTTGGTCAGAAAAAAAGTTTAGTTTTTGTTTCTGAACAGTCAGCTTCAAAATCACGTTCAGTATCACTTTGGTGCGATATATGAGTAAAACCTGCTGAATCAATTTCTTAACAGATACGCTCTCTCTCATTAAAATGTATGTATATATATTGCATGACACGGCATTGGGCAAAACTCCGTACGTGTAGGAGGAAAAAACTACCTTCATTTTCCCTTTTAAAAGAAACAAATATCAGTCAAACTTATAAAATAAAAATTTTGGATGTTGAACTGTAATACACTGCAAGTACAAGCGTCTGAAATTCAGGCAAAAATGTGTATGAAATGGTCTATCAATTTAAAAATGTAAAAAGAAA
The DNA here is from genome assembly GCA_963930645.1 of Salticus scenicus. NCBI lineage: Eukaryota > Metazoa > Arthropoda > Arachnida > Araneae > Salticidae > Salticus > Salticus scenicus. The sequence goes on along the minus strand of OZ005661.1, from coordinate 26,035,302 downwards.
TAAAATCGTATTTATTTCTGATATTTGAAGTATTTTACAAGTCCCATCATTACAGATACTTAAAGTGTAAAAAAATCTGCATATCTGATCGCATTTTTTGGAATTAGGTGGTCATTACTGACCACCGTAAATATTTTTCATAATTAAAAATATGTATGGAGTGTGATTCTGAACTTCGATTAAAAAATAGGTTTTTAGGATCTCCGATTGACACCTCCAGGTTCTATTTAAAATGAGGACTATGGATTTACTAGTCAAAAATTGTCCTGATTAAGCTATCGGGACTGGCGACTGCTTGATTTTAACAAGTAATCTACACATGTAATATTCGTGAAACAAACTGACTTTTTTTTTTTAATCAATACGTTTCATAATAAAATGGATAATATAGATGAATCCTAATATAAATTTCATGTTTAATGGTTTAGATTTTTTTTCTTTAAAAATATATTACGAATCTGTGAAAATCGCAGTCTGTGAAAACTGGAAAACATTTAATTATTTATTTATTCCTTTATTTAAACTGATAGAAAAAAAAAAATTTACATGAAAACCAAATATATTGTTTGTTTCAATTTGAAATGTTGATAATCATGCAAAAGAAAAGAATTTAAATAGAAAAGAAATGAAACCAATATTTTATATATATGTGTGTGTGTATAAATCTTTCAAGATGGTTTAATTACAAATTTGCTTTCTTATTTACAAAAAAAAAAAAAAAAAAAAAAAAAAGAAAAGTAAGCTTTGCGTTTAAATATGGTTTTTTTTTTTTTTTTTTTTTTTTTTTTAATGTTTCAAACATAATTCCATTTGAAAACGATCCTCTTATTTAGTGTATTTTCTTTAAAAAATTAGTTAGATAAGACTAAAAAAAATTAAATAATATAAGTGGTTATTTTATAAAAATACATTAAGAATAGTAGTTCGTGAATAGAACTTTTATCATCTAATGCACATGTTTTAAATTCTACGCGTCAGAACTGTAAAAAAAAAAAAAAAAAAAAAAAAAAAAAACATGATTTCCTATGCGGCTAATTTGTAAAATGTCTTGATATGTGTGTTTCTAAACAGTAATATCTCTTAATTTCAGACAAATTACCATTATTCAATAAATATCTCAGTTCATTTACACAAAGACACAGATGTGTCTGTATTCATACGCATTCGCTGCTTTTTTTTAAATCAAATTTATATCTGATGGCAAAAAGTTTAAATTTCGAAACACAGCTAAGTAATAATGCATAAACATAACGTTGTAAATAATGCTGAATATAATGCAGTTTCATAACGCTTAGCAAAACGTAAAACATAATACAGTTTTATTCGGTAAAATATATTACAATTTAAGGGAAATCAATGAATAAAATATTTAAATATCATTCAAAAAATTAAAAGACAGTTATTAAAGTAAGATTGTAAAAAAGTATTAATCTTTAACTGTTAATATATTTTTTATGAATAGCATTTACCAATATTATTATGAATTTGTAAATGATAATCGATATTCTTATGTAATTTTATTTTAAAAGACTTAGTCAATTTATAAAATGTTAATTTTTCTCGTTTCTGCTTTGATTTGGCATTGAAAAATATCCTTTTCACTCGAAAACCGTTAAAGAGCTTCACCAGGTCAGAAATAGCCTTCGCGAAGAATCTGGTGCCATATTGGTAAGATTATCGCCTTTTGGCGATTCCAGAAAAAACCTTATTGTCGATATATCGACTATCGAAGTTCTAAATCGAATATTTAGCAAAATACCTAGAAAATTCTGTAATAATGCAAGGCTGTAAAAAGGACTGCATTTCGACCGTCGACGGTTCAGTTGAAGTGAATTGTAGTTCTAGGAGCCCTTGTCTGGCCGAGCCTCTATTGTTAATTACAAAATATGATGTGTATTAATCTATGGTTGAGGCAACGCTGTGATTGTTATGTTGTCAGATATTTATAAGTTGTGTTTCTTGTAGTATCTAAATTTGATGATTGGTTGACAGTCTTGTATTCTTCTGGAATATTATACGTACAAATAAATTTTTAAGCCTGTCTAGCACCTGCCATTCATTAACGGAGAATACACAAACCCCAAGTACGCAAGAATATTATGAAAGTACATATTTTTCCTTATTTAATTGACAATACTAAATATAATCAGACTTAATAAGATGAAACATTTATTTTATTTATTTATTTTATTTATTTAAAAAAAAAAACGTAAATGTGTTTTTTATGTGTTTAAAAATATTTTTAATAAAATTTATTATAATAGAAATACCTCATTCTTTACATTTTAAAACTTTTCCATCCAACAAAAATGTTTCGGAAGTATTTTTCGATCAAAGTTTAATGTATTAGAAAACGATGTCGTGAATAATTTCTCACCTATCTGAAATGTTTAAAATTCTCTAAATTCTTAGGAGGTGTTGAGATTTTCTTTAAAAAGAAAACATAAACTTAGTGTACTATTTCGTATCATGTAAGAATAATATTAATTTTCTGTTATATGTTCTTGTATAGGACATTACTAACTAGGATAAACAGAAAGTTTTTTTATTTTTATTTTTATTTATTTATTTTATTTTTATTTTTTTAATCTTGCAATGAAAACATATAGAAAAAAGAATAGTCAATAGAAATATTAGTAATTTTAACGTTTGAAAATTAAAATAAGAATATCTGTAAATAAAAATCATGTTCTAACAATGACAAGAATAAAATTTGTTTAAAAAACTATCATATTGCTTGTACATCTTGTATTTAAATTCATAAAAAATAATATTAAAAAATAATGTAATAAAAATATATATATATATTGGTTTAAAATAATAATAATAATAATAATATATATATATATATATATATTAGGTGTACCGGAAAGTTATGTCGTTTTGAATTAATAAAATGAAACCGGAAATTTTTGTTTAACAGTGTTTACATGGTGCTTTACAAATAACCATCTTATAAGTTACCTAAGAATATCGTAAATTTTATCCAGGATAAATTTCCGATGTCAGTATTTTAATTCAAAACGACAGAACTTTCCGGTACACCTAATATATATATATATATATATATATTACTTTTTTAGTCGTATTTGCATTTTAATATTTTATTTTTTACATTTCACTCAAAAATTGGCTATAAATTCGAAAAAAAAAATGATATTTTGTGATTAACATGGTTTTAGATTTAACATTTTCTGTCATTTTATTTATTTATTTATTTATTTTATCTACACTACAATGAATGTCCTCCCTTAGTCTTCTCGTTAATGTTAGTTAATTTAAATGATTGAACTTTTTGCAGAACTTATATTTTTACATTTTTCAGCGAACCTCAACGTTACAGTAAATCTTCACGTCTGAATCTGGAATATACTGTTGCACATTCCAGATTCCTAGACCGATTTTGTTACCAACAGTTGTAGGGGAAAATTCTAACCGAGAATAGGTGACATGTTACTTAAAAATCATCAGAATATATTCATAACCTTCCGTAAACATTGTTGTAAAAGTTTAAAATCGCTTAGCAGAAACGGAAATGCAATTCCAGCAATTTTTTACTGCAATTTTTTATTGTATCTGAATATTTTAATGTATTTTCCGTAAATATTACTGCTAAATATCCCATATTCTGCAAAAAATATGTGAACTATAACTGTCAGATTCATTATGATTTGCGCGGTGAGAAGTTATTTTATTATGATTTACAAAAATGAAAATGAAATTACAGTCATTTTCAATAATAGTCGTAACTGTAGCGGAATATTTTTGTGTGACCCTATAAATATTAATGATTGTCATACTATATTTTACAAAAAAAAAAAAAAAAAAAAAAAAAAAACATTTATTTTTGCATATGAATTACAAACTGAAATTTCATTATGATTTGGGACAAATAAAATTAATAATATATGGTTTATAGATATATCTCTTTGGATGCAATGCTTTGGAATATTTTTGTGCGTCCCTCTAGACAAATCAACTGTGATGTTTTCTTCCTTTTTAATAGGGGACATCCGACAGTAAACTTGAATATCATATATAAGTTTCAAGAAATTCTATAAATACTTATAAACGTAAGAGAGCGGGCAGAACAATTGAGAGAAAGGCAAACTGGCAGACAGACAAACCGAAGTAAAAAAAAAAAAAAAAAAAAAAAAAAAAAGAAAAACTTTTTAAAACTTTGTAGGAAAATAATAAAAAGAATTGAATTTAAATATAGTTAAGTTCGCAGCATTATTATTAATTTCGTAGTATTATTATTACATACAAGTTTAAATTCTAACAACAAAATTAAAAAAAATTTGCTCTATTAAAACCTATTTAGAAACAGAAAAAGTATCCCATGCGTTTTAATGAAAACCCTAAGTGTATGAAAATTAAAATTATATTTCAATCTGTCGAAAGAATAAAGTGAAAAAAAAATTAATTTACTGCTTTTTTTTATTATAAAGCAAATTATTATTTTTTTCATTTTAGAATATAACTAACTGTTCTTGAAATATATATATCGCTGTAGTGGATATTCAACTGTTTTCAAAAAGTCAGTCTCACATTAGGTTATAATAAACCTTCTTTAAAAATCATATCTCACATTAGTGCGGATTATCAGTTATCTTTGAAAAGTCCATAATATTATATTGATAGATAATGAAGTGTTCTGAGCCAGATTAATTGCTTCTTTCAATAAAAATTACAATAAAATCTGTGCTATTTTTAGATTAATAACTCTAATATAGATTATAAAGTAATTGTAAAATAAATTAATAAGTAGTAGAAGTGAGCTGCATATTTTTATAAAATTTTATATATTGTAATAGAATTCAGAGATTTCTTACGGTGCTTGCAATAAATTGCAACGAAAATGTTATTTTATCGATTTAAAAAAAAATAATAATAATAAGGAAATAGCATAAATTAAAAGGGTCATAAAAATTGTTTCGTGCAAAAATACTTAAGCACAACCCTTTATCAAGCGGTAACTTGTAGGCCTCCTGTAGCACAATAAATACAACACAAAACTTCTATGTCAAAATAGCTATAGAAATAAATTAAAATTTCTATTGTTCAAGTTATACATAAGTATAAAACATAACAGATTTTTTTTACATGTTTGTACATATCACATCTCTTTTTAGAAAAGCAACATCAAATTTATCTGAAATGAGTTACACAAATTAAGAAAATACATTATTTCTATTTAAATTAAATCTAGTTACAAATCACTAAAATATATAGAACAAAGAACTTGAATTGTGTTTATTCTTGTAATGCTGAGATTCTTGATTGCTGAGATTTTTAGTTCCTCATCATACTATAGGTATGGGGAACTTAGGTAATTGTCAATTTTGGACTTTTTTACACGTTTTTATTTATTAATAATCCGAAAATATCAAATTGGATATTGTGTCCATCTGTAGAGTGTCTGTTTGTTAGTGTGTTAGTATATTAGTTTGTTAAAATGTGTACACGATATCTCATGAACAAATTATCGCAGAGAGGTCAGACCAGCTTTAAAACATTATTTATGACACTGGAAAGAGCCTTATTCATTTGCAACATTCTAATTTAACAGCTTCAGAAGTTATTCGAAAGTTACAATTTTCATAGCGTGGGAGAATAGGACAAAATTTCACTTAAATGTGCATGGAAAGCAATATCTTTCTCGTAATGATGTAAGAACAGTTTTTAAATATCAGTTTTGATACTGGGATGGACATCATTAAATCTCACATGCTACTTTTAAAATTTATTAAGTTATTAGACATTTACGAATTTCTTTAAATGGCAGTAGATGGCAGAATTTCGCGTAAACGTCGGTTTTGCGGGATATTTTTATCGTAAAGATGTCAGACCAATTTTAATATATAATATAACATACTTGAATAACCGTCATTAACTATGGATATCCAAATTTAAAATTTCGCAAGTTATTCAAAATTTACGATTTACTTAACATGACAAAATAGGGCAAACTTTCATATAAACATCCATTTTTAGGGATATTTTTATCGTAGAAATACCAGAGCATTTTTAAAATATCATTGACGATACTGGCATGAACATTCTCGTCTATGAATTTTTAATTTAAAACTTTCATAAGTTATTCGAAATTTACGATTTACTTAATAAGACAGAATAGCACAAATTTTCGCATAAACGTCCATTTTGACGGATATTTACATCATAAATGTATCAGACCATTTTTAAAATGATATTTATGATAATTGTTGGAACATCAGTGACTACAAATATTCTAATTTGAAAATTCGTAAGTTATTCGAAATTTAAGATTTTATGAACATAGCAAAATTGGGCGATATTCCATATAAGATTGTATTTTGTGGATTGTTGCATTGTAAATAGTATGCCATTGCATGAAAACTAAACTACGAAACTAATCCCAAAAAATAAGCAATTAGATTAGAATAAGAAAAATATATCGAATTGAATGGTGAGTAGCCTATAAGATGGGGATTTAAATATATCACTGTATTGAGCGAATTGTTAAATTCATGATTATAATATGTTTTCGCACTTGAAATTTATGAAAACATACATATAACGGGGAACTGAGCAGATTCCACCTATGCAAAATGGTTTATTTTGTAAGGAATATAATGTTAGTTAAAATTTAGAACATATCATAATCTGAGTTATATTTATGCAAAATATATCAGTTCCATACGCATTATATTTTTATTATAATCAAATTATATTTCTAACAGGTTTATTCAGAAATATTCTTCCATATATATGTATATTACCAAAAAGAGACGATCTAATACATTTTTAAAGCAGTATAAACAATGAGCTATATTATTTACCTGTTTTAATATATATAAGCTATTATAAAGATATTCAATCTATTCATAAATGAATAGAAAATTGATTTAGAATTTAAGTGGGAATATATTTCTAAATAATTCGTTTTGCGATAAATGCCTTTACCTAATTTTAAAGGATGGCGATATGCTACTTCATTATGAATTTTACTAAATGCAAATATTAAATGTGATATGAGGACTAGATGAAAGAACTAAAAAAAATTATATATGAACGTATAAAAATGTTATTTATTTACTTAATTATTTTTTAATCTGTTATAAGAGAATCTCTTTAAATATTAATATATTTTTTTTTTTATAATTATGCATGAAACTTTTATTGTTTAAGCAATATGCACTTTTAAATAAAATATGTGTTTTAATCTTATTTCGCATTTAAAATAAATAAAGAAAAGTAAAATACACTCGTTTTTAAAATTATTAAAAATGCATATATTTTAAATAACTACTTGGCAAAAACGTTTAAAGTTAAACTCTTTTATTTAATAGAATACTAAATTTACTGTACAAGAAAAAAAATGTATATGAATTCACGTTTCTTATTTTAAGTCATTTCTATAATCTTCTGACAAAAGTTAGAATGTAATAAAGATTTCAAAATCTAAAGCCTTACAAAATATATTGTCTCATCCAAAATTGTAGAGTTAATAAATAAATAAAGCAATTTCAATTTATAGCAGATGGTACACTCTTATGGAGAAGAAAATGAAATCTTCTAAGAAAGATGAATAAAACTGGAATTTGTCTCGGGAGAACTCATAATTTTAAGATTTAGTAGGATTTACTGAATGCACTTTGTCCAACGCATGGAACATTTTTCATAAATGAGGAAACGTAAAATTTTCTTCGCATAAAATATTGTCAGTACTTAGAAAATTATTATTATTAATTCACAAAGCAGATTTAAAGCGAAGTTTAATGCGGTACATTTTTAGCAGAATAGTTTAATTACAGCACAATTACTGAAATGTATATTTGGATAAATTTTACTGAGCAATATTAATATTCAGAAAGGAAATGAAAATGAAACCAAGTAGTATTTTTTTTATTTGTTAAAAAAAAAAAAAAAAAAAAAAAAAAAAACATAAAAAACATGGTTCTTAGAAAAAAGAAAAAGAGATTATATCTACATTAATATGGTATATAAATATATATACATATATTCGATACGTATAGCAAATGTTTTGTAAGGGGAAAAATATATATATATGCCTATATATTACTGAGCATTAATCTAATTTGAAATATAAATTATTTTATTGCCTTGACAGTTCCCTGCAGATTCACTTTGGAAGTCTTTGGAAGTCTTTGGAAGTCCACAGTCACTTTTGATGACTCTCAAGGATGGGCTAGGAACGCTTAGAAAGACCCCCCCCCCCCCACGGATTGCACTCTGCCTCAGGCCGTTGTGCAGTAAATTGATCTTAATTCCCACAACTCAACACAATTATAAGAAAAGAATTATTGGTGCGACAAGATGGATTATGCGTATTTGATTTCTGTAAGAAGACTGTGATATAGTGCCAGTTAAATGTTTCTCAAAATCGACAATTCTACATTTTCTTTATCAGTTTTCGATCTTCAAGTTCAATTAGATATACGGAAATTATCATTTCATTACATTTAAAAATTCACACATTTTATGTTTGGATGCCTGTAAATTATTATTTTTCAGAGTATTTTAAGTAAAATTCGATCTAGGGTATTTTAGTAGAACTAAGAATAAACTATCCTAATAAGTAGTTTTTTACTAGTGACGTCGAAAAATGGCGAAGTGTTCAATTTTAAACCGTAATTGTATTGAAATTTTTTTTTTTTTTTAATTATTATTATAGTTTATGTTTTTTAATTACTCATAGTACTTTAAACAATATAAAATCGAAGAAGGATATTAATATTCTAAAAACTTTTCAACATCACATAAAATTGTTCTATGGACTCTCTGTAGTTTAATATGCTTATATTATTCACAAGATAAAGGGAAATACGTTAAAATACCATTAGTATTTTGATATTTTCTGCTCTCGCAATGAGTTGTTGAACCGTCGTTTTAAAGTTTTACTTTGCAAAACTTTCATCACTCTCTCACAAAAATATCAAAAAATCACCACAAGAAGTTAGAAGCACGTTTTATAAATGTTCACACTCTACCTCAAAAAATAATTCAGGTAAATTTCATAAGTAAAAAAAAAAAAAAAAAAAAAAGATTATTCAGTAATTTATAGTTTATTTCTCATATAACTTTTCCAAATGCACATTTGAACTTTGTAAATGGGATAGATTTGTTGTAGCCGTACCCAAATTTGTGTTGAAGTTAAATAAGTAGCAAGTTTAACACACTTTTTCTTTTAAAGGATACAGAAGGCAAGATACTGAATAATCGATTTTAGCTTTAAGATTTACAGGGTCACACTAAGATATTCTGATACACCCGTTTGTAATAACTGTTTTGAACAATTCTCGACAATGCTTAATAGTGATTATAAATTGAAGTAGTCTATCAGTTTGTCTTGTTGTCTGTCTTTTTCCATTGTCCGATCACGTAGTCAAAGTACATTGAAGCTTAGACGATGCAGAAAATACGAACAGTTAGGAAATGCTAATAATGAATGCCTCATGAACTCCCATTCTTGATTTTTCTTAAAAAAAATATATATATATATATATTCTAATTCAACTAATTTGCTTAATTTTATTACTAAAAGATCTCATTTTAAGTTTATTAAAAATTCTTAGCAAAAACAAAAACAAATTTCAAGTTGTACTTTGATTAAAAAATAAGGAATTAACTGATTGAAAGTTGCATGATTAAAAGTTTAAACATTTTTATCCAAAATCAGATACTTCCCAAATATTTCCTTTTGCATTTTATTGTTCTACTGAATAATCTTTCATGTGTGTCCAAAGTTTAAATTCTTGGAATACTTTAGTATACTTTCGAATTAATTCGAATTTTAGCTTACACAATATGCTAACATTCACTTGATAAATTATTATTTATTTATTTAATATTCATATTAGTCCTTTAGTTGTTTATTTATTCATTTTTTCAATAAATTTGTTAATCACAATATGAACATTATATGTTATCTAAATTAAATGCATAGAAAAATAGTAAAAACAGTATGCGGCCGCTATACTTTTAAAAATATTTAATAAAAAGAGTATTCGATCATTATAATAACGGTAAATTTAAATGTTTTTTATTTAACATACATGTTTTAAATTATCCACGAATCTTGTTTAAAACAGTCATGATTAGCCAAATATTTTGAAAAAAGATAATGTTTAGGAATATATATAAATAAACGTATTCTATTTTTTATTAATTTATTTAAAAATTAATTAGAGTAAGTCATTCTAATTTTGTTTGAAAAATGTATAAAACCATAAACAGAATATTCTAGAATTTAAAAACACTGCAGTGCTCTGCAGTGTTTTTAAATTCTAGAATATTTATAAATAATAACAATTTAAAACGTAAAACTACATTTTTGTTTAATTAATTATTTATATACTTATTTAAAAAAAAAAAAAAAAAAAAAAAAAGTGCATTATTTTTATTTTTTTTATTTATGTTTTCTTTAAAAATTTAAAAATTTGAATTTTTAATATCTTAAAATTCAGAGCAATCGAAATTTAAAAATTTCCATTAAATTTAAGCATTCAAACATACAGACATTTCTTTAAAAACATAGCTTTTCAAGCACTAGTAAGGCATGAATATGTTTAGAATATGTAAACTATGTAAAATGTAAAATCGAAGGGAAAAAAAAATCCATCGCACGTAACATTTAAAGAATTTTCAAAAAAAAAAAAAAAAAAAAGCATTTTACATTTTACATTTTCTCTTAATACAAAACATAACAGACAACATTTCCATTAACAAATCATTTAGGCATCTATCCTGACATTAATCTGCCAGCGCCATCTACACATTTGACATTATCGGCACACTTTAGAATCTTTTATTTTTCTTTTACCAAACAAAATTTCATTGCCTGAAGATTGTTCTGTTGAAAACATCAAATCATTCTGACCGGTAGTTTAAATGTTAGAAAATTTTGAAATCGAAACTTTAATTAAAATCACCCTGCATTTCTTTTTCACCGGTAACACTCTAAAATATCTAATAGGTGAATTCTTTAATTGAAGAGAAACCAATAAGGTCTGTTGTGTTGAACGGATAATTTAATATCTAATGATGTATTTTTCCTATATATTGAGTGAGGGCGAAAGATCTACTCGTTTTTGGATATGCAAATTTGCAATGGAATTGACGTCATACACGATATTGTAATGGCGCAAATCGCCGGCCAATCAAACGTGTGGATGCCTCACATATAAAGGCATCGTGTCTCACAAAGTAAATCCTCTCAATAAATAAATTAATAAATAATAAATAAATAAATAAATAAAAATCAGAGTGGGAAACATGGAATGCGAAAAGGAGCATATAAGCCATTGCTTGTTATACGAGTTAGATAAAAAGAGTACGGCAGCCGCAGCATGTCGCAATGTTTGTCAAGTTTATGGGGAGGATACAGTAGACGAAAGAACATGTCATTGATGGTTTAGTAAATTTAGGGAAGGAGACAGAAGCTGCCAAGATCAAGCTAGGAGTCGACGGCCATCACACGTTGGAGACAACGATATTTACTAAGTTATATGTAACTACACGAACCCAACCGTGCAAGAATTAGCGGAGACTTTCAACGTACATCGGACAACGGTCGAGAGACGGCTGGTTAAGTTGGGTTTGACTAGAAAGTTGGATCGTTGGTTTTCACATAACCTGACTGCTAGTGAACGAAATGAGCGAATCGCCACCTGTATTTCGTTACTTTTCCGGTACAAAAACGACTCATTCTCGACACGAATTGTGATAGGAGATCAAAAGTGGGTTATGTACCGTAATGCTTCGTAGGACTGTGTGTCACCCTTCTGATCCGCCTGCATAGACTACAAAAACTGAACTTTATCCTAAGAAAGTGTTATTGAGTGTGTGGAGGGATGTGCAGGAAATAATTTACTGGGAGGCCCTGACACTCAACCAAACCATCAATGCTGCATTCTACTGTCTACAGTTAGACAGACTGCATTATATTTGGTAGCAAAGCGGCGAGCTCTCGTCAATCGTCTCGGTGTTATCCTTCATCATGGTAACGCCAGGTAAAAAGCTGCTGTCATTACTCGCCAAAATTTACTGGGCTTTGGTTGGGAGGATTTACCCCACCCTCCCTATTCTCCTGACTTGGCACCAACTGACTATCACCTATTTCATGAACAATTCCTTCAGTCAGAAAATCTTTGATGATCTTGATGCTGTGAAAACATCCATCCTACATTTCTGACTTTTTCCCGCTGTGGGATTCATCTCCTACCGGAAAGGTGGCAAGAGGTCATGGGTAGCAATATTGATGATGCACAATAATAGGTACTGTTCATTTTGCGTTTATTTGCTCTTCTTTATGGACAATAAAAACAGGTAGAACTTTTGCACTGAACCAATATATCCAGAACAAATGCACACACATATATATATAGAAACGGTATCAAACGTATATCAAAAGTCATCATATACGAACATATATATCAAAAGAATCATAAAAAGAGAAATTAATACTATTTTTCAAAACAGAAACTGCACAACTATATATTCCTTTGTCGAAGTATATATATATATATACACAGGGTGATTATAAAAAAAACTATCCCGATATATGTGACCGTAGCTATCAAACCGTTCACAGAAACTGAATAAAAGGTAATTATAATAAGGTATTTTTTGCATTCGCTCAAGAATCATATAAAAAAAAACACAGTTGAACTCTAACAGTTACAATTTCAGTGACAAAATTTTAAAATTTTCAAATGGAAACATCTACTTTTTGTTTTATTATTGAAATGGGATCTCCATAGCAAAAAAACATAAATAACGTTGGAACGGTACTTTTAGCCCGAAAATCTTCAGAGCTAGATGGGCTAAGAAAAAAAGAAAATATCTGCTGTTATGTGCCTATCAGAGCACGGCTTTCATTTTTTAATGACGTCACATTTCCCACTGAATCTTCGTCTCTGACAAATTTCTACTGATTTTGCTTCGAAATGAAAGGAATAGATATCACAGAAATGAAAAGAATAGAATAGAAATAGAAATGAAAAGAATAAATAGAAAGAATGAATAGAAATAAAAATAAATAAATACCATAGTATCCTTAATTTCGTGTAAAGCTACTGAATAAGGGCATTAATTTCGTTGTTAGTCGTAAGACGCCGTCTTGACTGATGTCATCGCACTACGTGAAAAATAAGGCATTGTGAAATGGCAATCCAAATCAATTTTGATGATGATAATGATGTTTCTGAGTAAGCGGAATATATTTTACATAGCAAGAAAGCAAGATACACATCACACATTTTACAATGCCTTATCTTTCACTTAGTACGATGTAGTAGACTCATTCAGTAGACCTACACGAAATTAAGGATGCCATGGTCGCTTCTTTTCGTTTCGAAGAAGAATCAGTAGCCTTCAGTGAGAGACGAAGACTTAGTGTGAAATGTGACGTCATTAAGAAAATGAAAGTTGTGCTCTGGTAGGCATATCATAGCTGGTTTCTTTTTCCATCTTCGTATGCCTAGCGTTGGTGATCTTCGTCCTCGAGGTACCGTTTCAAGGCTAGTTATGATTTTTCACTATGGAGATCCCATTCCAATAAAAAAAACTATGTGTTGCCATTTGATTTTTTTTTAAATTTTGTCACTGTAACCGTAACTGTTAGAGTTTAACTGATGTTTCTTATATGATTCTTGAGCGCATACCTCAAAATACCTTCCCCCACATTTTTATTTAGTTTCTGTGGACGGTATGACAGCTATGGTCTTATATATCGGGATAGTATTTTTATAATCACCTTGTATATATATATATATATTAAACAGAAAAATAACAAAAAAACCAAACCAATAAGCATTGAGGCTATCGCCAGGATGACACCTCAAATGCAAGGTGGAGAAAGAACAGCAAGACGTTTCAAGAGATACTAGCAAACGCCAAATGTATCTACTGTAACATGAAATTATGAATGAAAAATTTATGAAATACAATGGAAAAACAAACAAAATTACATAATAATATATAAATAAAATTTAAGTAGAAAAAAGAAAAAGTAAGAAAGAAAGAAAGAAAAAACGTTTTTTAACAGCAGAAGCTTTATTCTGTGAAGCCCTAAAAAGCACATTTTTTTTTTTTTTTTTTTTTTTTTGTAGCGACATGCTTTAAAGAAATGGAAGTTTCAAAACTAAGAAAATTCTGGAGGGTAATATAGATATTTCACTTTTTCAACAGATGAAAATTTTTAATAATCAAAATATTCTAAAAAGCATCCGAGACCAATATTCATAGTTAATAAATAATTGTTAAGCGATAAACTTAAAGGTCTCAAATGCATTTTAAAATATTTTGATATTAAAAAATGTTCATCTCCTGCAAAAGTGAAATATCTATCTTTCTGTGCTTTTTATGTCTTCACAATGAAAAGCTTCTACTGTTATTATTATTATTGTTATTATTACTATTATTATTTTTACTTACATTTTTATTTTGTAATTTTTAGTTACATAAAAGCTTGTAAAAAAAAAAAAATAAAAAATCAATAATACCAAGGATACTGTGTAGGTTCACTTTTATCAACTGACAACTTTTCTATTAATTACCTGCAAAAATTAACTCATCGACACTTAGAGGATTGAACCTCGACTATCGCGTTATCCGCATGACGTTCTAACCAAAAGTGAAAAGGCAGTCAAGAAAAGTCACAGAATATGCTAGAAGTATCTATCAAATTCACATACAAAAAGAATATTGTCCTCGAATGATTTTTTAAATAATTGGAATATTTAAAATTTTTAATATCTTGCAACAGTGAGATATCCATATTTTCCTTTATTTTATTTTGTTATTATTATTGAATTTTTTATTATTTTATAGCATATCGCTGCAAGATTAAAGTTTTATTTTATGCTTTGTAGGACTCCACAATAAAAACATTCCAGTGCATTTTTTTTTTTTTTTTTTTTTTTTTTACTTAAATTGTTATTCTTTGATTTTTACTATTTTAAATCTTTAAAAAAAAAAAAAAAAAATTCTTAGTATATTGTGAGGACAATGAAAAATTATTTTATTAATTGACAACTTTTCAATTAATTATTTGTAAAATTTGACACACTGGACCCTTTGAAGATCGCATTAACAACATGACGACCTTCTATCCTTCTAACCGAATGAGCCAAAGAACAACGAAAAGAATTGCTTACATTTACAAAGCGGAGGCGCTTTTTTTTCTTTTATTTATTTATTTATTTATTTATTTATTATTATTTTTTTTTTTTTGCGAGACATGAAGACGCGACTACAAAATCCGATTTAAATAAAAAGCTTCTAAATGTAAAAGTAAAAGATTATAAAAGATTGTTAAAAAAAAATGAAAGAAAAAATGAAAGAAAATAAAAAGAAACTTACCAAAAATAAAATATATATACACCAATACAACTAAAATGTAAAACAATTACGGATAACAGAGTTTGTTAGTTAGTCGATTGGGTTTTACTTCGCACTAGTGTGGAAATAACGATTACGTTAATTTGGAAATAAGGATAACAGAGAAAATAAGGAAGGATATTCATTCGTCCTTACGGTTTCGGATAAATTGTGCTTTGCAAATTTGATACTATCGCAATTGTTGCAAATTCTTTTAATTCTAGCGATTTGAGGAAACAAAATATTTATCCAAACATTTATACTAATACACGATAGCCAATTAATTAAATTTATAACTTTAAAATTGAATTCAAAACTTTTATCTTAAAGACTAATAAACCAAGACTCCTTAACTAATTTAATTCTTAAATGTAAAAAGAAAATTATATCTTCATTTCTATCAGGTTTTAAAATCAATTCTTTGGGATAAATATATACATACTGTATGATATATCATGTATTTTATTATATAGATAGACAATGATAATAATAGTAATAATAATGTCTATATAATGTTATCTTTACACAAGACGAAAGTTACTAGAATGTTTATGAACATTTATCTTTATTTTATTTTATTTCATTTTATTTATTTATTTTATTTATTTATTTATTTTTTTTTGAAATGCCAGTCATATATGAAGAAAAATAATTCCACATATTTATATAATTTATCTTTATTTAATTTAATTTAAATTTTTAATTTTACATACTATTTTTATATTAAAATAAAATTTCTTAATAATTTTTATAACTATTTGCCTACCTGTGCATATTGCAAACAGGTAGCACTATATGAAATAGTTTCACTAGAAATCATTCTATAGTACAATTTACAATCCTGAAAAACAAATATAAATTTTCGGAATTAAATATATATATATATGGAAATGTTAAAACAGACAGTTACAGGGATGTTTCAAAAATATAAAAACTGTTAAAATTTGTTGGAAAGCGTTATATATAACTTTCAAGGTAATCTGTAATAACATAAGCTAAAATATATCAAAAAGTGAAAATATATTTATTAAATTACTGCATGCATTGCAAATAATAATAATTATGATGATGATGATGATGATGATAAAAAAATAAAAACTCGTAATTAATATGATATTTTTTACATGTCTGTATTCTTTTTAACTAAATTTGTACACGAAACATCATTAAAATTTAGCATTTATTTTATTGTCAATTTATGCTTATTACAGGCAATGATTTCGATAAAATATTATTTTTATCTTTATTTATGCATCGGAGAGTTAAGACCATTTTCTCAGCTCATTTCTACTTAAAATTAAATTATATATGTAAAAGAAGAAATATATATATATGTGAGCGAATTATTCTTTGTTATAACAAATTAACTATGTTACTGAGTCTTATCGCGTACTGTGATAAACAAATAAACACTGATTTAATTACACCACTTAAAGCAGTTCTCTTTATTTCGCTAAACAAATATAAACAATGTTTTTTCAACCAATTTCTGTAAAAGCGTGCTATTACAAATCATTAAATGGAAACTTTCATAAGCAAAAATCGATTACTTTACGCATTTAAATTCCTGGTCTTATTCCATTTCAAGTCATCCGTAACATAATTCGTAGGCGGTGGAGAGAAAAGTTATTTATGCATGGATACTTTGAAATATTAAATACTTAAAATATAACTCTGTGAGAAAATTACTTTCGTAAATGAGATACTTCCTACAAAATATATATTTAGAACTGGATGATCGTTATATGCATATAAATGTAACTCAATGTTTAAGCTATGAGAAAGAAATTGCTATGTAAATATATATTTTCTATGTTAAAAAAAAAAAAAAATTCTTATGAACAAGGACACATGCATACAGAGTGGGTGAAAAGTTCTGCAACAATATAAAAAAGTATATTTTCCCTTATAGAATTTGTGGATTATTAAATAAATATGTGCAATTTATCGATAAATAAATATTCTTACTAATTATATCTATTTTTCACGTGGATCTTTAGGAGCGATAATAACATTGCATACAGCAGGCTGGAGGCAGATAGATATCGCTTAACAGTTTAAAACATCACGAACGATATAACGGTTCTGTGAGGTAGGCACTACCAGTGTTCGACCTCGTAGTGGAAGACCTGGAACTGTAAACATACTAAGAATTTGTAATATCCGGAAAAAATATCCAGGAATCCTCGAAGATCGATGAGGAAGATGGCCTCCAAGCTCAACGTTAGTACTGAAAGTATCCGTCACATTGTTAAAAATGAACTAAGGTTTCGCCCTCATAAATTGCAAAAAGCTCATCATCTATCTCAGAAAATGAAAGCAACTAGACTCAAAAGATGTCGCAAACTGCTGATATGAGTTGCTCGAAATGCTCACGGAACATACCTTTTCAGTGATGAATATATTTTCACGATCGAGCAATTTGTGACCGAACAAAATGGCATAATACTTACCCCAGATGTCCCAACTGCAAATGAGAGAGGAAGAATTATTCCAAATCAAGTCAATCCTCAATCTGTGATGGTTTGGGGAGGAATCTCTTCCCAAGGGAAGACTCCTCTCGTTTTCATGCCTCAAAATATAAAATTTAATGCTGATATATATAAAAAAGAAATTCTCGAACCTCTCCGAGATCAGTGGGCTCCTGCACTCTTCAAGGACAGTCCTGGATATTTAAGAGGGATTCTGCACCAGCACTTAGGGAACGAACAAATAAGAAATTTTGTGCAGACCATTTTCTTTCATTTATTGCAGCCACAGACTGGCCTTCGTATTCACCATATTCAAACCCTATGGATTATTGCATCTGGTCGGTTTTGAAGATGGAAGCTTGTTCAAAACCACACAGTAGTTTGATATCGTTGAAACAATCACGGAAGGCTGAGTGGGGACAAATTAGATGTAAATGTGTTTCGGCTTGCTGTTGACGAATTCCCAAAAAGATTAAGAGCCTGTATTAAAGCCAAAGATGGCCATTTTGAAATTGCTTAAATTTATTTTGTTTATTTTGATCATTAGTATAAAATAAAGTTTATTTTGCAGCTATTGCTTCTATCTAGTTTTTTATTCAATGCCTTTTATTTATTGTAGAACTTTTCACCCACCCTGTATATATATTTATACATTGCTATAACAACAAATGACTTGGGGAAACACCTTAGTCTTGTCTTACGAAGGAACAATTTTTGGTTTCTTTCTCTAAGTGAGAAAATTTTTAAAATAAATTCCATCTTTCTTTTAGAGATTAAACTTTAGAATTAATAAAATAAGGTAATTCAATTTATTTTAAATTGAAATATCTTAAATTACTCGCTAAGATTAAATTACTCGCATATTCAAAGAGTAAAATTCAAAAATTAAAGAAAAAAAATCATTATTTTAAAGTGAGGTATCCTATATTATGCCGCAATAAAAATCTCATAGGATAACATGGCAGGTAGAAAAACATTAACTAAGGTGAAACGTTAGTACATTTAATCCAGGATGTCCCATGGGGTGAAATGATCACACCATTTTTGAAAAAATAATGCCCTTACTCCAAGATGACTTGGATAAGAATGGATGCCACAGGTGAATAATGTATTAAAATACATTTAAAAAACGCTTTAAAATACACTTAAGGACTTTAAAATGCATACAAAGTCGTTCATTAAAATTGCATTTAAAATTTTTTTACTAAACAAAACTTTTTGCTATGAATACATATCATTAAAAAAAAAAAAAAAAAAAAAAAATGCATAGAGCGTACAAAACAGAGAACTTTATATATTAGGATTATCGGATTTGGTTATGTATATAATTTACTGTACTCCAAGAAGTTTGCAAATTACTGTGTAACGTTATAAAAGATTTTTATATTATCTCATGTTGTAAGAGAAAACTTTTACCCCCAGAAGAGTGTATAATAATACCCAACAAGTGTGTGCAATTAGAATCCATGATGAATAGTGAATAGGCAGTTTTAGAGTCTAACAATTTTATCTATTAGTTTAAATCATGAAATACAAGTTACTGATTCATTTTCAAAAGGAATGCAGTAGATTAAATGATCAAGTTTTCAGAATCATATAGTTGTGTTCCACGTTTCAGTCTTTTTAACACATTTTAACAAAGTTGAAAAGTGTTTATGACTTCAGATTTTCTGGTCGTCAGCATTTCCTAATTAAGTTTGGATTTATCTGTAATTGTAATATAGTATTGACATTTACTATATCAACGTCTGTATTCTAAATGAAACATGTACTGTTTATATTTCATTAACAAGGAAAGCCAAGATTATTCACTCAGTTACTGTCAATGGAAAAAAAAATGTTTAAAATGCATTTTAGTTAGGTTACAGTTTTTCAAATTTAATAAAATTGATATGTATTTGTGAAGAATGTAATATTTTAATTAATATGGAGTGCAAAATATTTTCGTAGTCATTTACAGAGACAGACAATAAAAATCATTATATGATGATCAAAACAGTTAAATTATTTGCAATATATTTGAATTATGCTCAAATATGTTCAATTTCAAATAAAGTGCATTTAATATGCATTTCTGATTACAAGATATTTGCTGTAAAATACTTACTGTTTATTCGCAGAGACAGACAAACTATTTCATGAACAGTACTAAATCCGAATTTTTGTCTATTTTGTCTATTTTTTAAAGTGTGTTTTCCGTTACGATATTGGTTAAAATAAATTTTATATATTACGTGATATGTACAAAACATGGAAAGTATTTCATAGCATCAAATGTATTTCAAAACACGGAAAGTATTTCGTAAGCTCTGTTTGATGCATAACTTTTGTTTCCTTGTATTAATGATTAATGAAATATCATATTTGTAAAATCCATTATTATTAATGTCAAAAATGTTATAATATTTTCTTTTTTTTTTTTTTTTTAATTAAGAGGTAGAATGTATATATTAATTTGAAACATGTTTTTATTGCAACCACTAAATTACAAGAACGGCTAAGAGTAAAAATTTCCAAAAAAAAAAAAAAAAAAAAGTCTTGGTCTGTAGATGTGTTATCAAAAGAGAAAAATAAAAAAAAAACAGTCGGACGGTTTCCCACTTGGGGGGGGGGGGGGAGGCAGGGTTAGAAGCACTTTTGCAGGCATAATTCAGCTCGAATTAATTCACGGTGAAGAAATTGTAAATGGGGGGACTAGAATCAAATACCACAAAAGTATTTTCTGCGATCTTGTTATTTTCGTTTTTAAAGGGATTAAAGGGTAAAAATGTATTTGGGGAGGGGGAAAGAGGGGAAAATTAGTTTGAGGGGGAAATTCGTTCTAGACCCACATATGTAGCACCTCATTTTAAACGTCTTGGAATTTCATGTCGATTGGTGATGTACGTATACAATATAGTGTGCCCTCTGGTGGTGTAAAATGGAACTAGGTAATTTTGTAGTAGACCCTAACATGTTGCACCTTATTTTAAATGTCTTGTTATTTTGTGACCGTTGGGGATGTTCATACATACACACTGCGCTCCCTGGGAGGAGGAGCGCAGTGTGTCCTCATTTAAAGGAAACCCCAACTAAAGAATTTAGCAATTACACCACAATGTGACACCTTAATTGAAAGGTCTTGGAAATTCAAAGCGATTTTTGTTGTTCGTATAGAACATACTGCGCCTCCTGGTGAAGGAAAATGGATTTTGCAGCACGTGCGTAGCACGCCTGTTATACGGTGCTATAGCCAGCAGAAACACGAGTCAGAGGCTCGTTCGGTTCCAGGTTAATTTTTGGAATTTTTTCATGTTATTAGCTGCCCGCGTATACGCGGCCGTAGGAACCAGGGTCACGAGCCAGAGTTTCGTTTGGTTGGATGTAATATTTTTATTACAGCTGATTATATATTTTCGCGATGCTTTCATTTAAAAATAGAAATTCAAACAAAATTGAGTTAAAGATATGAAATCGTACAAATTTAAGGTTCATTTTAGGTTATTATCATGGGCCCAGACAACACCGGGAGGGTCAGCCAACATGTAGTCTTAGTATAAAACGAAACAAAAAATAAAAGATAGCAACTCTTTATTTGGAGTCAGTTTGATGTCGCATTCACAGTACTTCATAGAAAATAATGTCATATATAGTATTTCCATTGATAAGCATTTTTACGAATTTATTTTTTTAAGTGAAATGTCGTAAATTATATTACATGTTTTAACTTGAAATGCATTTAAATAAAGATGCCACATCATTTTAACTCACTTATAGTCATTTATAGTAACATATTAAAATTTAAACGTGATTTTCGTAAATGCAATAAAACAGCGAGTGAATCTGAAATTTCATTGGCTTATAAAACCAGAGTACACGTGTTATCATTTTATTTTTTAATTATTGTGCATATTTTACGGTGTGGCAACAAGAAATAATATTTATTTATTTTGCCGCTTTATCTCTTATCTCTTTATTTTTTTCAGTTTTGTATCTTATATTGTATCTTTACCATCGATTTTAATGCCTCAAACTCCGTAAAAGCTGTAACGCCTCAAGAAAAGCGTTACTGGAAGCGAGAATGAGACAGTAAACGCCAAAAAATTATAACAAAGCTTGATGAAGTATACTCGCAACGAGAAAGGCAAAACAACTTATTTTACAACCAAACAAATAGGCGCAGAACATCCAGCTCCCAACTATCAACTTCAAGACAGCAAACTGAGACGGAACTCATGCTTGCCAACTTGGAAATCACTGAATACGCCTAAACTATGACTCACCATTACTTGGATTGTGATTTTCTTAACCCGATTGGTATTACACTAGAAACCGAACCAGAACCTGCAGATTCTTCTGACGAAGAAGGCGTTCATTATGTTCCTATCGTGTCAAATAACATCCAAACACGGAAACTTCATCTAAAATGTGATCTTGACTGCAATTTCGCAGTGACCTAGGCTTACTTCCTCTCGAATGTGAATTCTGTAAAGCACTATACTTTGACTGTGACATAGGTACAAAGAGTAGTTACCATTTCAAAAGCTGCTGTCAAGATAAGTAGGTCATGATCCCGCAATGCTAATCCCATCCGGTTCTCGAGGAGCTTTTGATGAACAACAACTCATCAAAACATCACTACCTAGAAGACATTAGGAAATATAACAGATGTCATTTATATCATTTGTTGTCAAATGAAGTCGTACGACCTATTGGACGTGGCCATTATCTGTTCAAGAATGATGGCCAGGTTCACTATAAGTTTTGTCCACTCCATCCAGAATACACCAGAGAGAGTTCATACGCACAACTTTATATAATTAATACAGCCTAGGCAACTGACTTTCGCATGTCAATGAATTCCACGTGTGATAGCAACCTCATGGCCAAATTACACGAAATGATGCTAGAAGTAAATTCATTAGCACAGAAATACAGGATGATGGTCGAAATGGAGAGAACATAGAAGGCATTTGCGCAGCGTGAGGGAAAAACAAGTTAATATTTCAATCCTTTCACCACCATCTTGCGTAGAGTTGCTAAAGTAAACTGATTTGGCGCATTTCTTTTTTCCAGTCACAAGTCATCTCACGTCTGCGTCGCTCTTCGATTGTTCCTGTCCGTATTCTTCAAGATCTTGGTGACATTTAAATATGCGAATTTAAAAAAAAAAAAAAAAAAAAAAAAAAAAAACGGGCAGGAACGATCGAAGGTTTTTGAAACATTACGGTCAATAAAGTGACCGTCGAATTTGGCGGGTTCAAGCTAGTCATAAAATGATTTACAAAAATTATCATAAGAATATAGAGAATTCGAATGGGCAATTTCGTGTACATTTGAGTATTTTTTCAAAATATTCAAAATAAAGCTATTATCATTATCATTTTTCTTTTTTAGTTAGACCATGCGATATAAAGTGTACTGTGAGAAATTAATCAATATTTCACTCTTATTTATACCAAAATAATATAGTTTGAGTACCTCCAAAATTCAAGGATTTTTAGTCAAACTTTCTGATTTATTTCACTTTCCAAAGCATTCCAAAACGTAATTTCGATTTTCATATGTATAAGTAACAGTGTAACAAAGTTTTTATTTTTCTTCCTTATTGGACATTTTTGGATAGAGGATATCTATAATTGATTTAATTTTGAATTTTTCTGTATTTCAAAAGATGAAAAGATGAAATTAATAATTATGAAAATATGATTCGTATTCACCTTCCAATTAACCCGTTAGTAGTCGCTAGTTGGTCGATTTGCCGCCCATCCTTCATTATTGCCCGTTTTTTTTATTCAACAGCTACCAAAAATTTTAGAAGTGGCATTGGATATACATAAAACGCGAATAAAATCGAAGAAACGTCGATCACATCACTTCTTAAAATTATTGGTGACAGTTAAATAAAAAGTGAGCAATCTGTAATAGGTGGCGCTGTCTATAGCGACTACTAACGGGTTAACATTTTTGCAATTTACCTTATCTATGTATTACATTTTAAGCAATAATTTTGTTTATTAAGTTTTTAAGATGTTTTTGTCTTTCTGATGAAATTAAACCAACGAAAAGTTTCTCACGGTTTATGAAAATCTTATTTTTATAATGAACTTATGAAATTTTCATCTATAAACATCCTTCCAGTTATTTATTTTCATTTATCATTATCTTTTCAAAACATTCAAAATATTAGATTTTTTTTTTTTTTTTTTTTTTTTTTAATCACACTATGCGATCAAATGTGTCCAGTGACAGATTAATATATATTTTACTCTTATTTATACCAAAATAATGCAGTTTGAGTACCTCCAAAATTTAAGGATTTTTTGTAAAAATTTGTGATTTATTTCACTCGATTTATTTATTCAAAGCATTTCAAAACATTCTTTCGGTTTTTATGTTTGGAATACTCTAAGAATGTAACAAAGTCTTATTTTTCTTCCTTATTGGGTATTTTTGGATGGAGGAGATCTATAAATGATTTAATTTTGAATTTTTCTATATTCTAAAAAATGAAAATATGAAATTAATAATTAGAAAATATGAATCGTATTCACCTTCCAATTACCATTTTTCAATTTACATTATTTAGCTATGTATTACATTTTTAGCAATAATTATATTTATTAAATTTTAAAGAGGTTTTTATAGTTTTCATGAAATTAAACCAAGAAAAAAAATTCTCATGGTATATGAAAAACTTATTTTTATTATGAACGTTTGAAAAATTCACCTATAAACATTAAAAGACATCCTGACAATTATTTTACATAATTTATCATTATCTTTTATTCATTTACTATTATTCTTATTTTTATTAATGTGATGATTGATGTTACATCCTAAACTGCAGTCCACAGGGTAAATTTAATGTAGTGCAGAAAACACATGAAGAAAAGGATATTTTTGTTAAAATATTATGTTTTTATTATAAACACAATTTTTTTTTTGTCGACAGTTGAAATATACAATGGCTAAGTGTCGTAGAAAGCAATTTCAATAGTATGTATTGTATGTGTAGCACTACTGGCTCTTGTTATAAAATGCGTTTCTACAGCGCTTCCAAGAGTTTTCTGATACACACTTCGCCACGGTTTTCGAGTTCTTATGTCACCTAAAGTTTCCAAATGATATCATCTTTCCAAGAAGGGGTAGCAAACAGCAGATATTTTTTAAATTCAATTTTTCACCAATAATTGTAATTATTGTTTTTTTTTTTTTTTTCTGTTTTAATTATTTTTATTTCACAATAACAATGTTTATATATATAGTGAAAATTTTCTTATTCAACTATCCTAAACCTATATAATTATATTTCTATTACGATTTTCATACAAATATTTCGAATTTAACATTCCATATTTGGAAATTAATTTTATGTATTCCAAAAATTTTTACACATTATAATTTCACGTCAACATTATCTTGTCATCATTATTTAAATTTATTTCTTATTGAAAATGCAACAATTAAGCTTTAATTAGAGTTTCTTTAAAAATTTATATCAAACCTTAAAAAAATTTAAAATAAATGAAATAATGTAACATACTTCCAAATATATAGAAATATGTGTAACTTTTTCATTTTAGCAAAATTTGTATTTTTAAGAACAAACTCTACCAAAGACTAAATGTATAACTGATAGGATCGGTTATTGATTTATCGGACAGTTGAAATTTAAGAGACATTTCTAAAAACAGTTCTTTGAAATTTCCTTTGAAAGGAATAACTTGTTTTGAAAAAAAAAAAAAAATGTATTATTATTATAAAAAATTATTTATGGTTATGAATTAACAATTATCCGATATAAATTTTGAAAGCATAGAATGTGTAATTATATTTTTCTTGAAAGAAGTATGAAAATTTTGATTAAATATTACTAGAAATATTTTTAAAACTTAAAATGAAAAAAAAAAAAAAAAAAAAAAAAAAAGTAAAATATTGTATGTTTTTACATATACTTGAATAAATGTTTTAAGTTTAATCGATAAAAAAATCCAATTAATATCAGAAAATTTCCGGATTTCATAAAAGAAAAATTATAAATGATAGAAATTGTCAATGATTTATCTTAAACGTGGCTTTGAAAAACCTCTCTTTAAGCAATTCTTTGGAATTTCAATTATAAGATGGAAAAAAAAGCATAAAATTCCATAGTTTTTTTTTTTTTTTTTAATCAACACATGTTGCGCATACATATATGAAAGCAAATGAAAGTACTTTGAGATAAAAATTCCATTAATTTTCATCAATGACAAAATGTAACATTAAAATTGAAATTTGGATATATGGAAATATTTTTTTGCACTGATTTGTAATTTTTTATTTTAACTAAATTGTAGTCAATTTTAACTAAAATAATGTCAAAAATAAATAAATAAATAAATAAAACCACGGATTTAAAAATGTCAAATTGAATAAATGTTTATAAAGGAAAATATTAGACGGGTTTTAAAATTTTTAATTATTTAGAAATAAAAGCAATGAAAGAGCAATGATTACAAAATACGTACACTTATATAAATTTAAAAAAAAATACGATATTAAATTTATAGTATGTTAATGAAAATTTACATATTAAAAACGTTAGGTTAGTTTTTGGCCACAAATTAAGAGAAACCTACTTCATTACATTACTTTATTGTTTTCTTAGGAGAAAGAGATTTGTTTGTAATGTGCCAAAATTTAGTTTCCTTGACCATAAATGTTATTATTTAGTACTAAATAATAATAATAATAATAATAATAATAATATAATGATACGGTTTACATTTGAATTTATATATTTCCAAATCTGAAGATGAAGATGTTGCTGTTGTCAGCCAATAAATATATTAAAAACACCTTGCAAATACTTCAACAGAACTATTCGATTTGTTTTGTTTTGACCTTAAATGAAATATTTTTGTTTATAAAAGTATTTAATTTATATTTCGGGAACATTCATATTAAAAATAACAATAAAATTTAAACTATCTGCTTCAGTTGAAGTATATGAACGATATGAACTGTATGCATATGTTTTTAATAAGTAAAAGACCAATATTGAAATCATGCTTGGAATTACAGTCACTCAAATAATTAACTGTACATGAAACCTTTCTCAGAATGCCAAAGAATGAGTCAATATTTAAAAAGAACCTTAAAAAATCTTTTTTTCACTTTAACTCATTTTATTAAAATAATTTTTTTTAATTTTTAAAATTTGAAATGCAATGTACTTTTTAAAATACATACATCAGATCAAAAATTATCATATTTATCAAATCACACAGAGTTGAAATTAAAACCTGATAAGTTTTTATTTTTTTAATTAATTGTATATAAATTGTCATTTATAAAATAAATTGATCTCTAAATATAAGTATTGAAATTCAAATCTTGTTTCTTAAAACAATTTAAAGTTTGAAATACAATTTTCAATTGACATTTCATAATTTTTAGATTTTATAAATCTCATCATTTTTGAAAATTAATAATTTATTCATTAATTAATAATTAATCCTTTCTACACAAATTTTGAATTTTTTCTACTTCTTAAAAATTTTTGTCATTTTCTTTATTCAAAATGTCATTTTCGTTTTTCAAAGTCCAATCAATTTATTTAAATTGTTGCTTCAGATCAAACACATCAATCTTTAAATGTACATTAAGAGATATTAATAAAAATTTGAAGTTCTTAACACATTTTAAAGAATATTAAAAAGTATTTTAAAGTGAATTCTTATTCTTTCTTATATTGGATAGTAATAATTAAAAATAATGAGCTGTTTTAAGAGAGACCTCATTTAAAAATATACATGTAGTAAAGATAAATATTACTACATGTATATTTATTCAGGATCTTTCAATGTCTGCGTAATTTTTTATATTTCAACGCCAAGAGAAAAAAATACGTAATAATTCAACAGGCCTGGAAAACCAAGCGATAAATTTCATTTATTTCAAAACTAATGATATGAATTTAGGCAAACTTAAATATAACACAAGAAAACGGAAATTTCATGAAACTGATATGTCCCTATTGAAATTTGACCTCTTTGTCCCGAAAAATATTTCAAAGCATTGTGTTCTATGAAAGATATTTTTATAAACCATATTTTCATATCTTTACTGTTCTTAATGAAATTGAAATATGTTATTCAAGTTTCTGTATAAAATGGATTTATGTACAGGGACACTCAAAAGTATTCCAAAACATTGCATTTTATGAGAGATATTTCTATAAATCAAATTTTAATAACTTTACTTTACACGAAGATTTAGGAAATTGAAATATGTTATTTATATGCACAAAAGAATGCTTTTGCATAGAATATAGCATGATTAGCATTAGAGGGTCGCACAAAAATATCCAGTTATATTAAGAGCTATTAATAAAAAATTGTTACTGTGAAAATCATAAAAATATTGAAATGTATTATTAATATTCTAAAATAATGCTTTGTATAGAATATATGATTAACTTTCTGATTTACAGGGCTACACTAAAATATTCAGAGAGATCAAAAGCTGTAATTATAATCTAACGGTCTTTTGTGTTAAGCCTTTTTAACACTTTCCAAAATGCCTAAGAGTAATTTTAAAATCAATTATTCTATCTGTCCAGTGGCAAAAAATATTAAAAGTTATTCAATACAACAACTACGTACAGTTGGAAAGTGTTACTAATCAATGCATGATTTTCTTTAATATATGTAGAAACTGGACACATAAGATAGTATTAAAAATTCTTTTAATAATCCAAAAATTTTGGCAAAAGTTATCCACAGTTAAGAATTATGAAATTTTAAAATTTTAACTCTTTAAATCATTTAAATCATTGAAATGCAGATTTGAGTGTAGGTAGTTTTTTAAATATAACTTAAAAACTGGTTCATAGAACGAGTTGTCATATTTAAAACTT
The DNA here is from genome assembly GCA_963930645.1 of Salticus scenicus. NCBI lineage: Eukaryota > Metazoa > Arthropoda > Arachnida > Araneae > Salticidae > Salticus > Salticus scenicus. The sequence continues at coordinate 26,006,562 of OZ005661.1, read as the reverse complement.
ATTTTGAATAAATTCTCAAATGTAACACATAATTTCGTAAACTTAAATTATGTTTATCCAAAATTTCGAGTCATTTCGTTAAGTCCTTTCAATCTGTTTTGTAATGATTACAAATAATTTTAAAATTAAAAGATTTTAACATTATCACCATGAAATGTTTTAAATTGTGGTCTTTGTTAAAAATGATTCAAATGAAACAATTAAATTACAACCAAATTTTAAAATGGTTTTCTATGATTTTTTTCCATGTTGCCTTAAAGTAAAATTCTTTTAAATAAAAACGCACGAAGCTAGCTTGTGACCTCAAATACAAGTCAGCTGTTTGTAATGTCAGCTGTTTACATTCAATTCCACCTGTCTTTTCGTGAATGATGCAATCAAACCTGTCTGAACGTTTCGTTTATCTCTCTTTCTGTATATACAGTTCCCGCCGCTTATTAAAATCATTCTGAACCAAAGTGATTTTATTAAGCGTCTGATTTTTATATCCCTTAAGGAAAAGGTTCGAAAGAAACTTCAAAAGGTAACGAATAATATAATTAGTAAACAATATTAATTAATTTTTGGTAGATAATTAAATAATTGTTTCTTCGATATAAGTAAATTAATCCCGTGCACTTTCGTTAGAGGAAAATCATCATTAGTTTACCAAAAGTTCATGCTGTTCTTATAAATTAAAAATCTTTTCGTTTAAACCTCATGAGTTATAGTAATTTCAAAATAAGAACTAGAAATTGCCTTCTAATAATTAGATAAAAAAAATCAGATTTATATTTTATTACTGTGCTTTGAAAAATACGTTCCTTGAAATTGTGGCGGAGATAAGTTGCGTGGAGTGTTTAATTTGTAACTATATATATATTTCATCTATATATATATATATTCTATATATATATATATATATGTATATATTTCATCTTTATCAATTTTATCTTTCTTTGTTAAAAGAACACAACAGTAAAGATTATTTATTTTAAAAATAAACCTACAAAAAGATATTCCTTTAATAGATTCATAAAATTGTAATTTTATGAACATATTAATACGAAAGGACTGTTTAAGTTTGCATCATTACATATTTTAATTATAACAAATAAAAATAGTTATTATGTCTATTATTATTATTATTATTACAATGCTGCAAAACTTATAAATAGTCCTATCGTACTAATATAAATTTTATCTGTAACAGATCTTTATTTTTTTTCATATCCATGTTTTTTTTCTTCTTGTTCAAAGTAAAAAAATAATCTTATATATTCTCTCTTAAATTCAATTTTTCTTAAAAATATATCATACTTTATCTATCATATATTTTTTTATATATTCTTTTTTTCATCTTTATCATTTTTTCTCTTTTTTTGTGAAAAGAACACAACATTAAAGATGATATATTTTAAAAATAAACCTGTAAAGAGATATTCTTTTTATAGATTCATAAAATTTTAATTATATGAACATATTAATACGACAGGACTATTTTAGTTTACATCATTACCTTTTAAGGCTTTGAATGTTAATTATAACACATAAAAATAGTTATTATTATTATTATTATTATTATAATGCTGCAAAACTTATCCTATCGTATTAATATAAATTTTATCTGTAACAGATCTTTATTTTTTTCTCTTTTTCGAGAATTTTTCATATCCGTGCTTTTTTTCTTCTTGTTCAAAGTAAAATAAAAATCTTATGTATTCTTTTTTATATAATTTCTTTTTTTTCATCTTTGTCAATTTTATTGTGAAAGAAATTAACACACAGCAATAACTAGTATTTATTTTAAAAAACAAACCTTACATTTCTAAAAAAAAACATCTCAATTAGACATACATAAGATAATTTAAACAGGATAAAAAATTAAAACTAATTACAATCACAATCTTTGAAATTTACAGCATGAAATATTTTAAAGTACATAGACCTGCTAAACAATCTTTATCTTGGTACATATGATTTTATCTTTTTTCACATTAAAATATTTAACACTTTTCATATTTAATTTAAAATGTTTCTGTGTGTGTATAAACAAAGTTTCAATTTTAAACTTTTTGCAATTATGTTTTAAATATTTTTCCATGACACTGTTTAACACCAATTATACATTTATTTGAGAATACACATCAAATTGTTTATTTTTATTCCTCACAGTTAGATATTTAAAATTAGCATTTCTTTTTACATGATATGAGTCCACAGGTGGTTTATACAATTATCTTCTTCTATATCTTGTAATTTTCTGTAAGATCCACAATATTTGGCCTCTAGTGATTGTTTAGTTCAGACATTGGAAAACAAATGTTTTGCTTTTGAAAAACATAACTTGTTTTAATTTTTCAATTATATTTCAACTTCTTTATTCAAATGTGACAAACAATCTAAAAATTTTTCATCATATGCAACTTTTTGGTCTTTTTCTGGAGGTTAAAGATATTCTTTTAATATATCTCTTGTCATGTCTTTTTTTGAATTTGAGTTATTGTGAAATATCATTGAAGTTTGGTAATTTATTCTTTATGGATTGTCTAATAAAATTTATCACAATAGTTTCAACGAGATGTTTCATGGTGAACTGAAATCTAAGTGAAAAACAGAGTGATATATATAGTTTGAACAAAAAGGGTGGAGCTTAGTTTTTCTTTTTATTTTAAAAAATATTATAAAATAATATAAATAAATAAAAAATAAAATCATGTCACAACTTATTAAAGTATTAATGTCATGGTCAATTATTATTATCTCGACTTTTATCACTTTTAAAATTTATCCTTTTAAAGTGACCATCGAAATTTAAAATCTTAAACAATATGTTATGATAATCTAATTTTTATTCCTTTAATTGAATTTAAAATATGAAAAGCATTTGTACTTTTCGATATCCAATTTCTAATTAATTTGGGATACCATATATATTTTCAAATGCTGTCAACAGATTGCACAAGTAGACTGCCATTTTGATAGACATTTTATATGAAATAAATGTTTACAACATGACATAACAATATTTTTGTCAAGTGAATTTTAAAAAATAGAACAGTCTAAAGATTTTGGACGCATTGATAGACAATTTATATGACGACCTAAATTTACAATATTTTCGTCGATTGAATATAAACAACATTCACCATAATAAATATTCCCTTTCTTGCATTTTCAGGATCAATTAAATAAAATATAGCTAAAATTTGTTCTTTTGAAAATCCTAATAACTTTAAATCATAATGTGAAAGGCCTGTAGCAATTCAATCAATTTAATATCAAAAATCATTGAATTCAATTTCTGATAACGATTGAGATAGAATTTTTACATTATCAGAATCTATATACATTTGCATCCATTTCTGTTTTTTCTTTACAACGTTAATAATTGTTATTTGTAATAATAGTCGCTTTTATATATTCATATCTTTTTTTTAAATATAGATAAATATTAAAAGGAAAAAAATTAAAAATAAAAATAAAATAAAATAAAATAAAATAAATAAACGACAGAAACAAACGGTCAAATAACAGTTTATTTTGAATTGCAAATTAAAAATGTACATATTATATAAATAAATATATAAATCCTTAAAAAATGAACAACATTTTGTCAAATGTTTTTTAAAATACGACTTTTTTCTTTATGATGTCAGTCTTTAATACAAATTTTTAAATATTATTTGTTGAATATCCCCAAACTGTCAATTATTTTACGATGACTTTCTCATAATAAATGCAATTATTAGAAAGACTAAAGAAAAAGATTTAGTCTTTGTGGTGACCACTGATCCAATTGATATAAAGTTTTCTCTGAATCATCTCGCACCATCTTTTTAAGTATTGTTGAATGCACATTTCGGAATTTATTAGCACTTTTAATGACCAGTATAATTAGCATAGCCATTATAACGTTTAAAATTCTTACTTCAATCTCCATAGTTATCAATCCAAAGATCTGAGATTCTAAACAACTGCTACAGTCTTTTTTATACTTCATGTGCGTTGAAAGTTGCATAACATTTTTTATCGTTTAGTGACAGTTTATTCCAATATATAAATCTTTAAAAAAAAGAACAACTTGTCAAGCATATTTTTTTTTAAACACTCCTCTTTTTCTTTACAATAATGAAATTCAGTATTTAAGACAATTTTTTTACGATGACATTATTAGAAAGACTAATGAAAAGGTTTAGTCTTTGTGGCGATCAATTGGTTTTCTCTAAATCATTTACTTTTTGAATTTCTCACAAGAAATGCATCATCCATCCTTTAAGTATAGTTGAATCACATTTAGGGAGTTATTAGCACTTTTAATGATGACTTTCCAGTACAATTAGCATAGCATTAAATCGTTTAGAATTCTTGCTTCATGGTTATAAATCCAGAGATCTGAGATTCTAAACAATGCCACAGCCTTTTATACTTGATGTGAGTTGAAAGTTGCGTAATAAATGACGTCATGAGATTATGAAATCTATAAACTTTACAGTTATATTGGCTCTATGAACTAATGTTAATTAAACTAGATTCAAATGAAAGTAAAAAAATTAAGTTCAATTTAAAGTACAGTGGGAGGGTGATTAAATAATCAAACCCAAAATTTCACTATATAATTTAATACTAAAATTCAAATTTTACTTTTTAAAAATAGCTTGTTTAAAATTGAAATAGAATAAAACGGAATTTCAATTTTAGCATTTACTTAGATGGCGACTTACAAAATTGAAATTTTAAAATCCGAAATTTCGTTATATAATTAAATGCTAAAATTCAAATTTTATTTTTTTAAAGGGATTGTTTAACCTTGAATTGGAATAAAATAGTAGTTGAATTTTAGCATTTTGAAATTTTAAAATTCGACAATTTGCTATCTAATTAACTGATAAAATTCAATTACTATTTTTTTCTATTTCAAGGTCAAACAAGCTATTTTTAAAAATATAAAATTTGAATTTTAAAAGCATTTTAATTAGCATTTCATTATATAAAGAAATTTGGGATTTTAAAATTTAAAAATCTAATTAAATGTTAAAAATCAAATTCCATTTTATTCTATTTCAAAAATTCAAATTACATTTTCTTCTAGTTTAGGGTTAAACAAGCTAATTTTTAAAAATAGTAGTGGAACTTTAGCATTTAATTAGATAGCAACTTTTCAAAATAGAAATTTTAAAATCCGAATAGTTGCTATCTAATTAAATGCTAAAGTTACAATCCCATTTTAATTAGCATTTTAAAAGCATTTTAATTAGCATTTAATTATCATTTAATTATGTAGCAAAATTTCGGTTTTAAAAATTTCAATTTGAAAAGTCGCTATCTAATTAAATGCTAAAATTCAAATTCCACTTTATTCTATTTCAAGAATTCAAATTACATTTTATTCTATTTCAGAGTTAAACAAGCTATTTAAAAAAGAATAGTAGTTGAATTTTAGCATTTAATTAGCATTTTAAAACCTTTTAAAAAGCATTTTAATTACCATTTAATTATATAGCGAAATTTCAATTTTAAAATTTCAATTTTGAAAAGTCGCTATCTAATTAAATGCTAAAATTCAAATTCCTTTTAATTCTATTTCAAGAATTCAAATTACATTTTATTCTATTTCAAAGTTAAACAAAAATTAAATTTCAATTTATTCTATTTCAAGAATTTAAATTACACTTTACATACATTACATTAAAATTTCAATTTGAAAAGTCGCTACCTAAATAAATGCTAAAACTCAAATTTTAAAATCCGAGAAGTTGCTATGTAATCTAGCTAAATACTATTTTATTCTATTTCAAAGTTAAACAAGCTATATTTATAAAATAAAATTTGAATTTTAAAAAATTAAATTTTATTTAAAAAAAATTAAATTTGCCTTTTAAAAGCATTTTAATTAGCATTTAATTATCATTTAATGATATAGCGAAATTTCAGATTTTAAAATTTGAAATGTCGCTATTAAATTAAAGGCTAAAATTCAAATTCCATTTCATTCTATTGCAAGATTTCAAATTATATTTTATTCTATTGCAAGAATTCAAATTACTTTTTATTCTAGTTTAGGGTTAAACAAGATTTTTTTTAAATAGTAGTTGAACTTTAGAAATTAATTAGATAGCAACTTTTCACATTTGAAATTTTAAAATCCGAAAAGTCGCGATCTGATTAAATGCTAATATTCAAATTCCATGTTAATTAGCATTTTAAAAGCATTTTTTAAAGCATTTTAATTATATAGCGAAATTTCGGATTTTAAAATTTCGGCATCTAATTAAATGCTAAAATTAAATTTCAATTTATTCTATTTCAAGAATATAAATTACACTTTATATACATTACATTAAAATTTCAATTTGAAAAGTCGATATCTAATTAAATGTTAAAATTCAAATTCCATTTTATTTATATTTCAAGAATTCGAATTACATTTTATTCTATTTCATTGTTAAACAAATTTCAATTTGCAAAGTCGCTATCTAATTAAATGCTAAAATTCAAATTCCTTTTAATTCTATTTCAAGAATTCAAATTACATTTTATTCTATTTCAAAGTTAAACAAAAATTAAATTTCAATTTATTCTATTTCAAGAATTTAAATTACACTTTACATACATTACATTAAAATTTCAATTTGAAAAGTCGCTACCTAAATAAATGCTAAAACTCAAATTCCATTTTATTCAATTTCGAGAATTCAAATTACATTTTATTCTATTTAAGTGTTCAAAAAGCTATTTTTTTAAAATAGTAGTTGAATTTTAGCATTTAATTAGCATTTTAAAAGCATTTTAAGAGGCCTTTTAATTAACATTTAATTATATAGCGAAATTTCGGATTTAAAATTTCAATTTTGAAAATTCGCTATCTAATTAAATGCTAAAATTAAATTTCAATTTATTATTTTTCAAGAATTTAAATTACATTTTACATACATTACTTTAAATTTCAATTTGAAAAGTCGCTATCTAATTAAACGGTAAAATTCAAATTCCATTTTATTATATTTCAAGAACTCAAATTACTTTTTATTCTATTTCAAAAATTTAAATTACATTAAAATTTCAATTTGAAAATTCTATTTCAAGAATTAAAATTACATTTTATTCTATTTCAGTGTTAAACCAGCTATTTTTAAAAAAATAGTAGTTGAATTTTAGCATTCAGCAGTTGAATTTTAAAATTTCAATTTGAAAAGTCGCTATCTAATTAAATGCTAAAATTCAAATTCCATTTTATTCTATTTCAATATTTCAAATTACATTTTAATCTATTTCAGTGTTAAACAAATTTCAATTTGAAATGTCGCTATCTAATTAAATGCTAAAATTCGAATTCCATTCTATTCTATTTCAAGAATTCAAATTACATTTTATTCTATTTCAGTGTTAAACAAAAATTAAATTTCAATTTATTCTATTTCAAGAATTTAAATTACATTTTACATACATTACATTAAAATTTCAATTTGAAATTGAAATTTCTATTTCAAGAATTAAAATTCCATTTTATTATATTTCAAGAATTCAAATCACATTTTATTCTATTTCAGTGTTAAACAAAAATTAAATTTCTATTTATTCTATTTCAAGAATTTAAATTACATTTTATATACATTACAATAAAATTTCAATTTGAAAAGTCGCTATCTAATTAAATGCGAAAATTCAAATTCCATTTTATTCTATTTCAAAAATTCAAATTACATTTTATTTTATTTCAATGCTAAATAAGCTATTTTTTTAAAAATAGTAGTTGAATTTTTAAATTTCAATTTTGAAAATTCGCTAATTAAATTGAAAAGTCGCTATCTAATTAAATGCTAAAATTCAAATTACATTTTATTCTATTTCAGTGTTAAACAAGCTGTTTTTTAAAAAATAGTATTTGAATTTTAACATTCAGCAGTTGAATTTTAAAATTTCAATTTTGAAACTTCGCTAATTAAAAGCTAAAATTAAATTTCAATTTATTCTATTTCAAGAATTTAAATTAAATTTACATGCATTACATTAAAATTTCATTTTGAAAAGTCGCTATCTAATTAAATGCTAAAATTCAAATTCCATTTTATTCTATTTCAAGAATTCAAATTACATTTTATACTATTTCAGTGTTAAACAAAAAATAAATTTCAATTTATTTTATTTCAAGAATTTAAATTACATTTTACATACATTACATTAAAATTTCAATTTGAAAATTCTATTTCAAGAATTCAAATTACATTTTATTCTATTTCAGTGTTAAACAAGCTATTTTTAAAAAAATAGTAATTGAATTTAAGCATTCAGCAGTTGAATTTTAAAAATTCAATTTTGAAAATTCGCTATCTAATTAAATGCCAAAATTAAATTTCAATTTATTCTATTTCAAGACTTTAAATTACATTTTACATACATGACATTAAAATTTCAATTTGAAAAGTCGCTATCTAATTAAATGCTAAAATTCAAATTCCATTTTATTCTATTTCAAGAATTCAAATTACATTTTATTCTATTTCAGTGTTAAACAAGCTATTTTTTTAAAATGGTAGTTGAATTTTAGCATTCAGCAGTTGAATGCTAAAATTCTTTATGATTTGTCTAATATAATTTATCATAATACTTTCAAGGAGATGTTTCATGGTGAACTGAAATCTAAGTGAAAAACAGAGTGATATACTATATAGTTTGAACAAAAAGAGTGAAGCGTAGTTTTCACTTTTTTAAAAATTATAATAAAATAATATAAATAAATAAAAAAAACAATATAAGTAAATAAATAAAAATAAAATAATAATATCTGAGATTATTATATCATGTCACAGTTTCTTAAATCATTAATGTATTCAGAGTCATGATATGAAAATCAATTGTTATTATCTCGACATTTCTCACTTTTTAAAATTTATTAGTGGTCCTTTTAAAGTATTACACTTTGACCATCGGAATTAAAAATCTTAAACAATATGTCATGATAATCTAAATTTTATTCCTTTAATTGAATTTAAAATATGAAAAGCATCAGTACTTTTCGATATCCAATTTCTAATTAATTTGGGATACCAATATATATTACAACATAACATAACAATATTTTTGTCAAGTGAATTTAAAGAAATAGAACAATCTTCTAATGATTTTGGATACGTTGATAGACAATTTATACGACGACCTAACTTTACAATATTTTCGTCGATTGAATTTAAACAACATTCACCATAATAAATATTCCCTTTCTTACATTTTCAGGATCAATTAAATAAAATATAGCAAAAATTTGTTCTTTTGAAAAACCTACACTGTAAAAAAATAACTATTACCAGCTGCAAGAAACTCTCTGGAGAAAATAATTATTTTCTCCAGAGAGTTTCTTGCAGCTGGAAATAGTTTTTTTTACAGTGTAATAACTTTAAATCATAATGTGAAAGGTCAAACAATTTAATATCAAAATCGTTAAAACAAATTTCTGATAATGGTTGAGATGGAATTTTTACATTATCATATTCTATATACATTTGCAAATTTATATCCATTTCTGTCGTTAATAATTGTTAGTTGTAATAAATGTCGCTTTTATATATTCATATCTTTTTATAAAAAAAATAGATAAATATTAAAAGGAAAATAAAAATAAAATAAAATAAATAAACGACAGAAACAAAGAGTCAAATAACAGTTTATTTTAAATTGCAAATTAAAAATGTACATATTATATACGTAGATCTATAAATCTTTAAAAAATGAGCAACATTTTGTCAAACATGTTTTTTAAAATACTTTTTCTTTATGATGTCAGTCTTTAATACAATTTTTATTTGTTGAATATCGTTAATTATTTTACGATGACATCCTCATAATAAATGCAATTATTAGAAAGACTAATGAAAAAATGTTTAGTCTTTGTGGTGATCACTGATCCAACTGATACAAAGTTTTCTCTATATCATCTCGCACCATCTTTTTAAGTATTGTTGAATGCACATTTAGGGATTTATTAGCACTTTTAAAGACCAGTATAATTGTCATAGCCATTATAACGTTTAGAATTCTTACATCAATCTCCATAGTTATCAATCCAGAGATCTGAGTTTCATATAAATCTTTAAAAAAACGAACAACTTGTCAAATATGTAACACGATTCCATTTCTTTTTCTTTATGAAATGCAGATGGTCAGTATTTAATACAAATTTTAAATTTTTATTTGTCGAATATCCCAAATTCTTAATTATTTTATGATAACATTCTCATAATAAGTTATATTATTAAAAAGACTAATGAAAAAGGTTTAATCTTTGTGGCGACCACTGAAGCTTTTTCAATTGGTTTTCTCTAAATGATTTAGTTTTTTAACTTCTCGCAAAAATACATGATCCATCCTTTTAAGTATTGTTGAATGCACATTTAGAAATTATTAGCACTTTTAACGATGAATTTCCAGTACAATTAGCATAGCATAAATCGTGTAGAATTCTTGCTCCATGGTTATAAATCCAGAGATCTGGGATTCTAAAAAATGCCATAGCCTTTTATACTTCGTGTGCGTTGAAAGTTACGTAATAAATTACGTCATGATATTATGAAATATATAAATTTTACAGTTATTTTGGCTTTATGACCTAATGTTAATTAAACTAGATTCAATTGAAAGCAAAATAATAATGTGTAATTTAAAGTGCAGGGGGGGGTGATTAAATAATCAAACCCAAAATTTCGTTATATAATTAAATGCAAAATTCAAATTTTACTTTTTAAAAATAGTTTGTTTAAATTTGAAATAGAATAAAATGGAATTTCAATTTTGGCATTTACATAGGTATCGACTTTTGAAAATTAAAATTCTAAAATCCGAAATTTCGTTATATAATTAAACGCTAAAATTCAAATTTTATTTTAAAAAAAAAAGCTTGTTTAACCTTGAAATAGAATAAAATAGTAGTTGAATTTTAACATTTATTTAGCATTTTAAAAGCATTTTAAAAAGCAATTTAAAAAGCATTTTAATTAGCATTTAATTATATAGCGGAATTTCGGATTTTAAAATTTCAATTTTGAAAAGTCGCTATCTAATCAAATGTTAAAATTCAAATTTTACTTTTTAAAAGTAGCTTGTTTAAATTTGAAATAGAATAAAATTGAATTTCAATTTTTGCATTTACTTAGATATCGACTTTCCAAAATTGAAATTCGAAAATTCGAAATTTCGTTATATAATTAAATGTTAAAATTCAAATTATATTTTTTAAATAAAGCTTGTTTAACCTTGAAATAGAATAAAATAGTAGTTGAATTTTAGCATTTAATTAGATAGTAAATTTTCAAAATTGAAATTTTAAAATCCGAAAAGTTGCTATCTAATTAAATGCTAAAATTCAACTACTATTTTATTCTATTTCAAGGTTAAATAAGCTGTTTTTAAAAAGTAAAAAAATAAAATTTGCGTTTTAAAAGCATTTTAATTGGCATTTAATAATATAGAGAAATTTCGGATTTTAAAATTTCAATTTTGAAAAGTCGCTATCTAATTAAATGCTAAAATTAAAATTCCAATTTATTCTATTTCAAGAATTGAAATTACATTTTATTCTATTTCAGTGTTAAACAAGCTATATTTTAAAAAATAGTTGTTGAATTTTAGCCTTTAATTAGCATTTTAAAAGCATTTTTAAAAAGCATTTTAAAGAGCATTTCAATTCGCATTTAATTTTATAACAAAAATAAAATTATTACAAATTTTATAACAAATTTTATATAATTACAAATTTTATTTTACAAATTTTATACATTACAAATTAATTTATTAATACATTACAAATTAATTTATTACAAATACATTACAAATTAATTTATTAATTTATTAATTTTTAATAACATTTTAAATTACAAATTTTATATTTTATATAATTACAAATTTTATATAATTATTACAAATTTTATAACAAAACCGTAAAACAATTAGCAAATGAGGGTCAACCAATTTGCAAAATTTGTTTGACTAACAATAGCGAAATAGTTTTTTTTAAATGTGGACACGTATTATGTTGTTTATCATGTTCGGAAAAAATGAAATATTGTCCGATTTGTCGAAGCATTATTCTACAGAGAAAGAAAATCTATATTCAATAATTTAAAGTTATAAATCTATATTCAATTATTTAAAGTTATAAATCTATATTCAATTATTTAAAGTTATAAATCTATATTCAATTATTTAAAGCTATAAATCTATATTCAATTATTTAAAGTTATAAATATATATTCAATTATTTAAAGTTATAAATATATATTCAATTATTTAAAGTTATAAATCTATATTCAATTATTTAAAGTTATAAATCTATATTCAATTATTTAAAGTTATAAATCTATATTCAATTATTTAAAGTTATAAATCTATATTCAATTATTTAAAGTTATAAATCTATATTCAATTATTTAAAGTTATAAATCTATATTCAATTATTTAAAGTTATAAATTCTAAAATTATAAAATGTAAAAGTAAAATTTTTAAATCTAAAATTTTGAACTTTTCAAAATTTTAGATTTTAAAATTTTGAAAATTAAAATATTGAAAATTAAAATTTTGAAAATTAAAATTTTGAAAATTAAAATTTTGAAAAGTAAAAAATTTGAAAAGTAAAAAATTTGAAAAGTAAAAAATTTGAAAAGTAAAATTTTGAAAAGTAAAAAAATTTGAAAAGGAAAAAATAACATAACATAAAAAAAAAAAAAAAAAAAAATTTTTTTTTTTTTTATGTTATGTTATGTTATGTTATTTTTTATTTACGTTTTAAATTTACTTTTTCAAAATTTTACTTTTTCAAATTTTTACCTTTTCAAAATTTTACTTTTTCAAAATTTTACTTTTTCAAAATTTTACTTTTTCAAAATTTTACTTTTTCAAATTTTTACATTTTCAAAATTTTACTTTTTCAAATTTTTACATTTTCAAATTTTTACTTTTTCAAATTTTTACTTTTTCAAATTTTTACTTTTTCAAAATTTTACTTCAAAATTTTACTTTTTCAAATTTTTACTTTTCAAAATTTTACATTTGTAATTTTTGTAAAAAAATTTGAAAAAGTAAAATTTTGAAAAAGTAAGAAAAAGTAAAAATTTTGAAAAAGTAAAAATTTTGAAAAAGTAAAAATTTTGAAAATTAAAAATTTGAAAAAGTAAAAATTTGAAAAAGTAAAATTTTGAAAAAGTAAAAATTTGAAAAAGTAAAAATTTGAAAAAGTAAAAATTTGAAAAAGTAAAAATTTTGAAAAGTAAAATTTTGAAAAGTAAAAAAATTTGAAAAGTAAAATTTTGAAAATTTTGAAAAAGTAAAATTTTGAAAAAGTAAAAATTTTGAAAAAGTAAAAATTTTGAAAAAGTAAAAATTTTGAAAAAGTAAAAATTTTGAAAATTAAAAATTTGAAAAGTAAAAATTTTGAAAAAGTAAAAATTTGAAAAGTAAAAATTTTGAAAAAGTAAAAATTTGAAAAGTAAAAAAATTTGAAAAGTAAAATTTTGAAAAGTAAAAAAATTTGAAAAGCAAAATTTTGGAAAGTAAAAAAATTTGAAAAGTAAAATTTTGGAAAGTAAAAAAATTTGAAAAGTAAAATTTTGAAAAAGTAAAAAAATTTGAAAAGGAAAAATTTGAAAAGGAAAAAAATTTGAAAAGGAAAAAATAACATAACATAAAAAAATAATACAACATTAAAAAAAAAAAAAAAAAAAAAAAAAATTTTTTTTTTTTTTTTTTTTTTTTTTTTTTTATTATTATGTTATGTTATTTTTTTTATTTATGTTTCAGATTTACTTTTTCAAATTTTTACCTTTTCAAAATTTTACTTTTTCAAAATTTTACTTTTTCAAATTTTTACATTTTCAAAATTTTACTTTTTCAAATTTTTACTTTTTCAAATTTTTACTTTTTCAAAATTTTACTTTTTCAAAATTTTACTTTTTCAAATTTTTACTTTTCAAAATTTTACATTTGTAATTTTTGTAAAAAAATTTGAAAAAGTAAAATTTTGAAAAAAGTAAAAATTTGAAAAAGTAAAAATTTGAAAAAGTAAAAATGTGAAAAAGTAAAATTTTGAAAAAGTAAAAATTTTGAAAATTAAAAATTTTGAAAATTAAAAAATTTGAAAAGTAAAATTTTGAAAAGTAAAAATTTTGAAAAGTAAAAATTTGAAAAGTAAAATTTTGAAAAGTAAAAATTTTGAAAAGTAAAAATTTGAAAAGTAAAATTTTGAAAAGTAAAAATTTGAAACGTAAAAAAAAAAAAAAAAAAAAAAAAAAAAAAAAAAATTTTTTTTTTTTTTTTTTAATTTGTTATGTTATGTTATTTTTTATTTACGTTTCAGATTTACTTTTTCAAATTTTTACTTTTTCAAATAAAAGTAAATTTTTTCAAATTTTTACTTTTTCAAATTTTTAATTTTCAAAATTTTTAATTTTCAAAATTTTACATTTTGTAATTTTTGCATTTTGTAATTTTTGCATTTTTTATAATTTTTGCATTTTTATAATTTTTACATTTTGTAACTTTTGCATTTTGTAATTTTTACATTTTGTAACTTTTGCATTTTGTAATTTTTACATTTGTAACTTTTGCATTTTGTAAAAATGTAAAATGTAAAATTATGAAAAGTAAAATATATAAAATTATGAAAATTATATTAATGTGTAAAAGAACATTAATGTTTTTTTATAAATTCTTCTAAACGTACAGGAACTTTACCAACAAAATTTACTTGTTTTTCAATCAGTTTTCGAGCTGCCAAACATTGCAATGTGATATATTGCAAGTAATTGAATTCGAAATGAGACTGCAACATACAATGTCCATAACCCTTTCGACAATCAATATTTGCACCATATTTTAATAAAACCTGTATAACTTTAGATGAATAATTTGATAACTCTACAGCTATTTGTATAGGAGTATTAAAATTGTAATTAATCACTTCTGTATTAGCACCACATTCTAAAAAAAGTTCAGCTATTGCAGCATTTGGAAATATGTCAGTTTCAAAATAATTGTTTGATTTTGAAACAACAAGATGTAATATTGCATTACCAACAGAAGTTCTGAGTTCTAATTTTAAAATATTTTTAATGAGTTGCTTCATCATTTTCACTTGTTCTGCAGTCTTTGGAATTACATGAAGGATATAAATTTGGTGTGTTACTACTTTAAGTATTTTGTCAAAAATTTCTTGTTGTTTTTTAAAGACAGGTTTTATGTTTAAAAGAACAATAGAGTTTTCAAAATGACTTACAAGTATACGTGTTGTATTTTAGAAGCTTTTACAGATAGAGGTCTGTTACAACAAAACTTATTTTCTATCTGTAATTTAAATAGCGTTCTTAAAAACTCTATACAGTTTTTCACATTCGACAAAGTCACATTAAATTACCTCATCTATATAAACAAACTAAATATAAAGAATCTAAATTTCAAAAGAATTATGTGATTCTTTTATCAAAATTTTTTAAATGAGATCATCATATAGATAATGTTTTGCGGATAAAAAGTTCAAAATTTATTTAGTTTGAAATTTTATTTTGACAATGACATGTTTAAACTGTTTAAAATTAAAATTTTATCAAACAATGTTTCAATGAAAGATTATTAAAGATTATGTTTTACAGATTTACAGATGTTTTAAGAATATTAATATTTTAAATGACGTTTTAATATATTTTGATATATATAGATATTCTTAGTACATTTTAAGTTAAATGTATATTTATTTATTTAGTCTCTTAAAAATATGTTTTATGTATTCTAACTATATTATTTTAAAAAAAACAATCTTTTCTTTTTAAAAGCAAAAACGTCACTTTTTTTAGTTTTTAACGAACTATTTAATATTTTTAAAAATCTATTTAAGAAGCTAAAAATTCAAATGCTCTGTATAATTTTTTCCTGAGATATTTTGAATACGGTAATTTTTAATGCGGCTCGTCTCGCACCTTCTTTGTTATCAACATGCAACATCACTTTGTTGGGATGATTGAGAAAGTCTGTCGATTTATAAAGAAATTTCATATGACTTTCTGATTTATTCAGACTTAATAAAAAAGAAATTGGAAATCTCTTTTTAGTAAGCTTTAATTTAATGCTAGAAGAAAAAAATGATCTTAACAAATAATGTGCGATATTAAAAACATGAATCTGATATTGAAAATATGAAATCCAAAAGTAAATAAAAAAAAACTTATCAAAATGGACTGCCTCTAATACTAAAAAGTAAAAGCTGAGTTATTCAAAGAGTAACTGAAATTTTATAATATCACGAAACTTTTTTGAATTCTCTATTATTAAGTCTCACTTCAGTTAACGGAAAAATTGTTAGACTATCGTAATTTTATTTTGCTAAAATAATTTGCTCAATCCACTTTTTACTTCACTTTAAATTCTTTTTCTTTACATGCGTAAAAGGAATTTATGTCTAAATAAAACTACTTGAGCATACATAGAATGTTCAAACAGATTTAATAAAAAAGCAAATAATTTTACCTTAACCTTTTTAAAAAAATATATATAGCGAAACACAGAATAACTTAAAAAGACAATTCATTTCTATTATTTAATGAACAAAAAGATATATTGAAGAGTTTTAAAAGAAACAATCGAAAAAAAGCAAGTATAAAATTATATTATGTGACTATCATTTTTAAGAGCAGCTTAAAATAATTTATTTGAGAAAACGAAAAAAAAAAGACTTCAAGTCTTTTTATTAATTTGAAAACTCTATCTAAAATTGTTCATACTTGAAAAAGTTAAAACTCTGAAAAGTTATTATTGAAATATTCTAACTTATGGATAAAAATAACTGAATAATATTTAAAACTAATGTTAGAGATAATATTTATTCAAGTAATTTAAAAAGACTTACTTGATCTTTTGAAGTTTGTTTTTTTCAGAAAAAGAATATATTAAGCATTCCAATTTTGTATATCTATATCAGAGCTCCATATTTGTATATCGACATGTCAGAATGAAAATTTTTCAGAAATGCGAGCTCTATTTATACTACAGCGAGACGTCTTCATTTTTTTTCTTTTCTTTTTATCAGTTTATTTAATGATATTTCACAATACTGACTATTTATCATATTTTAGAATTTTTATTTTGTGAACTTTTGTAAAATAATGAAATTATAAAATCAAAAATTATAAAAAGAGAAATCAAAAATGTAAAAATAAAAATTATGAAATCTGAAATTATAAAAACTGAAATTATGAAAACTGAAATTATGAAAACTAAAATTTAGAAAACTGAAAATATGAAATGTAAAATTATAAAATAAGAAATTAAAAATCTTGAAAACTAAATTAAAAAAAAAAAAAAAAAATTTTTTTTTTTTTTTTTTTTTTTTTTTTTTTTTTTTTTTTAGTACATATATTTTTTATTTACTTTCTAGATTTTAGTTTTCTAGATTTTTAACTTCTCATTTTATAATTTCACTTTTCTAAATTTTAGATTTCATAATTTCACTTTTCTAAATTTTAGATTTTATAATTTCAGTTTTCTAAATTTTAGATTTCATAATTTCAGTTTTCTAAATTTTAGTTTTTACTTTTGTAAATTTTATATTTCATAATTTTAGTTTTCTAAATTTTAGATTTCATAATTTCTATTTTCTAAATTTTAAATTTCATGATTTCAGTTTTCTAAATTTTATATTTCATAATTTTACTTTTCTAAATTTTAGATTACATAATTTCAGTTTTCATAATTTCAGATTTCATAATTTCAGATTTCATAATTTCAGATTTCATAATTTCAGATTTCATAATTTCAGTTTTCATAATTTTAGATATCATAATTTCAGTTTTCATAATTTTAGATTTCATAATTCTAGTTTTCTAAATTTCAGATTTCATAATTCTAGTTTTCATAATTTCAGATTTAATAATTCTAGTTTTCTAAATTTCAGATTTCATAATTCTAGTTTTCATAATTTCAGATTTTATAATTTCAGTTTTCAAAATTTTAAGTTTCGTAATTTCATTTTTCATAATTTCAGATTTCATAATTTTAGTTTTCATAATTTTAGTTTTCAAAATTTCAAGTTTCATAATTTCAGTTTTCTAAATTTTAGATTTCAAAATTTCAATTTTCAAAATTTTAAGTTTCATAATTTCAGTTTTCTAAATTTTAGATTTCATAATTTAAAAACTTAAATTAATGAAATCTAAAATTTTGAAAAATTATAAAATGAAATCTAAAATTTCGAAAACTGAAATTATGAAACTTAAAATTTTGAAAATTGAAATTTTGAAATCTAAAATTTAGAAAACTGAAATTATGAAACTTGAAATTTTGAAAACTGAAATTTTGAAATCTAAAATTTAAGAAGCAAATAATTTAAAATGTGTATCTTCTTAACTTTACTGTTTATCTTTTACTGTTTATTTTAAAAATGTTTATCTTAATGAAATCTTTGTTTTATTGAGTTATTTAAAACTAAAAAAAAACATGAAAGAGCGATAATTTAGTTTATAATTTCTCGAGATACAATATTCATTTAGATTTAAACTTATGTTTATATCATTATTTATGAGGTGAGTAGTTAATTTTTAGTAACGACATTTTTCAGTCATCTGAAATTATTACTCTCTCTAAGAGGAGAGCTCTTTAAAGTCAGTTCAGATTTGTAATTTTTTTTCTGTGTTAGAATTTCTTAATTGATTTTTTGAGCTTCAATAACTAATCAAATCTTACGATTTTAAAACTAAAATTTGAAGAAAATTTAACGTTTTTTTTAATTATTTCTTTCTTTTCACGCAGGTGAATAATTTTATTTTTTATATATGTCACAGATGACTTTGAAGAAAACTAATATTAAAAGTTTTTACGCTCTTAGAGCTCTAAATAAAGACTTCTTACAAAAGCATATTAATGTTTTGTTATTTTCTCAAAAACTGTATGACGCAGACGTACGATTCTAATTTTTGAATAATTGACTTTGAATATAAAAATTGAATTTCAAGTTTAGTTTTGTATTAAGTACTGAAAATGTAATTTTTCCTTAAAAAAAGAAGATTGACAGATTTTAATTTAGTGCTAGAAGCTTACCATTATTTAAGTATTATTCAGAAATAGGATGAAGAAAATGATATATATTTTACAAATTTTTAATTACTTTAGATTTAACTATTTTCATATTTTCATTGTCTAATTTTACATATTAGGTTTCTTACATTTAATATCTGCTTCTAGAATTCACATTTTTTTTATATCTAGATCGATATTTTTTTGTGAACGGCTCGACGCAGATGAATAGTTTTTCTTTTGAAACATGTCTAAAATGACTTTCAATATTAGGAAATTTGAAATTGTATTTTAGATTTATAATAAGTATTCAAATTTTAATTTTTACGGTTCAAAATATAGTTTAATCGCTATATTAATTAAACTCTTCGACATAGAAAAATTATTTTTTATTTTCTAAATATATCTAAAATGTCTTTCAATGTTAATTGAATCTTTCAGTGTTAATCTTTAGTGTTAATCTTTGTCTAATTTAATCTTTCAATGTTAAGTTTCATATTTTCAGTTTTCAAAATTTCAGATTTCATAATTTTAGATTTCATATTTTCACTTTTCTAAATTTCAGATTTCATAATTTCAAGTTTCATATTTACAGTTTTCTAAATTTCAGATTTCATATTTTCAGTTTTCTAAATTTCAAGTTTCACATTCTCAGTTTTCTAAATTTCAGATTTCATAATTTCAGGTTTCATATTTTCAGTTTTCTAAATTTCAGATTTCACAATTCTAGATTTCATAATTTTACCTTTTTAAATTTTAGATTTCATAATTTCATTTTTCTAAATTTCAGATTTCATAATTTCAGTTTTCGAAATTTTAGATTTCATAATTTCAGATTTCATAATTTCAGATTTCATAATTTCAGATTTCAAAATTTCAGATTTCACAATTTTAGATTTCGTAATTTCAGATTTCTAAATTTTAGATTTCGTAATTTCAGATTTCTAAATTTTAGATTTCGTAATTTCAGTTTTCTAAATTTTTAGATTTCGTAATTTCAGCTTTCAGAATTAAATCTAAAATTTAGAAAACTGAAATTATGAAATATAAAATTTCGAAAACTGAAATTATGAAATCTAAAATTTCGAAAACTGAAATTATGAAATCTGAAATTACGATATGTGAAATTATGAAATCTAAAAATATGAAATCTAAAATTATGAAATCTAAAATTATGAAATGTGTAATTATGAAATCTAAAATTATGAAAACTGAAATTATGAAAGTGAGATTTTGATATCTATAATTATAAAATGTTAAAACTAAAATTTAGAAAGTTAATAATATATTAAAAAAAAAAAAAAAAAAAAAAAAAATTTTTTTTTTTTTTTTTTTTTTTTTAGTATATATATATATATCTTATTTACTTTCTAGATTTTAGTTTTTACATTTTTGATTTCTCATTTTATAATATTAAGTTTCATAATTTCAGATTATATAATTTCAGTTTTCTAAATTTCAGATTTCATAATTTGAGGTTTCATACTTTCAGTTTTCTAAATTTCATATTTCATAATTTCAAGTTTCATATTTACAGTTTTCTAAATTTCAGATTTCATATTTTCAGTTTTCTAAATTTCAAGTTTCACATTCTCAGTTTTCTAAATTTCAGATTTCATAATTTCAGGTTTCATATTTTCAGTTTTCTAAATTTCAGATTTCACAATTCTAGATTTCATAATTTTACCTTTTTAAATTTTAGATTTCATAATTTCATTTTTCTAAATTTCAGATTTCATAATTTCAGTTTTCGAAATTTTAGATTTCATAATTTCAGATTTCATAATTTCAGATTTCATAATTTCAGATTTCAAAATTTCAGATTTCACAATTTTAGATTTCGTAATTTCAGATTTCTAAATTTTAGATTTCGTAATTTCAGATTTCTAAATTTTAGATTTCGTAATTTCAGTTTTCTAAATTTTTAGATTTCGTAATTTCAGCTTTCAGAATTAAATCTAAAATTTAGAAAACTGAAATTATGAAATATAAAATTTCGAAAACTGAAATTATGAAATCTAAAATTTCGAAAACTGAAATTATGAAATCTGAAATTACGATATGTGAAATTATGAAATCTAAAAATATGAAATCTAAAATTATGAAATCTAAAATTATGAAATGTGTAATTATGAAATCTAAAATTATGAAAACTGAAATTATGAAAGTGAGATTTTGATATCTATAATTATAAAATGTTAAAACTAAAATTTAGAAAGTTAATAATATATTAAAAAAAAAAAAAAAAAAAAAAAAAATTTTTTTTTTTTTTTTTTTTTTTTTTAGTATATATATATATATCTTATTTACTTTCTAGATTTTAGTTTTTACATTTTTGATTTCTCATTTTATAATATTAAGTTTCATAATTTCAGATTATATAATTTCAGTTTTCTAAATTTCAGATTTCATAATTTGAGGTTTCATACTTTCAGTTTTCTAAATTTCATATTTCATAATTTCAAGTTTCATATTTTCAGTTTTCTAAATTTCAGATTTCAGATTTTTAGTTTTCTAAATTTCAGATTTTATAATTTCAGATTTCAAAATTTCAAGTTTCATATTTTCAGTTTTCTAAATTTCAGATTTTTAGTTTTCTAAATTTCAGATTTTATAATTTCAGATTTTAAAATTTCAAGTTTCATAATTTCAGATTACAAAATTTCAGATTTTATAATTTCAGATTTCATAATTCTATATTTCAAAATTTTAGATTTCTAAATTTTAGATTTCATAATTTTAGTTTTCTAAATTTCAGATTTCATAATTCTAAGTTTCATAATTCTAGATTTCATAATTCTGGGTTTCATAATTCTAAGACTTCATGTTGTTTTAGAATAATGATAGTTTTACCTACTTGATGCTTTCACACTTAATGAAGCAAATAGGTTTTAGTTTGTTGTACTTTACTCGTAAATCTGTATATTTTATAAATATTGATAAACATTATGTATTGATTGAGTTTTAGAAGAATGTTATGGTTTAGAATTGATAGTTTTACTATAGGATATCTAGTCACTTATTAGAGATTGCAGATTTTAATTGGTCTCATTTTATTAATAAGGCTGTATATTTTATGAATATTTATAATTTTTAGTTCTCATGTTATTTTAGAAGAATGTTGTTGATAGTTTTACTATATGATATCTACACACTTAAGAGAGATTGAAAATTTGATTTAGTGTCATTTTATTCACAATACATTATATTTTATGAATATTGATAATTCTAATTATTATTTTTTTTCTTTAGAAAAATGTGGTGGTAAGAGTTTTACCATTTGATATTTTCACACTTAAGAAAGCGAATAAGTTTTGGTTTGTTCTATTGTACTCATAAGACACTATATTTTATGAATACTGATAATTCTAAGAATTCATGTTATTTTAGAAGAGTGCGAGTTTTACTTTATTGAGTTGATTTAAGTTTGTTGTACTTTACTCGTAAGACTGTATATATTATGAATAATGATATACATTATGTATTGATTTAGTTTTAGAAGAATGTTATGGTTTAGAATTGAAAGTTTTACTATAGGATATCTGGTCTCTTAATAGAGATTGCAGATTTTACTTAGTCTCATTTATTTAATAAGATTTCATATTTTATGAATATTTATAATTTTAAGTTTTCATGTTATTTTAGAAGAATATTGTTAATACTTTTACTATAAATAAAAAAGATTTATTGTTACTATAGGTATAGTCCAGGATTTTAAATATAAAAAATCAAACTTTTTTAAAAAACAAAATTATTGTTAAACTTGCTCTTTTTGATAAAGTGTCATTGTTTTTTAAAAAAACATAAATATTAAAATTGATCCACTTTAAAATCTGTGATGTCCAAAAATTCGTTTTTCATTATAATTATCTCTATATATTTTTTGTAATATATTATAAATACAACTTTTATTCGTTATACCTTCAAAATCAGGCACTTCATGAAATTTTATATGAGCTTTTATGTCTTGATTTTTCTTATTATTCAAATGAATAAAAGTATCGGATTTAAATTCTATAGTTCCCATAACTTGGTATTCTTTTGTAAAATGTTTTATTCTTCTTTTATTCCTAGATGGGCAAATTAAACCTTCATTTTGAATGGCGTGTAAAACATGACATTTGTCATTTTCATTTGGTTCTTTTAATAAAATTAATTCATTAGGATTATGTAATAAATATAAATGTTTATCATCAGATTTATAAATATTTTCATAATGACATTGATCTAAATATATTGTTTTTGAATCAGGAGTTACTAAACATCGTTTTATAGAATTAAAAATATAATGTTTGTCATTTCCTTTAATGACCATCAATAAATGAATAAATTGTATCAAAGGAATCTATTAAGTTTTTTAAAACAGTTTTACGTATAGGTAAAGTCATATAAATTGCAGCACGTTCAAAATGTTTATTATATCGACCATACTCTGTTAATTTTATACTAGATTCAGACTGAATAATATGTAATATATGATAAGTGGAATCATCGTCAAAGAAAATTTTATCCATTTCTGATAAATTCAAAAAATAATCTATTTAATAACGTATATATTATTATATACATCTATATATACGCTTATATATATTCTTCTTAGCTATATATTTTCTTTTTTAATTTTTTAATTAAAATATATTTTTAAATTTATGAAAAAAATTCTGAAGCAAATAATATTTTTTTATTAGCAAAGAAATATTTCATTTCAAATTTGATATAACAAATGTAAATAATAATAATAATAATATTAATAATAATAATAATAATAATAATAATAATAATACATTGATTATTTATATATACAATTACATTTATCTCCAGAATCCATGTTTAGATTCAGTCAATGTTTGAACACATTTTACATGTTCATCATTTTTTCTGTGTACTTTATTACTCGATAAAATACCATTTACAAATAAACGTAAATAGGCCTGAATGCGCATTCCACAGTTATTTCGAATGTTCAAAATAAATGCAGTATCAGGATCCGAATATTTCAAATTGGGTAAATTATCTGATGTATAACCAAAATGCCACAAGTAATCCATTATGTCCACTGTTATTTGATCTTTAGTTGTTTTTAAAATGACATTCAGCATTTCTTTAAAACTGTACACTCTTGAGTCTTTGCCATTTAAAACTTTTTTATAATGACTAGGTGTCAAATTTTTCAAGTCTTTTGAAGGTTTTGGAAAAGTGCATCCATAAAAACGATCCACATCCACAGCAAAAAAATATACATTTCCATCATTACCCACTGCAGCTCTTATTGTCGGTTTATTCACGAAAAATGACACTTTGAAAAACATTGTATTAACTAAGGCCGTCGAATAAATGATACTAAAAACCTGGAATAAATGATACTAAGGACGTGGTTTATATACACAATGAGAAATGACGTCATGAGATTATGAAATATATAAACTTTACAGTTAGTTTGGCTTAATGTTAATTTAACTAGATCTTATATAATTAATGTTAAAAGTCAAATTTTATTTTTTTAAATAGCTTATTTAACCTTGAATATAAATCATTTGAATTTTAGCTTTTAAATATATCGCGATTTTTCAAAATTGAAATTTTAAAATCTGAAATTTCGCTATATATTTAAATCCTAAAATTAAAATTTATTTTTTTAAATAGCTTTTAAACTTTAAAATAGATATAATTTGACATTTAATTATATAGTGATTTTTCAAAAAATCCGAAATTTCACTATATAATAAAATGTTAAAATTTTATTTTTTTAAAATAGCTTATTTAATCTTGAAATTGAATAAAATATAATTTGATATTTAGATCGAACTCACAACCTCGGCATAACTCACAATTATACTGTTTTATAAGTACCGCGCGCTAGCCAATTGCGCTACTGGGGACATTAAAAAAAACCTTTATAATCTTATTTAAATCCTGAAAAAGTTTGAAATGTTTTAATTTTTATATATTTAAAATTCCATATTTATTTATAAACCATGATAAATATATAATTACAAAATTATGATTCATATTTAGACAATCTTCTTTTTAGCTCAACATTTTCGGCTACCAATCTAGCAATTTCAGTCTCTCTCAAATATTCGATTTTGTTTTGAAGCGATCTATTTTCTCCTTGAAGTGAATCATTTTTCTCTTCTACGGTTTTCAATTTATGTTTCAATTCTCTAATTTCTTCTTCGCGCCTTTGTTCAATTTCCACTCGTAAATTCTCAAATTTGTTTTTCAATTCCCTGATTTCTTTTTCGTGTTTCTGTTCCATTTTCATTCGTGAATTTTCTAACTCTTTATTTTTTTTACCAATTCTTCGCAATGTTCCATGATTGGTTTAGCACAATTTAAACAATCTTGTTGTCTCCGGCTAGGTTAACGTTAAAATATAATTTTGAGTCTGAGAAAGTGAAATATATATCAAAAATATATAAAATTAAAATATTATTTAAACTCTATATAAAAAATAGAATATTTTCTACAAAAAATATAAAATTTTCTACAAAAAATTGAAATTTTCAATTTTCAAAAACTTTCCGAAAAACATGGTCAACATATATAGTGAAATTTCTTTAGTTTCTTAATAAGATTTTCTAACAGAGGATTTATTTTTTTAGCTCTGTAAACGTCGGTTAATAATCTTTGCGATGATCTGTTTGTATCAGAATAAAATACATTGAAGTCTTATCTAGAGCACTTTCGAATGAAGATGAATTGTAAGAATAGATTTTAAATTTTATTTTCTTACATAATAAAAAAGATTAATATGAATTTGCCGTTGATCTTTAAAATGAAAAAAAAGTAATTTTTCAGATTTTCTGGGTTTATTTATTTCATTGATAAATTATATTCCAAAATACTTTTTCTAAATCCCTACTATTTTGGACAAAAAAATTTTATGTAAAAAACAAAATATGTTATATCTTTTTTAAGCCCTGACGAAGGGTCGCGTCCGACCCGAAACAATTGTTGCGAATTTCTTATCGTGTTTATCCAAAGTTTTGCAATTATTAAGGCTGCACTTCTTTATGCAACCATAAAATAAAAATGTTTATTTTAATTTCTAATGTTAAAATATCAAAAACTTGTAAAATTTTAAAAAAAAGGACGTTTCTCAAAATCAGAAAACCCTGTTTCACATATAATTGTTATTGTCTGTAACATATATATAAATCATAAAGTTTAAAAAAACGGAATGAATCTCATATAATTTTTACAAAACCGAAAAACATATAAAATTTCAATTTTTCTACATATATCTATATGAATAGTTGTTTTTATTTTTGCAAATGTTTTTCCGATAATTTAATTTGTTGTTGTATTTATTATTATTAGTATTATTTTTTGTTAATCACGCCCACTTATCTTAAACTGTTACACCTTTTTATTACTTTCTATTCAAATTATGTATATATATATATATAATACATATCAATAAAATTAAAAAATAATCTAAACTCTATATAAAAGATAAAATTTTCAAATTTAAAAATATGTATCAAAAACATATATAAAATTTAATTGGTCAAAAAATTGGTCAAAAATGTGTAAAAAAAGGTAGATGTACTTTTAGAGTGAAATTTTTATTAGTTGTTTAATAAGATTTTCTGACAGAGGATTTATTTTTTTAGCTCTGACAGATTTGGTGAATAAATATTTGCGATGATCTTTTTGTATCAGAATAAAATATATTGCAGTCTTATCTAAAATGCTATATACTATATATTTAATGAAGTTGAATTATAAGAATAGACTTTAAATTTTTACATAATAAAAAAAGACCTTTGATCTTTTAAATGAAAAAAAGAAATAAATATTTAGAATAATTGAAAAAATTTTTTGTTGATGGCTTTATAAATAGTTATTCGAAATGTTTATTTGAAGAATGGATACATTTATTAATAAAAAAAAATTCTAAAAAATATTAAAAGTTATTATTAATTGTTATTATTAAATGTAAAAAATATTAAAAGTTATTAATAATTGTTATTATTAAATGTAAAAAATATTAAAAGTTATTAATAAATGTAAAAAATATTAAAAGTTATTATTAATTGTTATTATTAAATGTAAAAAATATTAAAAGTTATTATTAATTGTTATTATTAAATGTAAAAAATATTAAAAGTTATTTTTTATTGTTATTATTAAATGTAAAAAATATTAAAAGTTATTAATAATTGTTAATATTAAATGTAAAAAAGATTAAAAATATTATTAAATGTAAAAAATATTAAAAGTTATTAATAATTGTTAATATTAAATGTAAAAAAGATTAAAAATATTATTAAATGTAAAAAATATTAAAAGTTATTATTAATTGTTATTATTAAATGTAAAAAATATTAAAAGTTATTATTAATTGTTATTATTAAATGTAAAAAATATTAAAAGTTATTATTAATTGTTATTATTAAATGTAAAAATTATTAAAAGTTATTATTAATTGTTATTATTAAATGTAAAAAATATTAAATGTATTATTAAATGTAAAAAATATTAAAATTTATTATTAATTGTTATTTTTAAATGTAAAAAATATTAAAAGTTACTATTAATTGTTATTATTAAATGTAAAAAATATTAAAAGTTATTATTAATTGTTATTAAATGTAAAAAATATTAAAAGTTATTAATAATTGTTATTATTAAATGTAAAAAATATTAAAAGTTTTTATTAATTGTTATTATTAAATGTAAAAAATATTAAAAGTTATTATTAATTTTTATCATTAAATGTAAAAAATATTAAAAGTTATTATTAATTGTTATTATTAAATGTGAAAAATATTAAAAGTTATTTTTTATTGTTATTATTAAATGTAAAAAATATTAAAAGTTATTAATAATTGTTATTATTAAATGTAAAAAATATTAAAAGTTATTATTAAACGTAAAAAATATTAAAAGTTATTAATAAATGTTATTATTAAATGTAAAAAATATTAAAAGTTATTATTAATTGTTATTATTAAATGTAAAAAATATTAAAAGTTATTATTAATTGTTATTATTAAATGTAAAAAATATTAAAAGTTATTAATAATTGTTATATATAACAGGCATCGTTGCGATTATCAAGGTACCAACCCGGTTTCATTATTCGAATCGCATATATAAATCCAAAAAATTCATCATAGGGAATTGACCAAAGATTAGGATTTGATAATTTTTCGTGAAAATCGGGTGAATTTAATAACGTTAGTTTATCATGAAGTGCAACATACTCATTAAAAAGAATTGATAGCACATGCTTATTTAAATCAAAAAGGGTAATCGGACTAGGCATACTTGAAAAATATTTTGATATTTTACACTGATGGAAACGGTTATAAAATATATACCATAAATATATTTTCTTTTTTTTTAAACAAAATTACATTTCATCATTTTTAGATTATTTAATATCTAACATTTTACAATTTTTTTGATTTCATAATATTAGATATTATAATTTTTTCATTTAATTATTTTAAACATTTCAGAATTATAAATTTTTAAATTTTTAAAATAATTTAAAAATTAAAAAAAAACGAAAAATTTGAAAATTTAAATTTTGAAAAACAAAAATTTAAAATTTAAATTTTTGAAATGTAAAATTTTTCAAAAGTAAAAATTTTGAAATTAAACTTTTGAAAAGTAAAAATTTTGAAATTAAAATTTTGAAAAGTAAAAATTTTGAAATTAAAATTTTGAAAAGTAAAAATTTTGAAATTAAAATTTTGAAAAGTAAAAATTTTGAAATTAAAATTTTGAAAAGTAAAAATTTTGAAATTAAAATTTTGAAAAGTACAAAGGTTTTAAAGTAAAAAATTTTTAAAGTAAAAAATTTTGAAAAGTTAAAATTTTGAAAAGTAAAAATTTTGAAAATCAAAAATTTGAAAATCAAAAATTTGAAAAACAAAAATTTTGAAAAACAAAAATTTTGAAAACAAAAATTTAAAATCTAAAAACTAAATCTAAAATCTAAAAACATAAATAAAAAATAATTATAAAAAAAAAAAAAAAAAAAAAAAAAAAAATTTTTTTTTTTTTTTTTTTTTTTTTTTTTTTTTTTAAGTTTATAATAATTTTTTATTTATGTTTTTAGATTTCAAAATTTTAGATTTTCATATTTTTTGTTTTTCAAAATTTTAGATTTTCAAATTTTTGATTTTCAAATTTTTGATTTTCAAATTTTTGTTTTTCAAAATTTTAGATTTTCAAAATTTTAGATTTTCAAAATTTTATGTTTTCAAATTTTTATGTTTTCAAATTTTTAGATTTTCAAATTTTCTTGTTTTTCAAATTGAAAATCTAAAATTTTGAAAATCTAAAATTTTGAAAATCTAAAATTTTAAAAAACAAAAAAATTTTGAAAATCTAAAATTTTGAAAATCAAAAAAATTTGAAAATCTAAAATTTTGGAAATCTAAAATTTTGAAAAACAAAAAAATTGAAATCTAAAATTTTGAAAAACAAAAAATATGAAAATCTAATTTAGAAAACAAAAATTAAAAATCTAAAAACATAAATAAAAAATATTATAAACTAAAAAAAAAAAAAAAAAAAAAAAAAAAAAAAATTTTTTTTTTTTTTTTTTTTTTTTTTTTTTTAGTTTATAATATTTTTTTTTTTGTTTTTAGATTTTAGATTTCATAAATTTATATTTCCAATTTTTTGTTTTTCAAAATTTTAGATTTTCAAATTTTTTGTTTTTCAAAATTTTAGATTTTCAAATTTTT
The DNA here is from genome assembly GCA_963930645.1 of Salticus scenicus. Classification (NCBI taxonomy): domain Eukaryota; kingdom Metazoa; phylum Arthropoda; class Arachnida; order Araneae; family Salticidae; genus Salticus; species Salticus scenicus. The sequence goes on along the minus strand of OZ005661.1, from coordinate 25,976,826 downwards.
TGTTTTTCAAAATTTTAGATTTTCAAATTTTTCGTTTTTCAAAATTTTAGATTTTCAAATTTTTTGTTTTTCAAAATTTTAGATTTTCAAATTTTTTGTTTTTCAAAATTTTAGATTTTCAAATTTTTTGTTTTTCAAAATTTTAGATTTTCAAATTTTTTGTTTTTCAAAATTTTAGATTTTCAAATTTTTTGTTTTTCAAAATTTTAGATTTTCAAATTTTTTGTTTTTCAAAATTTTAGGTTTTCAAATTTTTTGTTTTTCAAAATTTTAGATTTTCAAATTTTAGATTTTCAAAAGTTATATTTCAATTTTAGATTTTCAAAATTTTAGATTTTCAATTTTTAGATTTTCAAAATTTTAGATTTTCAATTTTTAGATTTTCAAAATTTTAGATTTTCAATTTTTAGATTTTCAAAATTTTAGATTTTCAATTTTTTGTTTTTCAAAATTTTAGATTTTTAAATTTTTTTGTTTTTCAAAATTTTTTGCAAAGTAAAATTTTTGAAAATCTAAAATTTTTACTTTGAAAATCTTATCCTATTGTACTAATATAAACTTTATCTGTAACAGATCTTTATTTTTTCATATTCATGTTTTTTTCGTAAAAAAATATATCATATTTTATTTATCATATATTTATATATTCTTCATCTTTATCTCTCCTGTAAAAAAAGATATTCTTTTTTATAGATTCATAAAATTAAAATTTAATGAACATATTAGTATGACAGGACAGTTTACATCATTATCAAATTTAAAGTTTTGAATTTTAATTATGAGAAATAAGAATTATCCTGTCGTACTAATATATATATTATTTGATCTTTATTTTCTTTTTTTGAGATCCATATTTTTTGCTTCTTGTTCAAAGTAAAAAAATCTTATATATTCTCTTTTCAATTCATTTTTTAAAAATATATCATACTTTTTCCATCAGTTCTTTTTTTATATAATTTCTTTTTTTCATATTTATTGTGAAAGAACACAGCAATAACTATTATTTATTTTAAAAACATTTCTACAAAAACATCTCAATTAGACAAGATAATGGACAAAAAAAGTTAAAAACAATTACAATCACAATCTTCGAAATTTACAGCATGAAATATTTTAAAGTACATAGACCTGCCAAACAATCTTTATCATGACACTTGGTACATATGATTTTATCACATTAAAATAATTAACAGTTACTCTTTTCATGTTTAATTTAAAATGTTTCTGTGTACGTATAAACAAAGTTTCAATTTTAAACTTTTTGCAATAATGTTTTAAATATTTTTTCCATGAGTTTGGACACTGTTTAACACCAATTATACGTTTGAATGTTCCTAGAGAAAATGCATCAAATTGTTTAATAAAATGCTAAAATACAAATTTTATTTTTTAAAAATAGATTTTAAAAAGGGTGCCAATTTTAAAAAAGGTGCCAAAAAAGGTAGACGTACTTGTATAGTGAATTTTTTATTGGTTTTTTTTATTAGTTTCTTAATAAGATATTTTGACAGATCTTTAGCTCTGACAGATCTGGTGAATAAATATTTGTGATGAGTTTCAAAAATCCATCCAGACACAAAATACATTGCAGTCTACTTTAAAATATATAAACGTGGGTTTTACAAAATGTTTATTCAATATCGTTAAATTAAATCTTACGTTATTATGATAATTATTAAAAAAATATTTTTTTTTACTTTAAAAAATGTAGGAGTAATAAATAATGAGAACTAAAAAAATATTTAAACATTTACAGATTTATTTATTTATTATTATTATTATTTATTTTATTTTATTTTTTATTTAATTGAATGTTTTCGATTTTTGTATTTATTAAAAAATAATGACATGTATATAAAATAATTTCCCCTTTGGCATAACTCACAATTATACTGTTTTATAAATACCACGCGTTAGCCAATTGCGCTACTGGGGACATTAAAAAAAGCATTATAACCTTATCCTGAAAAAGTTTGAAATGTATTTAAGTTTAAATTTTTTTGTATATTAAAAATTCCAGTGCTGATATATTTATTTATAAACCATGATAAATATATAATTACAAAATTATGATTCATATTTAGACAATTTTCTTTTTAACTCAACAATTTCCGTCTTTCTCAAATATTCTATTTTACTCCATCCCTTGAAGTTATCTATTTCTCCTTGAAGTGACTCTTCCACGGTTTTCAATTTATATTTCAATTCTCTAATTTTTTCTTCGTCACTCATAAATTCTCAAATTTGCTTTTCAATTCCCTTATTTCGTCTTCGTCCATTCGTAAATTCTTTAAAACTCTAATTTTTTTCTTCAATTTCTTCGCAACGTTCCATGATTGGTTTAGTACAATTTAAACAATCTTGTTGTTTTTCGCACACTCAAAATATTGCAATTTTGTATCTTTTACTGATGATGGTCTTTTACAATTTTCTCTTTTTGCGTAAGCCGATATTTAAATTTCTTATAACATTTTAACAAATGGTCCGCAGCGTCCATTTTTTTCTTGAATTTCTCAACTCCAAACACAACATTTTTTAGCATTCATGTTGTCTGTACAATATTTTGTACAATGTTTATCATACTCTTTTGACAAAAGACTTATTCCACATTTAGGACACGAAAATTTAACAGTGTCTCGAGAAAGAACTTTATAGTATCGATCTATTTTTGTTGCGAGCCATCACACAACGTTAAAATACAATTTTGAGTCTGAGAAAGTGAAATATATATATATATATCAAAAATATATAAAATTTAAATTTTCTACAAAAAATATATATCAAAAATGTATAAAATTAAAAAATAATTTAAACTCTATATAAAAGATAAAAATATACATAAAAAATATATGTATATAAAACATAAAATTTCAAATTTAAATTTTCAATTTAAAAAAAAAGTAAGACAAAAAAGTAAGCCAACTTGTAGAGTGAATTTTTATTAGTTCTTAATAAGATTTTCTGACAGAGGATTTATGTAGCTCTGCAAACGTCGGTGAATAATCTTTGTGATGCACATGAGTTTCATCTTTTTGTACAAGAAGCAATCTTTTCACTATATAAAATACATTGCAGCCTTATCTAGAGTGAATTAGCACAATGTTTCGTACTATGTACTATATATTTGATGAAGATGAATTTGTTAGAATAGACTTGAAATTTTATTTTCTTACATAATAAAAAAGATTAATATGAATTTGCTGTTGATCTTATAAATGAAAAAAAGAAATAAATGTTTTCAATAATTGAAAAAAAAAATGTTGTTGATGGCTTTATAAATAGTTATTCGAAACAAATAAAATGTTTATTTGAAGAACAAATCAGAAGATCCATTTATTAATACAATTTTTTTCTAAAATCTTTAGAATAACCTCGAGGTTATATATTAAGTCTTAAGAGAAAAGCTCTTGATTAATCAAACATATTTTCTTTTAGATATAAAAATTTTCAAATTTAAATATAATTTATTATTTAGTTATTTTTCAATAAGGATAAATATTATTATTTTTTTAATTCAATAAAAATTCAAATCGACAGTTTTGTTTTCATTTGACATTGAATAAAAGTGCCCAAAAAGAAGAGTTTTAATATACTATAATATCGAGATTACTTTCTCTAATTATCTAATAAAAAAATATAGTTTTAGTGAAAGCTTTTTGTTTTTATTTCAGTTTCAAATGAAATCTGTTAAATTTTCATATACATTTTGTCGAATACGAAATCTGATAAATTTAAAGAATACATCTATTTAAAATGACTTGTAAAATAACATCTTTTTATTTCCCCATTAAAAAATTGGAAATTTCAAAGAAAATTACATTGATTAATTTGAAACCCCCCCCTTTTTTTTTGTTTTTCAAATTCTGATATATAAAATGACAATTTTAACCTTTCATCAACGTAGATGAGTTTGCTGAACATTGAATGCAGTTCATCGTTATGATCTCTGCTATTTTTTCTGAACCTCTATTTATACTCGACATGACAACATAGTTTAAAAAAAAACTATTTATAAAATGTCAAATGAAAACTAAACTGTCGATTTGAACTTTTATTGAATTAAAAAAATTTTATATTTTTTTAAAAATGATAATATTTAAAAGATATTTTAAATAACTAAATAATAAATTATATTTAAATTCGAATATTTTTATATAAAAAAGAAAATACATTTTTGAAAATGTAAAATTATGAAATGTAAAAATGTAAATAAAAAATTTATTTAATTTGATCATATCATATTTACAAATTTTATACTTTTGAACTTTGATGGGATAGACGGTTGTTTTGTAAAGTTTCACATAATCTTTGGCAGTTAATACTTGGAATAAAGGTGTTTGTTTACATAAGTGACACCAATAATAGTCATTTTGCACAAGCGATCGCGGATTACGCAAACATATTTTCTTGTAAGTTCTATTAATTAAAATCTCTTCCCCATAAAAAATAATTTTACACATTTAGAACACATATTATGCAGTTTCAAGTTATTATCATTCGTTGAAAAGTAAGAAAAGTTAACATATTTTAACCCTGTTAAAAATAATTTTGAAAAACTATTGCAAACTTTATTACTTAGGAAATAGGATTTATTATCGACGACAAAAATTCTATTAATTTTATTTTCAAAATATGCTGCGGTAACTCTGTCGAAAACTCTATCTATTTCATAAAATAATTGCACTAAACTTTTATCTTTTAAAATTTGTTCATTTGTTGTTGTAAGGTCATAATTTTGAAGACGAGAGGGAAATACAATACAGGATTGGAATTTTAAATATATGAAAATTTAAATAAAAAAAAAATTCCAACTCTTCAAACATTAAAAAAAACTTTTTCAGAAAATTTTGATGTAAATTTAAGTAAGATTATATTGCTTTTCTTGATGCAGACAAAGTATTTATAAAGGGACACATTCAAACTACATTTCTTCTTTAAAAAGAAATTATGTTGCAGTGTGTGTCTAAGCTCAGTCATAAAGCGTTTGATAATGACAGTGGTTTTAATGACGAGGAATATGATTTATTCTATCATATAATACTAAAGAAACAAGAGAGTACGTTTCATGAATTTGATAGAATCATTGAAAATAATGATATAAAAGTGATTAATTGTGTAAGACATTACTCTTCACGATGGGAATTGCACATTTATTTGTTTATTAATTCAGATATTGAAATCGATAAAGATGTTTGGAAAAATTTTATACATGGATTTAAAATAGTTTAGAACAAATTTTAAAAGATAAAAGTTTAGTGCAATTATTTTATGAAATAGATAGAGTTTTCGACAGAGTTACCGCAGCATATTTTGAAAATAAAATTAATAGAATTTTTGTCGTCGATAATAAATCCTATTTCCTAAGTAATAAAGTTTGCAATAGTTTTTCAAAATTATTTTTAACAGGGTTAAAATATGTTAACTTTTCTTACTTTTCAACGAATGATAATAACTTGAAACTGCATAATATGTGTTCTAAATGTGTAAAATTATTTTTTATGGGGAAGAGATTTTAATTAATAGAACTTACAAGAAAATATGTTTGCGTAATCCGCGATCGCTTGTGCAAAATGACTATTATTGGTGTCACTTATGTAAACAAACACCTTTATTCCAAGTATTAACTGCCAAAGATTATGTGAAACTTTACAAAACAACCGTCTATCCCATCAAAGTTCAAAAGTATAAAATTTGTAAATATGATATGATCAAATTAAATAAATTTTTTATTTACATTTTTACATTTCATAATTTTACATTTTCAAAAATGTATTTTCTTTTTTATATAAAAATATTCGAATTTAAATATAATTTATTATTTAGTTATTTAAAATATCTTTTAAATATTATCATTTTTTAAAAAATATAAAATTTTTTTAATTCAATAAAAGTTCAAATCGACAGTTTAGTTTTCATTTGACATTTTATAAATAGTTTTTTTTTAAACTATGTTGTCATGTCGAGTATAAATAGAGGTTCAGAAAAAATAGCAGAGATCATAACGATGAACTGCATTCAATGTTCAGCAAACTCATCTACGTTGATGAAAGGTTAAAATTGTCATTTTATATATCAGAATTTGAAAAACAAAAAAAAAGGGGGGGGTTTCAAATTAATCAATGTAATTTTCTTTGAAATTTCCAATTTTTTAATGGGGAAATAAAAAGATGTTATTTTACAAGTCATTTTAAATAGATGTATTCTTTAAATTTATCAGATTTCGTATTCGACAAAATGTATATGAAAATTTAACAGATTTCATTTGAAACTGAAATAAAAACAAAAAGCTTTCACTAAAACTATATTTTTTTATTAGATAATTAGAGAAAGTAATCTCGATATTATAGTATATTAAAACTCTTCTTTTTGGGCACTTTTATTCAATGTCAAATGAAAACAAAACTGTCGATTTGAATTTTTATTGAATTAAAAAAATAATAATATTTATCCTTATTGAAAAATAACTAAATAATAAATTATATTTAAATTTGAAAATTTTTATATCTAAAAGAAAATATGTTTGATTAATCAAGAGCTTTTCTCTTAAGACTTAATATATAACCTCGAGGTTATTCTAAAGATTTTAGAAAAAAATTGTATTAATAAATGGATCTTCTGATTTGTTCTTCAAATAAACATTTTATTTGTTTCGAATAACTATTTATAAAGCCATCAACAACATTTTTTTTTTTCAATTATTGAAAACATTTATTTCTTTTTTTCATTTATAAGATCAACAGCAAATTCATATTAATCTTTTTTATTATGTAAGAAAATAAAATTTCAAGTCTATTCTAACAAATTCATCTTCATCAAATATATAGTACATAGTACGAAACATTGTGCTAATTCACTCTAGATAAGGCTGCAATGTATTTTATATAGTGAAAAGATTGCTTCTTGTACAAAAAGATGAAACTCATGTGCATCACAAAGATTATTCACCGACGTTTGCAGAGCTACATAAATCCTCTGTCAGAAAATCTTATTAAGAACTAATAAAAATTCACTCTACAAGTTGGCTTACTTTTTTGTCTTACTTTTTTTTTAAATTGAAAATTTAAATTTGAAATTTTATGTTTTATATACATATATTTTTTATGTATATTTTTATCTTTTATATAGAGTTTAAATTATTTTTTAATTTTATACATTTTTGATATATATTTTTTGTAGAAAATTTAAATTTTATATATTTTTGATATATATATATATATTTCACTTTCTCAGACTCAAAATTGTATTTTAACGTTGTGTGATGGCTCGCAACAAAAATAGATCGATACTATAAAGTTCTTTCTCGAGACACTGTTAAATTTTCGTGTCCTAAATGTGGAATAAGTCTTTTGTCAAAAGAGTATGATAAACATTGTACAAAATATTGTACAGACAACATGAATGCTAAAAAATGTTGTGTTTGGAGTTGAGAAATTCAAGAAAAAAATGGACGCTGCGGACCATTTGTTAAAATGTTATAAGAAATTTAAATATCGGCTTACGCAAAAAGAGAAAATTGTAAAAGACCATCATCAGTAAAAGATACAAAATTGCAATATTTTGAGTGTGCGAAAAACAACAAGATTGTTTAAATTGTACTAAACCAATCATGGAACGTTGCGAAGAAATTGAAGAAAAAAATTAGAGTTTTAAAGAATTTACGAATGGACGAAGACGAAATAAGGGAATTGAAAAGCAAATTTGAGAATTTATGAGTGACGAAGAAAAAATTAGAGAATTGAAATATAAATTGAAAACCGTGGAAGAGTCACTTCAAGGAGAAATAGATAACTTCAAGGGATGGAGTAAAATAGAATATTTGAGAAAGACGGAAATTGTTGAGTTAAAAAGAAAATTGTCTAAATATGAATCATAATTTTGTAATTATATATTTATCATGGTTTATAAATAAATATATCAGCACTGGAATTTTTAATATACAAAAAAATTTAAACTTAAATACATTTCAAACTTTTTCAGGATAAGGTTATAATGCTTTTTTTAATGTCCCCAGTAGCGCAATTGGCTAACGCGTGGTATTTATAAAACAGTATAATTGTGAGTTATGCCAAAGGGGAAATTATTTTATATACATGTCATTATTTTTTAATAAATACAAAAATCGAAAACATTCAATTAAATAAAAAATAAAATAAAATAAATAATAATAATAATAAATAAATAAATCTGTAAATGTTTAAATATTTTTTTAGTTCTCATTATTTATTACTCCTACATTTTTTAAAGTAAAAAAAAATATTTTTTTAATAATTATCATAATAACGTAAGATTTAATTTAACGATATTGAATAAACATTTTGTAAAACCCACGTTTATATATTTTAAAGTAGACTGCAATGTATTTTGTGTCTGGATGGATTTTTGAAACTCATCACAAATATTTATTCACCAGATCTGTCAGAGCTAAAGATCTGTCAAAATATCTTATTAAGAAACTAATAAAAAAAACCAATAAAAAATTCACTATACAAGTACGTCTACCTTTTTTGGCACCTTTTTTAAAATTGGCACCCTTTTTAAAATCTATTTTTAAAAAATAAAATTTGTATTTTAGCATTTTATTAAACAATTTGATGCATTTTCTCTAGGAACATTCAAACGTATAATTGGTGTTAAACAGTGTCCAAACTCATGGAAAAAATATTTAAAACATTATTGCAAAAAGTTTAAAATTGAAACTTTGTTTATACGTACACAGAAACATTTTAAATTAAACATGAAAAGAGTAACTGTTAATTATTTTAATGTGATAAAATCATATGTACCAAGTGTCATGATAAAGATTGTTTGGCAGGTCTATGTACTTTAAAATATTTCATGCTGTAAATTTCGAAGATTGTGATTGTAATTGTTTTTAACTTTTTTTGTCCATTATCTTGTCTAATTGAGATGTTTTTGTAGAAATGTTTTTAAAATAAATAATAGTTATTGCTGTGTTCTTTCACAATAAATATGAAAAAAAGAAATTATATAAAAAAAGAACTGATGGAAAAAGTATGATATATTTTTAAAAAATGAATTGAAAAGAGAATATATAAGATTTTTTTACTTTGAACAAGAAGCAAAAAATATGGATCTCAAAAAAAGAAAATAAAGATCAAATAATATATATATTAGTACGACAGGATAATTCTTATTTCTCATAATTAAAATTCAAAACTTTAAATTTGATAATGATGTAAACTGTCCTGTCATACTAATATGTTCATTAAATTTTAATTTTATGAATCTATAAAAAAGAATATCTTTTTTTACAGGAGAGATAAAGATGAAGAATATATAAATATATGATAAATAAAATATGATATATTTTTTTACGAAAAAAACATGAATATGAAAAAATAAAGATCTGTTACAGATAAAGTTTATATTAGTACAATAGGATAAGATTTTCAAAGTAAAAATTTTAGATTTTCAAAAATTTTACTTTGCAAAAAATTTTGAAAAACAAAAAAATTTAAAAATCTAAAATTTTGAAAAACAAAAAATTGAAAATCTAAAATTTTGAAAATCTAAAAATTGAAAATCTAAAATTTTGAAAATCTAAAAATTGAAAATCTAAAATTTTGAAAATCTAAAAATTGAAAATCTAAAATTTTGAAAATCTAAAATTGAAATATAACTTTTGAAAATCTAAAATTTGAAAATCTAAAATTTTGAAAAACAAAAAATTTGAAAACCTAAAATTTTGAAAAACAAAAAATTTGAAAATCTAAAATTTTGAAAAACAAAAAATTTGAAAATCTAAAATTTTGAAAAACAAAAAATTTGAAAATCTAAAATTTTGAAAAACAAAAAATTTGAAAATCTAAAATTTTGAAAAACAAAAAATTTGAAAATCTAAAATTTTGAAAAACAAAAAATTTGAAAATCTAAAATTTTGAAAAACAAAAAATTTGAAAATCTAAAATTTTGAAAAACGAAAAATTTGAAAATCTAAAATTTTGAAAAACGAAAAATTTGAAAATCTAAAATTTTGAAAAACAAAAAATTTGAAAATCTAAAATTTTGAAAAACAAAAAATTTGAAAATCTAAAATTTTGAAAAACAAAAAATTGGAAATATAAATTTATGAAATCTAAAATCTAAAAACAAAAATAAAAAATATTATAAACTAAAAAAAAAAAAAAAAAAAAAAAAAAAAAAAATTTTTTTTTTTTAGTTTATAATATTTTTTATTTATGTTTTTAGATTTTTAATCTAAAATTTTGAAAATCTAAAATTTTGAAAATCTAAAATTTTGAAATCTAAAAACATAAATAAAAAATTATTATAAACTAAAAAAAAAAAAAAAAAAAAAAAAAAAAAAAAAAAAAAAAAAAATTTTTTTTTTTTTTTTTTTTTTTTATAATTATTTTTTATTTATGTTTTTAGATTTTAGATTTAGTTTTTAGATTTTAAATTTTTGTTTTCAAAATTTTTGTTTTTCAAAATTTTTGTTTTTCAAATTTTTGATTTTCAAATTTTTGATTTTCAAAATTTTTACTTTTCAAAATTTTTACTTTTCAAAATTTTTTACTTTAAAAATTTTTTACTTTAAAAATTTTTTACTTTAAAACCTTTGTACTTTTCAAAATTTTAATTTCAAAATTTTTACTTTTCAAAATTTTAATTTCAAAATTTTTACTTTTCAAAATTTTAATTTCAAAATTTTTACTTTTCAAAATTTTAATTTCAAAATTTTTACTTTTCAAAATTTTAATTTCAAAATTTTTACTTTTCAAAAGTTTAATTTCAAAATTTTTACTTTTGAAAAATTTTACATTTCAAAAATATAAATTTTAAATTTTTGTTTTTCAAAATTTAAATTTTCAAATTTTTCGTTTTTTTTAATTTTTAAATTATTTTAAAAATTTAAAAATTTATAATTCTGAAATGTTTAAAATAATTAAATGAAAAAATTATAATATCTAATATTATGAAATCAAAAAAATTGTAAAATGTTAGATATTAAATAATCTAAAAATGATGAAATGTAATTTTGTTTAAAAAAAAAGAAAATATATTTATGGTATATATTTTATAACCGTTTCCATCAGTGTAAAATATCAAAATATTTTTCAAGTATGCCTAGTCCGATTACCCTTTTTGATTTAAATAAGCATGTGCTATCAATTCTTTTTAATGAGTATGTTGCACTTCATGATAAACTAACGTTATTAAATTCACCCGATTTTCACGAAAAATTATCAAATCCTAATCTTTGGTCAATTCCCTATGATGAATTTTTTGGATTTATATATGCGATTCGAATAATGAAACCGGGTTGGTACCTTGATAATCGCAACGATGCCTGTTATATATAACAATTATTAATAACTTTTAATATTTTTTACATTTAATAATAACAATTAATAATAACTTTTAATATTTTTTACATTTAATAATAACAATTAATAATAACTTTTAATATTTTTTACATTTAATAATAACATTTATTAATAACTTTTAATATTTTTTACGTTTAATAATAACTTTTAATATTTTTTACATTTAATAATAACAATTATTAATAACTTTTAATATTTTTTACATTTAATAATAACAATAAAAAATAACTTTTAATATTTTTCACATTTAATAATAACAATTAATAATAACTTTTAATATTTTTTACATTTAATGATAAAAATTAATAATAACTTTTAATATTTTTTACATTTAATAATAACAATTAATAAAAACTTTTAATATTTTTTACATTTAATAATAACAATTATTAATAACTTTTAATATTTTTTACATTTAATAACAATTAATAATAACTTTTAATATTTTTTACATTTAATAATAACAATTAATAGTAACTTTTAATATTTTTTACATTTAAAAATAACAATTAATAATAACTTTTAATATTTTTTACATTTAATAATACATTTAATATTTTTTACATTTAATAATAACAATTAATAATAACTTTTAATAATTTTTACATTTAATAATAACAATTAATAATAACTTTTAATATTTTTTACATTTAATAATAACAATTAATAATAACTTTTAATATTTTTTACATTTAATAATAACAATTAATAATAACTTTTAATATTTTTTACATTTAATAATATTTTTAATCTTTTTTACATTTAATATTAACAATTATTAATAACTTTTAATATTTTTTACATTTAATAATAACAATAAAAAATAACTTTTAATATTTTTTACATTTAATAATAACAATTAATAATAACTTTTAATATTTTTTACATTTAATAATAATAATTAATAATAACTTTTAATATTTTTTACATTTATTAATAACTTTTAATATTTTTTACATTTATTAATAACTTTTAATATTTTTTACATTTAATAATAACAATTATTAATAACTTTTAATATTTTTTACATTTAATAATAACAATTAATAATAACTTTTAATATTTTTTAGAATTTTTTTTTTATTAATAAATGTATCCATTCTTCAAATAAACATTTCGAATAACTATTTATAAAGCCATCAACAAAAAATTTTTTCAATTATTCTAAATATTTATTTCTTTTTTTCATTTAAAAGATCAAAGGTCTTTTTTTATTATGTAAAAATTTAAAGTCTATTCTTATAATTCAACTTCATTAAATATATAGTATATAGCATTTTAGATAAGACTGCAATATATTTTATTCTGATACAAAAAGATCATCGCAAATATTTATTCACCAAATCTGTCAGAGCTAAAAAAATAAATCCTCTGTCAGAAAATCTTATTAAACAACTAATAAAAATTTCACTCTAAAAGTACATCTACCTTTTTTTACACATTTTTGACCAATTTTTTGACCAATTAAATTTTATATATGTTTTTGATACATATTTTTAAATTTGAAAATTTTATCTTTTATATAGAGTTTAGATTATTTTTTAATTTTATTGATATGTATTATATATATATATATATACATAATTTGAATAGAAAGTAATAAAAAGGTGTAACAGTTTAAGATAAGTGGGCGTGATTAACAAAAAATAATACTAATAATAATAAATACAACAACAAATTAAATTATCGGAAAAACATTTGCAAAAATAAAAACAACTATTCATATAGATATATGTAGAAAAATTGAAATTTTATATGTTTTTCGGTTTTGTAAAAATTATATGAGATTCATTCCGTTTTTTTAAACTTTATGATTTATATATATGTTACAGACAATAACAATTATATGTGAAACAGGGTTTTCTGATTTTGAGAAACGTCCTTTTTTTTAAAATTTTACAAGTTTTTGATATTTTAACATTAGAAATTAAAATAAACATTTTTATTTTATGGTTGCATAAAGAAGTGCAGCCTTAATAATTGCAAAACTTTGGATAAACACGATAAGAAATTCGCAACAATTGTTTCGGGTCGGACGCGACCCTTCGTCAGGGCTTAAAAAAGATATAACATATTTTGTTTTTTACATAAAATTTTTTTGTCCAAAATAGTAGGGATTTAGAAAAAGTATTTTGGAATATAATTTATCAATGAAATAAATAAACCCAGAAAATCTGAAAAATTACTTTTTTTTCATTTTAAAGATCAACGGCAAATTCATATTAATCTTTTTTATTATGTAAGAAAATAAAATTTAAAATCTATTCTTACAATTCATCTTCATTCGAAAGTGCTCTAGATAAGACTTCAATGTATTTTATTCTGATACAAACAGATCATCGCAAAGATTATTAACCGACGTTTACAGAGCTAAAAAAATAAATCCTCTGTTAGAAAATCTTATTAAGAAACTAAAGAAATTTCACTATATATGTTGACCATGTTTTTCGGAAAGTTTTTGAAAATTGAAAATTTCAATTTTTTGTAGAAAATTTTATATTTTTTGTAGAAAATATTCTATTTTTTATATAGAGTTTAAATAATATTTTAATTTTATATATTTTTGATATATATTTCACTTTCTCAGACTCAAAATTATATTTTAACGTTAACCTAGCCGGAGACAACAAGATTGTTTAAATTGTGCTAAACCAATCATGGAACATTGCGAAGAATTGGTAAAAAAAATAAAGAGTTAGAAAATTCACGAATGAAAATGGAACAGAAACACGAAAAAGAAATCAGGGAATTGAAAAACAAATTTGAGAATTTACGAGTGGAAATTGAACAAAGGCGCGAAGAAGAAATTAGAGAATTGAAACATAAATTGAAAACCGTAGAAGAGAAAAATGATTCACTTCAAGGAGAAAATAGATCGCTTCAAAACAAAATCGAATATTTGAGAGAGACTGAAATTGCTAGATTGGTAGCCGAAAATGTTGAGCTAAAAAGAAGATTGTCTAAATATGAATCATAATTTTGTAATTATATATTTATCATGGTTTATAAATAAATATGGAATTTTAAATATATAAAAATTAAAACATTTCAAACTTTTTCAGGATTTAAATAAGATTATAAAGGTTTTTTTTAATGTCCCCAGTAGCGCAATTGGCTAGCGCGCGGTACTTATAAAACAGTATAATTGTGAGTTATGCCGAGGTTGTGAGTTCGATCTAAATATCAAATTATATTTTATTCAATTTCAAGATTAAATAAGCTATTTTAAAAAAATAAAATTTTAACATTTTATTATATAGTGAAATTTCGGATTTTTTGAAAAATCACTATATAATTAAATGTCAAATTATATCTATTTTAAAGTTTAAAAGCTATTTAAAAAAATAAATTTTAATTTTAGGATTTAAATATATAGCGAAATTTCAGATTTTAAAATTTCAATTTTGAAAAATCGCGATATATTTAAAAGCTAAAATTCAAATGATTTATATTCAAGGTTAAATAAGCTATTTAAAAAAATAAAATTTGACTTTTAACATTAATTATATAAGATCTAGTTAAATTAACATTAAGCCAAACTAACTGTAAAGTTTATATATTTCATAATCTCATGACGTCATTTCTCATTGTGTATATAAACCACGTCCTTAGTATCATTTATTCCAGGTTTTTAGTATCATTTATTCGACGGCCTTAGTTAATACAATGTTTTTCAAAGTGTCATTTTTCGTGAATAAACCGACAATAAGAGCTGCAGTGGGTAATGATGGAAATGTATATTTTTTTGCTGTGGATGTGGATCGTTTTTATGGATGCACTTTTCCAAAACCTTCAAAAGACTTGAAAAATTTGACACCTAGTCATTATAAAAAAGTTTTAAATGGCAAAGACTCAAGAGTGTACAGTTTTAAAGAAATGCTGAATGTCATTTTAAAAACAACTAAAGATCAAATAACAGTGGACATAATGGATTACTTGTGGCATTTTGGTTATACATCAGATAATTTACCCAATTTGAAATATTCGGATCCTGATACTGCATTTATTTTGAACATTCGAAATAACTGTGGAATGCGCATTCAGGCCTATTTACGTTTATTTGTAAATGGTATTTTATCGAGTAATAAAGTACACAGAAAAAATGATGAACATGTAAAATGTGTTCAAACATTGACTGAATCTAAACATGGATTCTGGAGATAAATGTAATTGTATATATAAATAATCAATGTATTATTATTATTATTATTATTATTATTATTATTATTATTATTATTATTATTATTTACATTTGTTATATCAAATTTGAAATGAAATATTTGTTTGCTAATAAAAAAATATTATTTGCTTCAGAATTTTTTTCATAAATTTAAAAATATATTTTAATTAAAAAATTAAAAAAGAAAATATATAGCTAAGAAGAATATATATAAGCGTATATATAGATGTATATAATAATATATACGTTATTAAATAGATTATTTTTTGAATTTATCAGAAATGGATAAAATTTTCTTTGACGATGATTCCACTTATCATATATTACATATTATTCAGTCTGAATCTAGTATAAAATTAACAGAGTATGGTCGATATAATAAACATTTTGAACGTGCTGCAATTTATATGACTTTACCTATACGTAAAACTGTTTTAAAAAACTTAATAGATTCCTTTGATACAATTTATTCATTTATTGATGGTCATTAAAGGAAATGACAAACATTATATTTTTAATTCTATAAAACGATGTTTAGTAACTCCTGATTCAAAAACAATATATTTAGATCAATGTCATTATGAAAATATTTATAAATCTGATGATAAACATTTATATTTATTACATAATCCTAATGAATTAATTTTATTAAAAGAACCAAATGAAAATGACAAATGTCATGTTTTACACGCCATTCAAAATGAAGGTTTAATTTGCCCATCTAGGAATAAAAGAAGAATAAAACATTTTACAAAAGAATACCAAGTTATGGGAACTATAGAATTTAAATCCGATACTTTTATTCATTTGAATAATAAGAAAAATCAAGACATAAAAGCTCATATAAAATTTCATGAAGTGCCTGATTTTGAAGGTATAACGAATAAAAGTTGTATTTATAATATATTACAAAAAATATATAGAGATAATTATAATGAAAAACGAATTTTTGGACATCACAGATTTTAAAGTGGATCAATTTTAATATTTATGTTTTTTTAAAAAACAATGACACTTTATCAAAAAGAGCAAGTTTAACAATAATTTTGTTTTTTAAAAAAGTTTGATTTTTTATATTTAAAATCCTGGACTATACCTATAGTAACAATAAATCTTTTTTATTTATAGTAAAAGTATTAACAATATTCTTCTAAAATAACATGAAAACTTAAAATTATAAATATTCATAAAATATGAAATCTTATTAAATAAATGAGACTAAGTAAAATCTGCAATCTCTATTAAGAGACCAGATATCCTATAGTAAAACTTTCAATTCTAAACCATAACATTCTTCTAAAACTAAATCAATACATAATGTTTATCATTATTCATAATATATACAGTCTTACGAGTAAAGTACAACAAACTTAAATCAACTCAATAAAGTAAAACTCGCACTCTTCTAAAATAACATGAATTCTTAGAATTATCAGTATTCATAAAATATAGTGTCTTATGAGTACAATAGAACAAACCAAAACTTATTCGCTTTCTTAAGTGTGAAAATATCAAATGGTAAAACTCTTACCACCACATTTTTCTAAAGAAAAAAAATAAGAATTAGAATTATCAATATTCATAAAATATAATGTATTGTGAATAAAATGACACTAAATCAAATTTTCAATCTCTCTTAAGTGTGTAGATATCATATAGTAAAACTATCAACAACATTCTTCTAAAATAACATGAGAACTAAAAATTATAAATATTCATAAAATATACAGCCTTATTAATAAAATGAGACCAATTAAAATCTGCAATCTCTAATAAGTGACTAGATATCCTATAGTAAAACTATCAATTCTAAACCATAACATTCTTCTAAAACTCAATCAATACATAATGTTTATCAATATTTATAAAATATACAGATTTACGAGTAAAGTACAACAAACTAAAACCTATTTGCTTCATTAAGTGTGAAAGCATCAAGTAGGTAAAACTATCATTATTCTAAAACAACATGAAGTCTTAGAATTATGAAACCCAGAATTATGAAATCTAGAATTATGAAACTTAGAATTATGAAATCTGAAATTTAGAAAACTAAAATTATGAAATCTAAAATTTAGAAATCTAAAATTTTGAAATATAGAATTATGAAATCTGAAATTATAAAATCTGAAATTTTGTAATCTGAAATTATGAAACTTGAAATTTTAAAATCTGAAATTATAAAATCTGAAATTTAGAAAACTAAAAATCTGAAATTTAGAAAACTGAAAATATGAAACTTGAAATTTTGAAATCTGAAATTATAAAATCTGAAATTTAGAAAACTAAAAATCTGAAATCTGAAATTTAGAAAACTGAAAATATGAAACTTGAAATTATGAAATATGAAATTTAGAAAACTGAAAGTATGAAACCTCAAATTATGAAATCTGAAATTTAGAAAACTGAAATTATATAATCTGAAATTATGAAACTTAATATTATAAAATGAGAAATCAAAAATGTAAAAACTAAAATCTAGAAAGTAAATAAGATATATATATATATACTAAAAAAAAAAAAAAAAAAAAAAAAAAAAAAAAAAAAAAAAAATTTTTTTTTTTTTTTTTTTTTTTTTTTTTTTTAATATATTATTAACTTTCTAAATTTTAGTTTTAACATTTTATAATTATAGATATCAAAATCTCACTTTCATAATTTCAGTTTTCATAATTTTAGATTTCATAATTACACATTTCATAATTTTAGATTTCATAATTTTAGATTTCATATTTTTAGATTTCATAATTTCACATATCGTAATTTCAGATTTCATAATTTCAGTTTTCGAAATTTTAGATTTCATAATTTCAGTTTTCGAAATTTTATATTTCATAATTTCAGTTTTCTAAATTTTAGATTTAATTCTGAAAGCTGAAATTACGAAATCTAAAAATTTAGAAAACTGAAATTACGAAATCTAAAATTTAGAAATCTGAAATTACGAAATCTAAAATTTAGAAATCTGAAATTACGAAATCTAAAATTGTGAAATCTGAAATTTTGAAATCTGAAATTATGAAATCTGAAATTATGAAATCTGAAATTATGAAATCTAAAATTTCGAAAACTGAAATTATGAAATCTGAAATTTAGAAAAATGAAATTATGAAATCTAAAATTTAAAAAGGTAAAATTATGAAATCTAGAATTGTGAAATCTGAAATTTAGAAAACTGAAAATATGAAACCTGAAATTATGAAATCTGAAATTTAGAAAACTGAGAATGTGAAACTTGAAATTTAGAAAACTGAAAATATGAAATCTGAAATTTAGAAAACTGTAAATATGAAACTTGAAATTATGAAATCTGAAATTTAGAAAAGTGAAAATATGAAATCTAAAATTATGAAATCTGAAATTTCGAAAACTGAAAATATGAAACTTAACATTGAAAGATTAAATTAGACAAAGATTAACACTAAAGATTAACACTGAAAGATTCAATTAACATTGAAAGACATTTTAGATATATTTAGAAAATAAAAAATAATTTTTCTATGTCGAAGAGTTTAATTAATATAGCGATTAAACTATATTTTGAACCGTAAAAATTAAAATTTGAATACTTATTATAAATCTAAAATACAATTTCAAATTTCCTAATATTGAAAGTCATTTTAGACATGTTTCAAAAGAAAAACTATTCATCTGCGTCGAGCCGTTCACAAAAAAATATCGATCTAGATATAAAAAAAATGTGAATTCTAGAAGCAGATATTAAATGTAAGAAACCTAATATGTAAAATTAGACAATGAAAATATGAAAATAGTTAAATCTAAAGTAATTAAAAATTTGTAAAATATATATCATTTTCTTCATCCTATTTCTGAATAATACTTAAATAATGGTAAGCTTCTAGCACTAAATTAAAATCTGTCAATCTTCTTTTTTTAAGGAAAAATTACATTTTCAGTACTTAATACAAAACTAAACTTGAAATTCAATTTTTATATTCAAAGTCAATTATTCAAAAATTAGAATCGTACGTCTGCGTCATACAGTTTTTGAGAAAATAACAAAACATTAATTTGCTTTTGTAAGAAGTCTTTATTTAGAGCTCTAAGAGCGTAAAAACTTTTAATATTAGTTTTCTTCAAAGTCATCTGTGACATATATAAAAAATAAAATTATTCACCTGCGTCAAAAGAAAGAAATAATTAAAAAAAACGTTAAATTTTCTTCAAATTTTAGTTTTAAAATCGTAAGATTTGATTAGTTATTGAAGCTCAAAAAATCAATTAAGAAATTCTAACACAGAAAAAAAATTACAAATCTGAACTGACTTTAAAGAGCTCTCCTCTTAGAGAGAGTAATAATTTCAGATGACTGAAAAATGTCGTTACTAAAAATTAACTACTCACCTCATAAATAATGATATAAACATAAGTTTAAATCTAAATGAATATTGTATCTCGAGAAATTATAAACTAAATTATCGCTCTTTCATGTTTTTTTTTAGTTTTAAATAACTCAATAAAACAAAGATTTCATTAAGATAAACATTTTTAAAATAAACAGTAAAAGATAAGCAGTAAAGATAAACAGTAAAGTTAAGAAGATACACATTTTAAATTATTTGCTTCTTAAATTTTAGATTTCAAAATTTCAGTTTTCAAAATTTCAAGTTTCATAATTTCAGTTTTCTAAATTTTAGATTTCAAAATTTCAATTTTCAAAATTTTAAGTTTCATAATTTCAGTTTTCGAAATTTTAGATTTCATTTTATAATTTTTCAAAATTTTAGATTTCATTAATTTAAGTTTTTAAATTATGAAATCTAAACTTTAGAAAACTGAAATTATGAAACTTAAAATTTTGAAAATTGAAATTTTGAAATCTAAAATTTAGAAAACTGAAATTATGAAACTTGAAATTTTGAAAACTAAAATTATGAAAACTAAAATTATGAAATCTGAAATTATGAAAAATGAAATTACGAAACTTAAAATTTTGAAAACTGAAATTATAAAATCTGAAATTATGAAAACTAGAATTATGAAATCTGAAATTTAGAAAACTAGAATTATTAAATCTGAAATTATGAAAACTAGAATTATGAAATCTGAAATTTAGAAAACTAGAATTATGAAATCTAAAATTATGAAAACTGAAATTATGATATCTAAAATTATGAAAACTGAAATTATGAAATCTGAAATTATGAAATCTGAAATTATGAAATCTGAAATTATGAAAACTGAAATTATGAAATCTGAAATTATGAAAACTGAAATTATGTAATCTAAAATTTAGAAAAGTAAAATTATGAAATATAAAATTTAGAAAACTGAAATCATGAAATTTAAAACTTAGAAAATAGAAATTATGAAATCTAAAATTTAGAAAACTAAAATTATGAAATATAAAATTTACAAAAGTAAAAACTAAAATTTAGAAAACTGAAATTATGAAATCTAAAATTTAGAAAACTGAAATTATAAAATCTAAAATTTAGAAAAGTGAAATTATGAAATCTAAAATTTAGAAAAGTGAAATTATAAAATGAGAAGTTAAAAATCTAGAAAACTAAAATCTAGAAAGTAAATAAAAAATATATGTACTAAAAAAAAAAAAAAAAAAAAAATTTTTTTTTTTTTTTTTTTTTTTTTTTTTTTTTTTTTTTTAATTTAGTTTTCAAGATTTTTAATTTCTTATTTTATAATTTTACATTTCATATTTTCAGTTTTCTAAATTTTAGTTTTCATAATTTCAGTTTTCATAATTTCAGTTTTTATAATTTCAGATTTCATAATTTTTATTTTTACATTTTTGATTTCTCTTTTTATAATTTTTGATTTTATAATTTCATTATTTTACAAAAGTTCACAAAATAAAAATTCTAAAATATGATAAATAGTCAGTATTGTGAAATATCATTAAATAAACTGATAAAAAGAAAAGAAAAAAAATGAAGACGTCTCGCTGTAGTATAAATAGAGCTCGCATTTCTGAAAAATTTTCATTCTGACATGTCGATATACAAATATGGAGCTCTGATATAGATATACAAAATTGGAATGCTTAATATATTCTTTTTCTGAAAAAAACAAACTTCAAAAGATCAAGTAAGTCTTTTTAAATTACTTGAATAAATATTATCTCTAACATTAGTTTTAAATATTATTCAGTTATTTTTATCCATAAGTTAGAATATTTCAATAATAACTTTTCAGAGTTTTAACTTTTTCAAGTATGAACAATTTTAGATAGAGTTTTCAAATTAATAAAAAGACTTGAAGTCTTTTTTTTTTCGTTTTCTCAAATAAATTATTTTAAGCTGCTCTTAAAAATGATAGTCACATAATATAATTTTATACTTGCTTTTTTTCGATTGTTTCTTTTAAAACTCTTCAATATATCTTTTTGTTCATTAAATAATAGAAATGAATTGTCTTTTTAAGTTATTCTGAGTTTCGCTATATATATTTTTTTAAAAAGGTTAAGGTAAAATTATTTGCTTTTTTATTAAATCTGTTTGAACATTCTATGTATGCTCAAGTAGTTTTATTTAGACATAAATTCCTTTTACGCATGTAAAGAAAAAGAATTTAAAGTGAAGTAAAAAGTGGATTGAGCAAATTATTTTAGCAAAATAAAATTACGATAGTCTAACAATTTTTCCGTTAACTGAAGTGAGACTTAATAATAGAGAATTCAAAAAAGTTTCGTGATATTATAAAATTTCAGTTACTCTTTGAATAACTCAGCTTTTACTTTTTAGTATTAGAGGCAGTCCATTTTGATAAGTTTTTTTTTTATTTACTTTTGGATTTCATATTTTCAATATCAGATTCATGTTTTTAATATCGCACATTATTTGTTAAGATCATTTTTTTCTTCTAGCATTAAATTAAAGCTTACTAAAAAGAGATTTCCAATTTCTTTTTTATTAAGTCTGAATAAATCAGAAAGTCATATGAAATTTCTTTATAAATCGACAGACTTTCTCAATCATCCCAACAAAGTGATGTTGCATGTTGATAACAAAGAAGGTGCGAGACGAGCCGCATTAAAAATTACCGTATTCAAAATATCTCAGGAAAAAATTATACAGAGCATTTGAATTTTTAGCTTCTTAAATAGATTTTTAAAAATATTAAATAGTTCGTTAAAAACTAAAAAAAGTGACGTTTTTGCTTTTAAAAAGAAAAGATTGTTTGTTTTAAAATAATATAGTTAGAATACATAAAACATATTTTTAAGAGACTAAATAAATAAATATACATTTAACTTAAAATGTACTAAGAATATCTATATATATCAAAATATATTAAAACGTCATTTAAAATATTAATATTCTTAAAACATCTGTAAATCTGTAAAACATAATCTTTAATAATCTTTCATTGAAACATTGTTTGATAAAATTTTAATTTTAAACAGTTTAAACATGTCATTGTCAAAATAAAATTTCAAACTAAATAAATTTTGAACTTTTTATCAGCAAAACATTATCTATATGATGATCTCATTTAAAAAATTTTGATAAAAGAATCACATAATTCTTTTGAAATTTAGATTCTTTATATTTAGTTTGTTTATATAGATGAGGTAATTTAATGTGACTTTGTCGAATGTGAAAAACTGTATAGAGTTTTTAAGAACGCTATTTAAATTACAGATAGAAAATAAGTTTTGTTGTAACAGACCTCTATCTGTAAAAGCTTTTAAAATACGTTAAAAGATTTTCTTCTATATTCGTATCTTTTTTTTTTGTCGTATCTAAAAAAAAAATCAATTCCATATTTTGAGATTACGCAAGAGGGAGAATTCGAAGAAAATTTACTTTTAGTAACAATTATAATATAAAATAAAATAATAAATAAATAAACAATTAATTAATTAATTAATTAATAAACAATAAATAAATAAACAGTAACAAGGAAACTTTTTTTAACGTTAGATAGGACCAATACTTCTGTCCTATAGGATAAATATTAGGATAAGTATTAAAATGATGACATCACCATTTATTTTGTCCCGTGAAAGATGATGGGTGGAAAAAAAAATTTATCGTGAAAGGATATATATTAGGATAAATATTAAAATGGATAAAAATTTATTTTGTTCGATTTATTGTGAAAGATTACGGGAGAATATTTTTAATTTATCGTGGAATTTTTTTTTTTTTTTTTTTTTTACAGAATTTGTTTCATTTTCTTTCTTTTTCTTTTTGCTAAACTCTCTTTCGCACATTTCTTCTTCGATTTCTTTTCACCTCCACTCTTTCCGTTCTTTTCTTTCTTAAACTTTAGCTAAACTTTTCTTTTTACTTGCTTATAAATAGAGCTTTTATTCTCATTTCATTACACTTTTTCTATTCTTGTACTTTTGATAAATGGCTCTTAAAGATTTATCAAATTTAAAACATTTCAACAAGATTTTGAGTCGACCTTTTCAATGTCTTTACTGTCTGTTGTTGCTAAAAATTTTCAAAATCATTGTTTTGAAAATCATAATTTAAATCTTAATCTCTGTTGTGCTGCGGTGAAAAATCTTAGCTTAAAGGTTCAAAATGCGAAAACGCAGATCATTTGAAAAATTGTTTTTAAAATTTTATCTGTCGCATCAGAAACTGTTTGTTTTACAACGTCATCGAAGAAGAAATATGGGTTCTCAGAAAAAAAGTTCAGGGAATGTTGAACGATATCATGTATTTCAAGAACGAAAATGAAGAACTGAAACAAAAAAATACAAAAGTCGAAAGCGACTACAAACAAAAAATCAGACGCTTAGAATCAGAAAATGTTGCTTGTAAACTCAAATCAGAAAACGAGATAGAGAATTTGAAAAAAAAGTTTGAGCACGAACTTCGAAAGCTTCAAGAAGAAAATATACTTGAACGTTCGAAATATGACAGTTTGCAGAAGGATTATGTAGAAATGCAAATCAGATACGAATACTTACAAATCAGATACAACGAGTTGAAAAAAAGAAAAAGAAAAATGTGAAAAAGAAAAGTATACTACATATTTTCAAGAAAAATTTGACGATGACTCAATGAAAGCACAATATAACTTGATAATAACGAAGAAGAAAAAGTAAAGAATGAAAAAGAAATTGACCGTTTAAATAACGAGCTTATAAACATCGATGAAAGCTTTTGAGAATAAATTTTTATGTACTCAATAATATTCCAAAGTGTTTTTTTCTGATGTAACCATTTCGACACAAAAGATTTTTTTCCCTTGTAAAAATCTTTCAATTTCTGTTTCTATTGTTTTTTTTTTTTTTTTTTTTTTACAAAGGTTGTTCAAAATTTGAGACGACTTTTCTAAAGTTTATTGACAATCCTGGTTTGATCGATCGAACTAGTCGAAAAATTGTAATTTCTGAACAATTCCACCAAGATTGCGAATCATCCAACAAGTCAGGCATTTTAGACAGAGCTTTGAAAACAATTAGAATGCATTTCATGATTTCGCACTGAACTAGTGTAAGCAACTGGTTGAAAGGAAACGCTAGGAAATTGTGCTACTTAAAAAGATAAAAAACAAAATCATATACTATTTCGTTATTTTCTCGAAAACAGTGTTACACAGGTGTACAATTTTAAGTTCTAAACATTTCTAAAATAATCTTGAATAATACTATAATTGAAATTCTTTAATAGCTTCAACTTCCTCTTGCTAAAAAATACAGTTTTTCGTTAATTTCTTGATGACTTTTTATATTCTAAACATGTCTAAAATGACTTTGAAAGTTATCATATTTGAAATTCAATTTTGGTTTTGTAATGAAAATTTAATTTTTATTGTTCAGTATTATTGTTAAGTATTCTTTTTATTGTTCAGTCTTTCGTTGTTTTCTTGAAAACTTTTTAACACAGATGAATTATATATTTTTTGAAATATGTCAAAAATAACTTTGAATATTATCATAACTGAAATTCAATTTTCGTTTTATAATAAGGACTGAAATTTTAATTCTTACTGTTCAAAATACGGTATTTTCTTGAAAGAATTTCGCTATTTACATAAGAATTGTTTCACGCAGGTTATTTTTTAAATATGTTTGAAATGACTTTCACGAAAATACAATTTCTAGTGTATTTTTGAAATTCTTTATCGTTATTGCAGCAAATACGTGAGTTGGTTGCGCTATTACAGCAAACCCGTTGTTTAAAAAGATATTTTCAAAATTTACTAAAATAACGAGAGGTTAATTCTAGAAGCATTCTTGAAAAAAAATTAAATTCTGTCTGTAATAGATAAAAAGTACAATTAACATTTCATATTTCTAATATCAAATGTTTAGAAATGTATTTCTAACATCTGTTTTCAAATTTTAGATTTCTTATCTCAGATTTTCATTATAATTATGAAAAGTGAAATTATGAAATTAAAATTTTGAAAAGTGAAATTATGAAATTAATATTTTGAAAAGTGAAATTATGAAATAATTATTTTGAAAAGTTAAATTATGAAATAATTATTTTGATATTAATATTTTGAAAACTGAAATTATGAAATTAAAACTTTCAAAACTGAAATTATGAAATCTGAAATTGTGAAATTGAAATTTTTAAAACTGAAAATATGAAATCTGAAATTATGAAATTATGAAATTAAAATTTTGAAAATTGAAATTATGAAATTAAAATTGCAAAAACTGAAAATATAAAATTTTGAATTCTGAAATTAAAAATCTAAAATCAGAAATAAAAAATCTAAAATCTATAAATCTAAAGGTAAATAAAAAATATATATATACTAAAAAAAAAAAAAAAAAAAAAAAAAAAATTTTTTTTTTTTTTTTTTTTTTTTTAGTATTAATATTTTTTTTATTTACTTTCTAAATTTTACTTTTAACGTTTTTGATTTCTCATTTTATAATTTTACATTTTACATTCTAGCTTTCATAATTTCAGTTTTTCAGATTTCATAATTTTAGATTTCGTAATTTCAGTTTTTATAATTTCAGTTTTCATAATTTTAGATTTCATAATTTCAGTTTTCATAATTTTAGATTTCATAATTTCAGTTTTCATAATTTTAGATTTCGTAATTTCAGTTTTCATAATTTTAGATTTCATAATTTCAGTTTTCATAATTTTAGATTTCATAATTTCAGTTTTCATAATTTTAGATTTCGAAATTTCAGTTTTCATAATTTTAAATTTCATAATTTTATATTTTAGATTTTTTAGATTTCATAATTTTACTTTTCATAACTTCATTTTTCATAAATTCAGTTTTCATAATTTCAGTTTTTAGATTTTTAGATTTCACAATTTTAGATTTCATAATTTTATTTTTTAGATTTTTAGATTTCATAATTTTACTTTTCATAATTTCAATTTTTATATTTTTAGTTTTTCATAATTTTAGTTTTTAAAATTTCAGTTTTCATAATTTCAGTTTTCATAATTTTATATTTCATAATTGCAGATTTCATAATTTCAGTTTTCATAATTTTATATTTCATAATTGCAGATTTCATAATTTCAGTTTTCATATTTTTAGATTTCATAATTTCAGTTTTCATACTTTCAGATTTCATAATTTGATTTCATAATTTGAGATTTCATAATTTCAGTTTTCATAATTTCAAATTTCATAATTTTAAATTTCATAATTTGATTTCATAATTTGAGATTTCATAATTTCAGTTTTCATAATTTGAGATTGCATAATTTAAATTTCGTAATTTCATATTTCATAATTTTAGATTTCATAACTTCAGATTTCATAATTTCACATTTCATAATTTCAGATTTCATAATTTCAGTTTCCATAATTTTAGATTTCATAACTTCAGATTTCATAATTTCAGTTTTCATAATTTCAGTTTTCATAATTTTAGATTTCGTAATTTTAGATTTCGTAATTTCAGGTTTCATAATTTTGGATTTCATAATTTTAGATTTCGTAATTTCAAGTTTCATAATTTTAATTTTCATAATTTCAATTTTCATAACTTTAGATTTCATAACTTTAGATTTCATAATTTTAGTTTCTAAAATTTTAGATTCATTTTGCGTACTTAGACTTAAATCGTGTAAATTTTTAGATGGTTTAGTAAGTAATGCAGAAATACTATGCAATGTTAAAGCTTTAATGTTATAAGTAGCTTTTCTTGTAAAAGTAACTTTCAAAACTGTCAAAGTTGAAGAATCTAAGCTTCATTTATCGTGCCATCTAATAAAAGTTTACTTTAAAATAGGTATAAGATTTTAACATCTTGATAGTTCTGTAATAAATATACGAAATAATTCAGAATCTGTAATCATTAAATAGATAATGTGTTTCGAAAGATCGCATTGTTTGATATTAGCATTAAGAACTTTTTATTGATAAGTGATTACTTCTCTTCTGTTTTCTTCTCATAAAATTCTTTTCAAACAACCTGTCTATCTCAGGATACACTTTTTAAAAAAGGATCGTTTTCAAATTCTAACGATTCTTCTTCAATTTCTATTTTCTTTTCATCTTCATCTTCAGCTGTTTTAATAGCATTGAGATCATAATTCTCCTGAATAAGATGTTTTTTCTGCAATTTGTTTTTGTATGCAAAATTGCAAAAATTAGTGTCAAAAATATAAAAGAGTACTTTATATCAAGTAATAGATGATACTGAAATGGTAAAAGAGTATGGATTACATAGATATGATCTTAAATTAAATTCTAAACCTATTAACTCTCTGACCGGCAAGCTTGATATAAGTCGTTCACAGAACTGCAGGTTTTTTAGCAATACACGTATTTTTCAAATAAATATAAATTAATATTTTAGATAATTTTGGTTACTATTAATGACAGGTTAATAATTTCAAGCTTTATCTTCATACACATGCTTCATTTTTGGTAGTACCTTGAAATAGCACTATTTTATTGTTTATAGAAGAAATTTACAGATAAAACAACTTTAAGATTTTGCTCTTTTGTCTGCCGGTTGGAGGGTTAAAAATGAATTGCGTAATATTTAAAAGAAAAAGCTGAAACCAGTTTGAATATAAATACGAACAAATTTTAGATTTCATAATTTCAGTTTTCTAAATTTTAAATTTAATACTTAAAGCTGAAATTACGAAATCTAAAAATTTAGAAAACTGAAATTTCGAAATCTAAATTTCGAAATCTGAAATTACGAAATCCAAAATTTAGAAAACTGAAATTATGAAATCTAAAATTTAGAAAACTTAAATTATGAAATCTAGAACTATGAAATCTGAAATTATGAAATCTGAAATTTAGAAAACTGAAATTATGAAATCTAAAATTTAGGAAACTAAAATTATGAAATCTAGAATATTTATTTATGATCAATTTTTTTACAAGTTTTTTCTTTTAAACGTCATCTTCGTATTTTATTTTTAAAACTGCGCTGCTTTCATCGAATTTTCGTTGAAACTTAAAAACTAAAAGTATGAAATCTAGAATTATGAAACCTGTAATTATGAAATCTGTAATTATGAAATATAGAATTATGAAATCTGAAATTATGAAATCTGAAATTATAAAATCTCAAACTTATAAAATTGAAATTATGAAATCTAAAATTTAGAAAACTGAAATTATGAAATCTAAAATTTAGAAAACTAAAATTATGAAATTTAGAATTATGAAATCTGAAATTATGAAATCTAAAATTATGAAATCTAAAATTGAGAAAACTAAAATTATGAAATCTAGAATTATGAAATCTGAAATTATGAAATCTGAAATTTAGAAAACAGAAATTATGAAACTGAAATTTAGAAAACTGAAATTTGAAGTTAAGAAAACTGAAATTTAGAAAGCTGCAATTATGAAATCTAAAATTTAGAAAACTGAAATTATGAAATTTGAAATTTTGAAATATGAAACTATGAAACCTGAAATTATGAAATCTGAAATTATGAAATCTGAAATTTAGAAAACTGAAACTATGAAATCTGAAATTTTGAAGACTGAAATTATGAAATCTGAAATTTTCAAATCTGAAATTTAAAAATCTGAAATTTTGAAATCTAAAATTAAGAAAACTTAAATTATGAAATTTGAAATTTAGAAAAATGAAAATCTGAAATGTGAAAGTATGAAACCTAAAATTATAAAATGAGAAATCAAAAATAGGAAAACTAAAATCTAGAAAGTAAATAAAAAAAAAAAAAAAAAAAAAAAAAAAAAAAAAAATTTTTTTTTTTTTTTTTCTTTTTTTTTTTTTTTTTTTAGTATTAATATTTTTTTTATTTACTTTCTAAATTTTAGTTTTAACATTTTTGATTTCTCATTTTATAATTTTAGAATTCAAATTCTAGCTTTCATAACTTCAGTTTTCGTAATTTTAGATTTCATAATTTTAGATTTTATAATTTCAGATTTTATAATTTCAGATTTCGTAATTTCAGATTTCATAATTTCAGTTTTCATAATTTTAGATTTCATAATTTCAGTTTTCATAATTTTAGATTTCGTAATTTCAGTTTTCATAATTTTAGATTTCGTAATTTCAGTTTTCATAATATTAGATTTCGTAATTTTGGTTTTCATAATTTCAGTTTTCATAATTTTAGATTTTGTAATTTCAGTTTTCATAATTTCAGGTTTCATAATTTTAGATTTCGTAATTTTAGTTTTCATAATTTTAGATTTTGTAATTTCACTTTTCGTAATTTCAGTTTTCATAATTTTAGATTTCATAATTTTATTTTTTAGATTTCTTAGATTTCATAATTATACATTTCATAACTTCAGTTTTCATTATTTCAATTTTTAAATTTTTTAGATTTCACAATTAATTTTAGATTTCATAATTTTATTTTTTAGATTTTTAAATTTCATAATTTTACTTTAAAAATTTAGAAAACTAAAATTATGTAACTCTCAATTATGAAATCTGTAATTATGAAATCTGAAATTATAAAATCTGAAATTTTGAAATCTGAAATTATGAAATCTGAAATTTAGAAAACTGAAATTTTGAAATCTCAAATTTATAAAATTGAAATTATGAAATCTAAAATTTAGAATGCTGAAATTATGAATTCTAAAATTTAGAAAACTGAAATTATGAAATCTAAAATTTAGAAAACTCAAATTATGAAATCTAGAATTATGAAATTTGAAATTATGAAATCTGAAATTTTGAAATCTGAAATTATGAAAGTGAAATTTAGAAAACTCAAATTATGAAATCTAGAATTATGAAATTTGAAATTATGAAATCTGAAATTTTGAAATCTGAAATTATGAAAGTGAAATTTAGAAAACTGAAATTTTGAAATTTGAAATTAAGAAAACTGAAATTTTGAAATCTTAAATTTAGAAAACTGAAATTATGAAAACTAAAATTTAGAAATCTGAAATTATGAAATCTGAAATTTTGAAATGTGAAATTATAAAATCTGAATTTTAGATTTCATAATTTTAATTTTTATATTTTCAGTTTTTATAATTTCAGTTTTCATAATTTTAGATTTCATTATTTCAAGTTTCATAATTTAAATTTTTGTAATTTTAGATTTCATAATTTCAGATTTCATAATTTCAGATATCAGAATTTCAAATATCAGAATTTCAGATTTCAGAATTTCAGTTTTCATAATTTTAGATTTCATAATTTTAGATTTCATAATTTCAGATTTCATAATTTCAGATTTCATAATTTCAGTTTTTATAATTTTAGATTTCATAATTTTAGATTTCATAATTTCAGTTTTCATAATTTCAGTTTTTATAATTTTAGATTCATTTTGCGTACTTAGATATAAATCGTGTAAATTTTTAGTTGATTTAGTAAGTAATGCAAAAGCACTATGCAATATTAAAGCTTTAACGTTATAAGCATCTTTTCTTGTAAAGGCAACTTTCAAAACTGTCAAATTTGAAAGATCTAAGCTTCGTTTATCATGCTATTTGCTCTAAAATAGATATGAGATAAGATTTTCTATATCCTGCTAGTACTGTAATATATCAGTTGTTAATTGAAAAAGAGGTGCTCTCTTACATATACTTCAAATTTTTAATTTTCAAAATTTTTACTTTTTCAAAATTTTTACTTTTTCAAAATTTTACTTTTTCAAAATTTTCAAAATTTTACTTTTCAAATTTTTTTACTTTTCAAAATTTTACTTCTCAAAATTTTTACTTTTTCAAATTTTTACTTTTTCAAATTTTTACTTTTTCAAATTTTTACTTTTTCAAATTTTTACTTTTTCAAATTTTTACTTTTTCAAAATTTTACTTTTTCAAATTTTTACTTTTTCAAATTTTTAATTTTCAAAATTTTTACTTTTTCAAAATTTTTACTTTTTCAAAATTTTTACTTTTTCTTACTTTTTCAAAATTTTACTTTTTCAAATTTTTTTACAAAAATTACAAATGTAAAATTTTGAAAAGTAAAAATTTGAAAAAGTAAAATTTTGAAAAAGTAAAATTTTTAAAAAGTAAAAATTTGAAAAAGTAAAAATGTGAAAAAGTAAAAATTTGAAAATGTAAAAATTTGAAAAAGTAAAATTTTGAAAATGTAAAAATTTGAAAAAGTAAAAATTTGAAAATGTAAAAATTTGAAAAAGTAAAATTTTGAAAATGTAAAAATTTGAAAAAGTAAAATTTTGAAAAAGTAAAATTTTGAAAAAGTAAAATTTTGAAAAAGTAAAATTTTGAAAAGGTAAAAATTTGAAAAAGAAAAATTTTGAAAATGTAAAAATTTGAAAAAGTAAAATTTTGAAAAAGTAAAATTTTGAAAAAGTAAAATTTTGAAAAAGTAAAATTTTGAAAAGGTAAAAACTTGAAAAAGAAAAATTTTGAAAATGTAAAAATTTGAAAAAGTAAAATTTTGAAAAAGTAAAATTTTGAAAAAGTAAAATTTTGAAAAGGTAAAAATTTGAAAAAGTAAATCTGAAACATAAATAAAAAAAATAACATAACATAATAAAAAAAAAAAAAAAATTTTTTTTTTTTTTTTTTTTTTTTTTTAATGTTGTATTTTTTTTTATGTTATGTTATTTTTTCCTTTTCAAATTTTTTTACTTTTTCAAAATTTTACTTTTCAAATTTTTTTACTTTCCAAAATTTTACTTTTCAAATTTTTTTACTTTCCAAAATTTTGCTTTTCAAATTTTTTTACTTTTCAAAATTTTACTTTTCAAATTTTTTTACTTTTCAAATTTTTAATTTTCAAAATTTTTACTTTTTCAAAATTTTTACTTTTTCAAAATTTTTACTTTTTCAAAATTTTACTTTTTCAAAATTTTTAAAATTTTACTTTTCAAATTTTTTTACTTTTCAAAATTTTACTTTTCAAAATTTTTACTTTTTCAAATTTTTACTTTTTAAAATTTTTACTTTTTCAAATTTTTACTTTTTCAAATTTTTACTTTTTCAAATTTTTACTTTTTCAAATTTTTAATTTTCAAAATTTTTACTTTTTCAAAATTTTTACTTTTTCAAAATTTTTACTTTTTCAAAATTATTACTTTTTCAAAATTTTTACTTTTTCTTACTTTTTCAAAATTTTACTTTTTCAAATTTTTTTACAAAAATTACAAATGTAAAATTTTGAAAAGTAAAAATTTGAAAAAGTAAAATTTTGAAAAAGTAAAATTTTTAAAAAGTAAAAATTTGAAAAAGTAAAAATTTGAAAAAGTAAAAATTTGAAAAAGTAAAAATTTGAAAAAGTAAAAATTTGAAAAAGTAAAAATTTGAAAAAGTAAAAATTTTGAAAATAAAAAAATTTGAAAAAGTAAAAATTTGAAAATGTAAAAATTTGAAAAAGTAAAATTTTGAAAATGTAAAAATTTGAAAAAGTAAAATTTTGAAAATGTAAAAATTTGAAAAAGTAAAATTTTGAAAAATTAAAATTTTGAAAAAGTAAAATTTTGAAAAAGTAAAATTTTGAAAAAGTAAAATTTTGAAAAGGTAAAAATTTGAAAAAGTAAAATTTTGAAAATGTAAAAATTTGAAAAAGTAAAATTTTGAAAAAGTAAAATTTTGAAAAAGTAAAATTTTGAAAAAGTAAAATTTTGAAAAGGTAAAAATTTGAAAAAGTAAATCTGAAACATAAATAAAAAAAATAACATAACATAATAAAAAAAAAAAAAAAAAAAAAAAAAAAAATTTTTTTTTTTTTTTTTTTTTTTTTTTTTTTTTTTAATGTTGTATTATTTTTTTATGTCATGTTATTTTTTCCTTTTCAAATTTTTTTACTTTTTCAAAATTTTACTTTTCAAATTTTTTTACTTTCCAAAATTTTACTTTTCAAATTTTTTTACTTTCCAAAATTTTGCTTTTCAAATTTTTTTACTTTTCAAAATTTTACTTTTCAAATTTTTTTACTTTTCAAATTTTTAATTTTCAAAATTTTTACTTTTTCAAAATTTTTACTTTTTCAAAATTTTTACTTTTTCAAAATTTTACTTTTTCAAAATTTTTAAAATTTTACTTTTCAAATTTTTTTACTTTTCAAAATTTTACTTTTCAAAATTTTTACTTTTTCAAATTTTTACTTTTTAAAATTTTTACTTTTTAAAATTTTTACTTTTTCAAATTTTTACTTTTTCAAATTTTTACTTTTTCAAAATTTTACTTTTTCAAATTTTTACTTTTTCAAAATTTTACTTTTTCAAAATTTTACTTTTTCAAAATTTTACTTTTTCAAATTTTTACATTTTCAAAATTTTACTTTTTCAAATTTTTACATTTTCAAATTTTTACTTTTTCAAATTTTTACTTTTTCAAATTTTTACTTTTTCAAATTTTTACATTTGTAATTTTTGTAAAAAAATTTGAAAAAGTAAAATTTTGAAAAAGTAAGAAAAAGTAAAATAAAAATTTTTTTTTTTTTTTTTTTTTTTTTTTTATGTTGTATTATTTTTTTATGTTATGTTATTTTTTCCTTTTCAAATTTTTTTACTTTTTCAAAATTTTACTTTTCAAATTTTTTTACTTTCCAAAATTTTACTTTTCAAATTTTTTTACTTTCCAAAATTTTGCTTTTCAAATTTTTTTACTTTTCAAAATTTTACTTTTCAATTTTTTTTACTTTTCAAATTTTTAATTTTCAAAATTTTTACTTTTTCAAAATTTTTACTTTTTCAAAATTTTTACTTTTTCAAAATTTTACTTTTTCAAAATTTTTAAAATTTTACTTTTCAAATTTTTTTACTTTTCAAAATTTTACTTTTCAAAATTTTTACTTTTTCAAATTTTTACTTTTTAAAATTTTTACTTTTTCAAATTTTTACTTTTTCAAATTTTTACTTTTTCAAATTTTTACTTTTTCAAATTTTTACTTTTTCAAAATTTTACTTTTTCAAATTTTTACTTTTTCAAATTTTTAATTTTCAAAATTTTTACTTTTTCAAAATTTTTACTTTTTCAAAATTTTTACTTTTTCTTACTTTTTCAAATTTTTTTACAAAAATTACAAATGTAAAATTTTGAAAAGTAAAAATTTGAAAAAGTAAAATTTTGAAAAAGTAAAATTTTGAAAAAGTAAAAATTTGAAAAAGTAAAAATTTGAAAAAGTAAAAATTTGAAAATGTAAAAATTTGAAAAAGTAAAATTTTGAAAATGTAAAAATTTGAAAAAGTAAAATTTTGAAAAAGTAAAATTTTGAAAAAGTAAAATTTTGAAAATGTAAAAATTTGAAAAAGTAAAATTTTGAAAAGGTAAAAATTTGAAAAAGTAAAATTTTGAAAATGTAAATTTAAAACGTAAATAAAAAATAACATAACATAACATAACATAAAAAAAAAAAAAAAAAAAAAAAAAAAAAAAAAATTTTTTTTTTTTTTTTATGTTATGTTATTTTTTCCTTTTCAAATTTTTTTACTTTTCAAATTTTTTACTTTTCAAATTTTTTACTTTTCAAATTTTTTACTTTTCAAATTTTTTACTTTTCAAAATTTTAATTTTCAAAATTTTAATTTTCAAAATTTTAAAATCTAAAATTTTGAAAAGTTCAAAATTTTAAATTTAAAAATTTTACTTTTACATTTTATAATTTTAGAATTTATAACTTTAAATAATTGAATATAGATTTATAACTTTAAATAATTGAATATAGATTTATAACTTTAAATAATTGAATATAGATTTATAACTTTAAATAATTGAATATAGATTTATAACTTTAAATAATTGAATATATATTTATAACTTTAAATAATTGAATATATATTTATAACTTTAAATAATTGAATATAGATTTATAACTTTAAATAATTGAATATAGATTTATAACTTTAAATTATTGAATATAGATTTTCTTTTTCTGTAGAATAATGCTTCGACAAATCGGACAATATTTCATTTTTTCCGAACATGATAAACAACATAATACGTGTCCACATTTAAAAAAAACTATTTCGCTATTTTTAGTCAAACAAATTTTGCAAATTGGTTGACCCTCATTTGCTAATTGTTTTACGGTTTTGTTATAAAATTTGTAATAATTATATAAAATTTGTAATTATATAAAATATAAAATTTGTAATTTAAAATGTTATTAAAAATTAATAAATTAATAAATTAATTTGTAATGTATTTGTAATAAATTAATTTGTAATGTATTAATAAATTAATTTGTAATGTATAAAATTTGTAAAATAAAATTTGTAATTATATAAAATTTGTTATAAAATTTGTAATAATTTTATTTTTGTTATAAAATTAAATGCGAATTGAAATGCTCTTTAAAATGCTTTTTAAAAATGCTTTTAAAATGCTAATTAAAGGCTAAAATTCAACAACTATTTTTTAAAATATAGCTTGTTTAACACTGAAATAGAATAAAATGTAATTTCAATTCTTGAAATAGAATAAATTGGAATTTTAATTTTAGCATTTAATTAGATAGCGACTTTTCAAAATTGAAATTTTAAAATCCGAAATTTCTCTATATTATTAAATGCCAATTAAAATGCTTTTAAAACGCAAATTTTATTTTTTTACTTTTTAAAAACAGCTTATTTAACCTTGAAATAGAATAAAATAGTAGTTGAATTTTAGCATTTAATTAGATAGCAACTTTTCGGATTTTAAAATTTCAATTTTGAAAATTTACTATCTAATTAAATGCTAAAATTCAACTACTATTTTATTCTATTTCAAGGTTAAACAAGCTTTATTTAAAAAATATAATTTGAATTTTAACATTTAATTATATAACGAAATTTCGAATTTTCGAATTTCAATTTTGGAAAGTCGATATCTAAGTAAATGCAAAAATTGAAATTCAATTTTATTCTATTTCAAATTTAAACAAGCTACTTTTAAAAAGTAAAATTTGAATTTTAACATTTGATTAGATAGCGACTTTTCAAAATTGAAATTTTAAAATCCGAAATTCCGCTATATAATTAAATGCTAATTAAAATGCTTTTTAAATTGCTTTTTAAAATGCTTTTAAAATGCTAAATAAATGTTAAAATTCAACTACTATTTTATTCTATTTCAAGGTTAAACAAGCTTTTTTTTTTAAAATAAAATTTGAATTTTAGCGTTTAATTATATAACGAAATTTCGGATTTTAGAATTTTAATTTTCAAAAGTCGATACCTATGTAAATGCCAAAATTGAAATTCCATTTTATTCTATTTCAAATTTAAACAAACTATTTTTAAAAAGTAAAATTTGAATTTTGCATTTAATTATATAACGAAATTTTGGGTTTGATTATTTAATCACCCCCCCCTGCACTTTAAATTACACATTATTATTTTGCTTTCAATTGAATCTAGTTTAATTAACATTAGGTCATAAAGCCAAAATAACTGTAAAATTTATATATTTCATAATCTCATGACGTCATTTATTACGTAACTTTCAACGCACACGAAGTATAAAAGGCTATGGCATTTTTTAGAATCCCAGATCTCTGGATTTATAACCATGGAGCAAGAATTCTACACGATTTATGCTATGCTAATTGTACTGGAAATTCATCGTTAAAAGTGCTAATAATTTCTAAATGTGCATTCAACAATACTTAAAAGGATGGATCATGTATTTTTGCGAGAAGTTAAAAAACTAAATCATTTAGAGAAAACCAATTGAAAAAGCTTCAGTGGTCGCCACAAAGATTAAACCTTTTTCATTAGTCTTTTTAATAATATAACTTATTATGAGAATGTTATCATAAAATAATTAAGAATTTGGGATATTCGACAAATAAAAATTTAAAATTTGTATTAAATACTGACCATCTGCATTTCATAAAGAAAAAGAAAAGGAATCGTGTTACATATTTGACAAGTTGTTCGTTTTTTTAAAGATTTATATGAAACTCAGATCTCTGGATTGATAACTATGGAGATTGATGTAAGAATTCTAAACGTTATAATGGCTATGCCAATTATACTGGTCTTTAAAAGTGCTAATAAATCCCTAAATGTGCATTCAACAATACTTAAAAAGATGGTGCGAGATGATATAGAGAAAACTTTGTATCAGTTGGATCAGTGGTCACCACAAAGACTAAACATTTTTTCATTAGTCTTTCTAATAATTGCATTTATTATGAGGATGTCATCGTAAAATAATTAACGATATTCAACAAATAAAAATTGTATTAAAGACTGACATCATAAAGAAAAAGTATTTTAAAAAACATGTTTGACAAAATGTTGCTCATTTTTTAAAGATTTATAGATCTACGTATATAATATGTACATTTTTAATTTGCAATTTAAAATAAACTGTTATTTGACTCTTTGTTTCTGTCGTTTATTTATTTTATTTTATTTTTATTTTCCTTTTAATATTTATCTATTTTTTTTATAAAAAGATATGAATATATAAAAGCGACATTTATTACAACTAACAATTATTAACGACAGAAATGGATATAAATTTGCAAATGTATATAGAATATGATAATGTAAAAATTCCATCTCAACCATTATCAGAAATTTGTTTTAACGATTTTGATATTAAATTGTTTGACCTTTCACATTATGATTTAAAGTTATTACACTGTAAAAAAAACTATTTCCAGCTGCAAGAAACTCTCTGGAGAAAATAATTATTTTCTCCAGAGAGTTTCTTGCAGCTGGTAATAGTTATTTTTTTACAGTGTAGGTTTTTCAAAAGAACAAATTTTTGCTATATTTTATTTAATTGATCCTGAAAATGTAAGAAAGGGAATATTTATTATGGTGAATGTTGTTTAAATTCAATCGACGAAAATATTGTAAAGTTAGGTCGTCGTATAAATTGTCTATCAACGTATCCAAAATCATTAGAAGATTGTTCTATTTCTTTAAATTCACTTGACAAAAATATTGTTATGTTATGTTGTAATATATATTGGTATCCCAAATTAATTAGAAATTGGATATCGAAAAGTACTGATGCTTTTCATATTTTAAATTCAATTAAAGGAATAAAATTTAGATTATCATGACATATTGTTTAAGATTTTTAATTCCGATGATCAAAGTGTAATACTTTAAAAGGACCACTAATAAATTTTAAAAAGTGAGAAATGTCGAGATAATAACAATTGATTTTCATATCATGACTCTGAATACATTAATGATTTAAGAAACTGTGACATGATATAATAATCTCAGATATTATTATTTTATTTTTATTTATTTACTTATATTGTTTTTTTTATTTATTTATATTATTTTATTATAATTTTTTAAAAGGTGAAAACTACGCTTCACTCTTTTTGTTCAAACTATATAGTATATCACTCTGTTTTTCACTTAGATTTCAGTTCACCATGAAACATCTCCTTGAAAGTATTATGATAAATTATATTAGACAAATCATAAAGAATTTTAGCATTCAACTGCTGAATGCTAAAATTCAACTACTATTTTAAAAAAATAGCTTGTTTAACACTGAAATAGAATAAAATGTAATTTGAATTCTTGAAATAGAATAAAATGGAATTTGAATTTTAGCATTTAATTAGATAGCGACTTTTCAAATTGAAATTTTAATGTAATGTATGTAAAATGTAATTTAAAGTCTTGAAATAGAATAAATTGAAATTTAATTTTGGCATTTAATTAGATAGCGAATTTTCAAAATTGAAATTTTAAAATTCAACTGCTGAATGCTTAAATTCAACTACTATTTTTTAAAAATAGCTTGTTTAACACTGAAATAGAATAAAATGTAATTTGAATTCTTGAAATAGAATTTTCAAATTGAAATTTTAATGTAATGTATGTAAAATGTAATTTAAATTCTTGAAATAAAATAAATTGAAATTTATTTTTTGTTTAACACTGAAATAGTATAAAATGTAATTTGAATTCTTGAAATAGAATAAAATGGAATTTGAATTTTAGCATTTAATTAGATAGCGACTTTTCAAATTGAAATTTTAATGTAATGCATGTAAATTTAATTTAAATTCTTGAAATAGAATAAATTGAAATTTAATTTTAGCTTTTAATTAGCGAAGTTTCAAAATTGAAATTTTAAAATTCAACTGCTGAATGTTAAAATTCAAATACTATTTTTTAAAAAACAGCTTGTTTAACACTGAAATAGAATAAAATGTAATTTGAATTTTAGCATTTAATTAGATAGCGACTTTTCAATTTAATTAGCGAATTTTCAAAATTGAAATTTAAAAATTCAACTACTATTTTTAAAAAAATAGCTTATTTAGCATTGAAATAAAATAAAATGTAATTTGAATTTTTGAAATAGAATAAAATGGAATTTGAATTTTCGCATTTAATTAGATAGCGACTTTTCAAATTGAAATTTTATTGTAATGTATATAAAATGTAATTTAAATTCTTGAAATAGAATAAATAGAAATTTAATTTTTGTTTAACACTGAAATAGAATAAAATGTGATTTGAATTCTTGAAATATAATAAAATGGAATTTTAATTCTTGAAATAGAAATTTCAATTTCAAATTGAAATTTTAATGTAATGTATGTAAAATGTAATTTAAATTCTTGAAATAGAATAAATTGAAATTTAATTTTTGTTTAACACTGAAATAGAATAAAATGTAATTTGAATTCTTGAAATAGAATAGAATGGAATTCGAATTTTAGCATTTAATTAGATAGCGACATTTCAAATTGAAATTTGTTTAACACTGAAATAGATTAAAATGTAATTTGAAATATTGAAATAGAATAAAATGGAATTTGAATTTTAGCATTTAATTAGATAGCGACTTTTCAAATTGAAATTTTAAAATTCAACTGCTGAATGCTAAAATTCAACTACTATTTTTTTAAAAATAGCTGGTTTAACACTGAAATAGAATAAAATGTAATTTTAATTCTTGAAATAGAATTTTCAAATTGAAATTTTAATGTAATTTAAATTTTTGAAATAGAATAAAAAGTAATTTGAGTTCTTGAAATATAATAAAATGGAATTTGAATTTTACCGTTTAATTAGATAGCGACTTTTCAAATTGAAATTTAAAGTAATGTATGTAAAATGTAATTTAAATTCTTGAAAAATAATAAATTGAAATTTAATTTTAGCATTTAATTAGATAGCGAATTTTCAAAATTGAAATTTTAAATCCGAAATTTCGCTATATAATTAAATGTTAATTAAAAGGCCTCTTAAAATGGTTTTAAAATGCTAATTAAATGCTAAAATTCAACTACTATTTTAAAAGAATAGCTTTTTGAACACTTAAATAGAATAAAATGTAATTTGAATTCTCGAAATTGAATAAAATGGAATTTGAGTTTTAGCATTTATTTAGGTAGCGACTTTTCAAATTGAAATTTTAATGTAATGTATGTAAAGTGTAATTTAAATTCTTGAAATAGAATAAATTGAAATTTAATTTTTGTTTAACTTTGAAATAGAATAAAATGTAATTTGAATTCTTGAAATAGAATTAAAAGGAATTTGAATTTTAGCATTTAATTAG
Organism: Salticus scenicus; assembly: GCA_963930645.1. NCBI lineage: Eukaryota > Metazoa > Arthropoda > Arachnida > Araneae > Salticidae > Salticus > Salticus scenicus. The sequence continues at coordinate 25,935,486 of OZ005661.1, read as the reverse complement.
ATAGCGACTTTGCAAATTGAAATTTGTTTAACAATGAAATAGAATAAAATGTAATTCGAATTCTTGAAATATAAATAAAATGGAATTTGAATTTTAACATTTAATTAGATATCGACTTTTCAAATTGAAATTTTAATGTAATGTATATAAAGTGTAATTTATATTCTTGAAATAGAATAAATTGAAATTTAATTTTAGCATTTAATTAGATGCCGAAATTTTAAAATCCGAAATTTCGCTATATAATTAAAATGCTTTAAAAAATGCTTTTAAAATGCTAATTAACATGGAATTTGAATATTAGCATTTAATCAGATCGCGACTTTTCGGATTTTAAAATTTCAAATGTGAAAAGTTGCTATCTAATTAATTTCTAAAGTTCAACTACTATTTAAAAAAAATCTTGTTTAACCCTAAACTAGAATAAAAAGTAATTTGAATTCTTGCAATAGAATAAAATATAATTTGAAATCTTGCAATAGAATGAAATGGAATTTGAATTTTAGCCTTTAATTTAATAGCGACATTTCAAATTTTAAAATCTGAAATTTCGCTATATCATTAAATGATAATTAAATGCTAATTAAAATGCTTTTAAAAGGCAAATTTAATTTTTTTTAAATAAAATTTTATTTTTTAAAATTCAAATTTTATTTTATAAATATAGCTTGTTTAACTTTGAAATAGAATAAAATAGTATTTAGCTAGATTACATAGCAACTTCTCGGATTTTAAAATTTGAGTTTTAGCATTTATTTAGGTAGCGACTTTTCAAATTGAAATTTTAATGTAATGTATGTAAAGTGTAATTTAAATTCTTGAAATAGAATAAATTGAAATTTAATTTTTGTTTAACTTTGAAATAGAATAAAATGTAATTTGAATTCTTGAAATAGAATTAAAAGGAATTTGAATTTTAGCATTTAATTAGATAGCGACTTTTCAAAATTGAAATTTTAAAATTGAAATTTCGCTATATAATTAAATGGTAATTAAAATGCTTTTTAAAAGGTTTTAAAATGCTAATTAAATGCTAAAATTCAACTACTATTCTTTTTTAAATAGCTTGTTTAACTCTGAAATAGAATAAAATGTAATTTGAATTCTTGAAATAGAATAAAGTGGAATTTGAATTTTAGCATTTAATTAGATAGCGACTTTTCAAATTGAAATTTTTAAAACCGAAATTTTGCTACATAATTAAATGATAATTAAATGCTAATTAAAATGCTTTTAAAATGCTAATTAAAATGGGATTGTAACTTTAGCATTTAATTAGATAGCAACTATTCGGATTTTAAAATTTCTATTTTGAAAAGTTGCTATCTAATTAAATGCTAAAGTTCCACTACTATTTTTAAAAATTAGCTTGTTTAACCCTAAACTAGAAGAAAATGTAATTTGAATTTTTGAAATAGAATAAAATGGAATTTGATTTTTAACATTTAATTAGATTTTTAAATTTTAAAATCCCAAATTTCTTTATATAATGAAATGCTAATTAAAATGCTTTTAAAATTCAAATTTTATATTTTTAAAAATAGCTTGTTTGACCTTGAAATAGAAAAAAATAGTAATTGAATTTTATCAGTTAATTAGATAGCAAATTGTCGAATTTTAAAATTTCAAAATGCTAAAATTCAACTACTATTTTATTCCAATTCAAGGTTAAACAATCCCTTTAAAAAAATAAAATTTGAATTTTAGCATTTAATTATATAACGAAATTTCGGATTTTAAAATTTCAATTTTGTAAGTCGCCATCTAAGTAAATGCTAAAATTGAAATTCCGTTTTATTCTATTTCAATTTTAAACAAGCTATTTTTAAAAAGTAAAATTTGAATTTTAGTATTAAATTATATAGTGAAATTTTGGGTTTGATTATTTAATCACCCTCCCACTGTACTTTAAATTGAACTTAATTTTTTTACTTTCATTTGAATCTAGTTTAATTAACATTAGTTCATAGAGCCAATATAACTGTAAAGTTTATATATTTCATAATCTCATGACGTCATTTATTACGCAACTTTCAACTCACATCAAGTATAAAAGGCTGTGGCATTGTTTAGAATCTCAGATCTCTGGATTTATAACCATGAAGCAAGAATTCTAAACGATTTAATGCTATGCTAATTGTACTGGAAAGTCATCATTAAAAGTGCTAATAACTTCCTAAATGTGATTCAACTATACTTAAAGGATGGATGATGCATTTCTTGTGAGAAATTCAAAAAGTAAATGATTTAGAGAAAACCAATTGATCGCCACAAAGACTAAACCTTTTCATTAGTCTTTCTAATAATGTCATCGTAAAAAAATTGTCTTAAATACTGAATTTCATTATTGTAAAGAAAAAGAGGAGTGTTTAAAAAAAATATGCTTGACAAGTTGTTCTTTTTTTTAAAGATTTATATATTGGAATAAACTGTCACTAAACGATAAAAAATGTTATGCAACTTTCAACGCACATGAAGTATAAAAAAGACTGTAGCAGTTGTTTAGAATCTCAGATCTTTGGATTGATAACTATGGAGATTGAAGTAAGAATTTTAAACGTTATAATGGCTATGCTAATTATACTGGTCATTAAAAGTGCTAATAAATTCCGAAATGTGCATTCAACAATACTTAAAAAGATGGTGCGAGATGATTCAGAGAAAACTTTATATCAATTGGATCAGTGGTCACCACAAAGACTAAATCTTTTTCTTTAGTCTTTCTAATAATTGCATTTATTATGAGAAAGTCATCGTAAAATAATTGACAGTTTGGGGATATTCAACAAATAATATTTAAAAATTTGTATTAAAGACTGACATCATAAAGAAAAAAGTCGTATTTTAAAAAACATTTGACAAAATGTTGTTCATTTTTTAAGGATTTATATATTTATTTATATAATATGTACATTTTTAATTTGCAATTCAAAATAAACTGTTATTTGACCGTTTGTTTCTGTCGTTTATTTATTTTATTTTATTTTATTTTATTTTTATTTTTAATTTTTTTCCTTTTAATATTTATCTATATTTAAAAAAAAGATATGAATATATAAAAGCGACTATTATTACAAATAACAATTATTAACGTTGTAAAGAAAAAACAGAAATGGATGCAAATGTATATAGATTCTGATAATGTAAAAATTCTATCTCAATCGTTATCAGAAATTGAATTCAATGATTTTTGATATTAAATTGATTGAATTGCTACAGGCCTTTCACATTATGATTTAAAGTTATTAGGATTTTCAAAAGAACAAATTTTAGCTATATTTTATTTAATTGATCCTGAAAATGCAAGAAAGGGAATATTTATTATGGTGAATGTTGTTTATATTCAATCGACGAAAATATTGTAAATTTAGGTCGTCATATAAATTGTCTATCAATGCGTCCAAAATCTTTAGACTGTTCTATTTTTTAAAATTCACTTGACAAAAATATTGTTATGTCATGTTGTAAACATTTATTTCATATAAAATGTCTATCAAAATGGCAGTCTACTTGTGCAATCTGTTGACAGCATTTGAAAATATATATGGTATCCCAAATTAATTAGAAATTGGATATCGAAAAGTACAAATGCTTTTCATATTTTAAATTCAATTAAAGGAATAAAAATTAGATTATCATAACATATTGTTTAAGATTTTAAATTTCGATGGTCACTTTAAAAGGATAAATTTTAAAAGTGATAAAAGTCGAGATAATAATAATTGACCATGACATTAATACTTTAATAAGTTGTGACATGATTTTATTTTTTATTTATTTATATTATTTTATAATATTTTTTAAAATAAAAAGAAAAACTAAGCTCCACCCTTTTTATTCAAACTATATATATCACTCTGTTTTTCACTTAGATTTCAGTTCACCATGAAACATCTCGTTGAAACTATTGTGATAAATTTTATTAGACAATCCATAAAGAATAAATTACCAAACTTCAATGATATTTCACAATAACTCAAATTCAAAAAAAGACATGACAAGAGATATATTAAAAGAATATCTTTAACCTCCAGAAAAAGACCAAAAAGTTGCATATGATGAAAAATTTTTAGATTGTTTGTCACATTTGAATAAAGAAGTTGAAATATAATTGAAAAATTAAAACAAGTTATGTTTTTCAAAAGCAAAACATTTGTTTTCCAATGTCTGAACTAAACAATCACTAGAGGCCAAATATTGTGGATCTTACAGAACATTACAAGATATAGAAGAAGATAATTGTATAAACCACCTGTGGACTCATATCATGTAAAAAGAAATGCTAATTTTAAATATCTAACTGTGAGGAATAAAAATAAACAATTTGATGTGTATTCTCAAATAAATGTATAATTGGTGTTAAACAGTGTCATGGAAAAATATTTAAAACATAATTGCAAAAAGTTTAAAATTGAAACTTTGTTTATACACACACAGAAACATTTTAAATTAAATATGAAAAGTGTTAAATATTTTAATGTGAAAAAAGATAAAATCATATGTACCAAGATAAAGATTGTTTAGCAGGTCTATGTACTTTAAAATATTTCATGCTGTAAATTTCAAAGATTGTGATTGTAATTAGTTTTAATTTTTTATCCTGTTTAAATTATCTTATGTATGTCTAATTGAGATGTTTTTTTTTAGAAATGTAAGGTTTGTTTTTTAAAATAAATACTAGTTATTGCTGTGTGTTAATTTCTTTCACAATAAAATTGACAAAGATGAAAAAAAAGAAATTATATAAAAAAGAATACATAAGATTTTTATTTTACTTTGAACAAGAAGAAAAAAAGCACGGATATGAAAAATTCTCGAAAAAGAGAAAAAAATAAAGATCTGTTACAGATAAAATTTATATTAATACGATAGGATAAGTTTTGCAGCATTATAATAATAATAATAATAATAATAACTATTTTTATGTGTTATAATTAACATTCAAAGCCTTAAAAGGTAATGATGTAAACTAAAATAGTCCTGTCGTATTAATATGTTCATATAATTAAAATTTTATGAATCTATAAAAAGAATATCTCTTTACAGGTTTATTTTTAAAATATATCATCTTTAATGTTGTGTTCTTTTCACAAAAAAAGAGAAAAAATGATAAAGATGAAAAAAAGAATATATAAAAAAATATATGATAGATAAAGTATGATATATTTTTAAGAAAAATTGAATTTAAGAGAGAATATATAAGATTATTTTTTTACTTTGAACAAGAAGAAAAAAAACATGGATATGAAAAAAAATAAAGATCTGTTACAGATAAAATTTATATTAGTACGATAGGACTATTTATAAGTTTTGCAGCATTGTAATAATAATAATAATAATAGACATAATAACTATTTTTATTTGTTATAATTAAAATATGTAATGATGCAAACTTAAACAGTCCTTTCGTATTAATATGTTCATAAAATTACAATTTTATGAATCTATTAAAGGAATATCTTTTTGTAGGTTTATTTTTAAAATAAATAATCTTTACTGTTGTGTTCTTTTAACAAAGAAAGATAAAATTGATAAAGATGAAATATATACATATATATATATATATATATAGAATATATACATATATAGATGAAATATATATATAGTTACAAATTAAACACTCCACGCAACTTATCTCCGCAACAATTTCAAGGAACGTATTTTTCAAAGCACAGTAATAAAATATAAATCTGATTTTTTTTATCTAATTATTAGAAGGCAATTTCTAGTTCTTATTTTGAAATTACTATAACTCATGAGGTTTAAACGAAAAGATTTTTAATTTTCAAGAACAGCATGAACTTTTGGTAAACTAATGATGATTTTCCTCTAACGAAAGTGCACGGGATTAATTTACTTATATCGAAGAAACAATTATTTAATTATCTACCAAAAATTAATTAATATTGTTTACTAATTATATTATTCGTTACCTTTTGAAGTTTCTTTCGAACCTTTTCCTTAAGGGATATAAAAATCAGACGCTTAATAAAATCACTTTGGTTCAGAATGATTTTAATAAGCGGCGGGAACTGTATATACAGAAAGAGAGATAAACGAAACGTTCAGACAGGTTTGATTGCATCATTCACGAAAAGACAGGTGGAATTGAATGTAAACAGCTGACATTACAAACAGCTGACTTGTATTTGAGGTCACAAGCTAGCTTCGTGCGTTTTTATTTAAAAGAATTTTACTTTAAGGCAACATGGAAAAAAATCATAGAAAACCATTTTAAAATTTGGTTGTAATTTAATTGTTTCATTTGAATCATTTTTAACAAAGACCACAATTTAAAACATTTCATGGTGATAATGTTAAAATCTTTTAATTTTAAAATTATTTGTAATCATTACAAAACAGATTGAAAGGACTTAACGAAATGACTCGAAATTTTGGATAAACATAATTTAAGTTTACGAAATTATGTGTTACATTTGAGAATTTATTCAAAATAAGTTTTAAATATGACAACTCGTTCTATGAACCAGTTTTTAAGTTATATTTAAAAAACTACCTACACTCAAATCTGCATTTCAATGATTTAAATGATTTAAAGAGTTAAAATTTTAAAATTTCATAATTCTTAACTGTGGATAACTTTTGCCAAAATTTTTGGATTATTAAAAGAATTTTTAATACTATCTTATGTGTCCAGTTTCTACATATATTAAAGAAAATCATGCATTGATTAGTAACACTTTCCAACTGTACGTAGTTGTTGTATTGAATAACTTTTAATATTTTTTGCCACTGGACAGATAGAATAATTGATTTTAAAATTACTCTTAGGCATTTTGGAAAGTGTTAAAAAGGCTTAACACAAAAGACCGTTAGATTATAATTACAGCTTTTGATCTCTCTGAATATTTTAGTGTAGCCCTGTAAATCAGAAAGTTAATCATATATTCTATACAAAGCATTATTTTAGAATATTAATAATACATTTCAATATTTTTATGATTTTCACAGTAACAATTTTTTATTAATAGCTCTTAATATAACTGGATATTTTTGTGCGACCCTCTAATGCTAATCATGCTATATTCTATGCAAAAGCATTCTTTTGTGCATATAAATAACATATTTCAATTTCCTAAATCTTCGTGTAAAGTAAAGTTATTAAAATTTGATTTATAGAAATATCTCTCATAAAATGCAATGTTTTGGAATACTTTTGAGTGTCCCTGTACATAAATCCATTTTATACAGAAACTTGAATAACATATTTCAATTTCATTAAGAACAGTAAAGATATGAAAATATGGTTTATAAAAATATCTTTCATAGAACACAATGCTTTGAAATATTTTTCGGGACAAAGAGGTCAAATTTCAATAGGGACATATCAGTTTCATGAAATTTCCGTTTTCTTGTGTTATATTTAAGTTTGCCTAAATTCATATCATTAGTTTTGAAATAAATGAAATTTATCGCTTGGTTTTCCAGGCCTGTTGAATTATTACGTATTTTTTTCTCTTGGCGTTGAAATATAAAAAATTACGCAGACATTGAAAGATCCTGAATAAATATACATGTAGTAATATTTATCTTTACTACATGTATATTTTTAAATGAGGTCTCTCTTAAAACAGCTCATTATTTTTAATTATTACTATCCAATATAAGAAAGAATAAGAATTCACTTTAAAATACTTTTTAATATTCTTTAAAATATGTTAAGAACTTCAAATTTTTATTAATATCTCTTAATGTACATTTAAAGATTGATGTGTTTGATCTGAAGCAACAATTTAAATAAATTGATTGGACTTTGAAAAACGAAAATGACATTTTGAATAAAGAAAATGACAAAAATTTTTAAGAAGTAGAAAAAATTCAAAATTTGTGTAGAAAGGATTAATTATTAATTAATGAATAAATTATTAATTTTCAAAAATGATGAGATTTATAAAATCTAAAAATTATGAAATGTCAATTGAAAATTGTATTTCAAACTTTAAATTGTTTTAAGAAACAAGATTTGAATTTCAATACTTATATTTAGAGATCAATTTATTTTATAAATGACAATTTATATACAATTAATTAAAAAAATAAAAACTTATCAGGTTTTAATTTCAACTCTGTGTGATTTGATAAATATGATAATTTTTGATCTGATGTATGTATTTTAAAAAGTACATTGCATTTCAAATTTTAAAAATTAAAAAAAATTATTTTAATAAAATGAGTTAAAGTGAAAAAAAGATTTTTTAAGGTTCTTTTTAAATATTGACTCATTCTTTGGCATTCTGAGAAAGGTTTCATGTACAGTTAATTATTTGAGTGACTGTAGTGATATTGTGTTAATATGTGTGAAATATACTAATTGGATACTTTTACACACAAATCTGTATAATGTAAAATTGATAATTTTACACACAAATCTGTATAATCTAAAATTCATAATTAAAATCATAGAATCACTCTCTAACTCTAAAAAAAAAGACTTTTATTTATGATACAATATTTTTAATTATTTCTTCAATAGGCTAAAATTTTTAACATTATTATGAGAAATATTATACGGAACATATAAAAAATGTAAAATTTTATTACGATTCGTTTTTTTTTAAAAATTAAACTTGTTTTGCGTTTTTTCTTAACATTTCTTCTACAATCTTTTTTGTTCTTGTTGTTTACTCAGTTTCAAAAGTCTTCAAACAAAAATTATCTTCGTCCAAGACAGATTTCACTTTTTTACCGGGTTTGCCAAACGGATCTTTATTGGAAGACAAATCGTTTTTAATACAATCTATTAAACCACAATCATCCATGAATTCTATCAATGTCTTGGATGCCGAATCGAAAAAAGGATCCAATTCGTCTCTAAATTTGTGTGCAAACTCTCCAATAAAACATCCGGTGACGATCAAACATTCCATGACCCAAGGTTGATAACAATTACTATCTCGCCATTGATGAAATGTCAAATGGTGGCCGTCTAAAAGACTTCGAACTCTAGGAGATAGAGATGACAAATCAGAATCGACAATAAATTTTAATTTTTCCTTCAACTTGGGAATTGCGTCTTCGATTTTGTCGATAGTGATACCCGTATGTATGGGTGGGATCTGAAAATAGACTTTAAGCATTCTCAAAATGGAAAGGGCAAATTTATGTTCCTTCGTTGTCCAGTCCTCATCATACATGTGATTTACATCGTCAACTAACATTTCTTCATCCGTTTCATCCGGGTTTGCAAGATAAACACAATCTCGGAGTAGGTAATGAAAAGCGTTTTTGATAGAATCAAAGTAATTCATTATCAGAGATGATATAAAAATTTTAAATTACCAAGATTTGTTAGAATACGAGAAAAACGACTATATATATACTAAATCTAAAATTATGAAAAGTAAAACATTTTTAATTTAAACTAAAATTATAAAAATTTAAAAAATTTAAACTAAAATTATAAAAATTTAAAAAATTTAAACTAAAATTATAAAAATTTAAAAAATGTAAACTAAAATTATAAAATTTTAAAAAATTTAAACTAAAATTATAAAAATTTAAAAATTTAAACTAAAATTATAAAAATTTAAAAATTTAAACTAAAATTATAAAAATTTAAAAATTTAAACTAAAAATATAAAAATTTAAAAATTTAAACTAAAAATATAAAAATTAAAAATTTTAAATCTAAAATTATAAAAAAATTTTAATTAAATTTTTTTTAAAATAGACTTATTATTTAATATTCTGAGAAAGGTTTCGTGTTCACTTAATTTTTTGAGTAACTGTAGAGATATTGTGTTAATACATGTGAAATATACTAGTTGGATACTTTTACACACAAATCTGTATAATCTAAAATTGATAATTTTACACACACAAATCTAATTTTAATAAAAATATGATACATTTATCTACTCTTAATATGAAATATGAAAATTATGAATATTAAAAATTATACATTTTATAATTTAGATATTAGAGTTCTGAAATGTAAAAATATTATGATATTTAAATTATGCATTTTAAAATTATGAAATGTAAAAAATTGCAATTATAACAATTCTTCTTTATGAGACTTTCTGAAATATTGGAAATGTTACATTGAAAATGAAAATATTAGATATAGATTTGTATACAGGGCGACAAAGCAAAATCGTTGTCTGAAAACAATAGTCCTGTCGTACTAAAAATAATTTGAATAAATAAATACTTAAAAAATACATTTTATTAATTCATTAATTTCTTTATTCAATTTCTACAAAATGTCACCATAAACAGTTTTTTTTAATCCACCACGTATTAATTCTAAATATTCATCAGAATAAATCGGTATATTATCTTTCTCTACAAGTACGGCACGTTTACTGAATTCACCTTCCATAGGTTCAGGTAATAAATCTAAACAAAAGCTACGTGCCACAGCATCATTATCGCTTTTAGGTAATTCACAAGGTATAATACTTGCATTAAATACATGTGCTGTGACTAAAGACATATCTTCTTCTTTCTCCTTATATGTAAAGTTCCACAGAATAACAGAATTATGAAAATTTTTCAAAAACTCATATGTTGGTATATCAACAGCCACCAGTGTACAGTCTTCACAAAAATATTGTTGACATATTTTTTGAAACTCATATAAAACGTTTTTAAAACATCTCGGACTATTATCCCATTTTGTAAATAAATCAATCTTGAGAGTTTCAAAAGGTGATTCGGTGGAAGTGAAACTCATACATTTTGGAATTTTTTTATTTTCGAAAGAGATGAAAGAAAGATGAATAGTGTAATGCGGCTCCATCATCGTGGTGAAAATGGTATAACTGTTAATGATTATCTATTCTTATATATAGGGAGAGATATTTTATATTGCACAATTCACAATTTACGCAATAGATTTCATTTTATAATTTTTACTTTTTCAAAATAGATGTTACAGATGAATTTGAAGTATATATCGAATTGCATGATATTTATATATTAACATTCCATCCATAATAATACCAGTGTATGTAAATTCTAAACAATAAAAATTTTTATTACTCACAAAACTTTGTAAATTTAAAAATGCCATGACTTTGTTCTTTTCTTTAAAAGGAACAAATAAATATTTAATATTACTACAGGTATTATATATAAATAAATACACAAGGATTTTTATTATGAATTGGAATTTAAAATATATAACAATTAAAACTTTAAAAAAATTTCCGTAAAAAAATTTTAAAAGCGAAAATTTACATTTTATATTTTATAAATTTTAAATTTTAAAATTTATAAAATATAAAATGTGAAATATAAAAAAATGTAAATTTTAAAATTATTAGTATAAAATAATTAATGTGTTATCTTTTTTTAATACTCAATAAGAATCATTTAATTATGTCACTTACTCTTTTTAATTTATCATATGATATATTGATAAATATGTTTAAAAATTATATTCCCCTTTATGATAAACTAATGTTATTAGACTTACCCAATTTCCATGAACTGTTATCAGATTTTAATTGTTGGTCAATTCCTCGAGACAAATTTTTCGGATTTATAGAAACAATACGTATAATAAAACCGTGGTTTTATCTGGATCCTCGTAACAATTTGTGTTATATATCTATAGATGAAAAAAACGCAACTTTATTTGCACGTTATTCTGAATATTTTGAAATTGACGATATAGAAAAATCATATCCATCTCTAAATAATATGATAAAGGAAAAATATTTTATGAACAATACAATAACAGAAAAAATCTATTGGATTGATTTTAATAATTACCTTTATAATACATTCCGAAAATTATACTTTCCGGTCAGTAACATTGAAAATGTAAAATTATGAAAAGTAAAACATGTAAAATTTAAAATTATGAAAAAGTAAAAAATGTAAAATTATGCAAAAGTAAAAAATGTAAAATTATGAAAAAGTAAAAAATGTAAAAAATTATGAAAAAGTAAAAAATGTAAAATTATGAAAAAGTAAAAAATGTAAAATTATGAAAAAGTAAAAAAATGTAAAATTATGAAAAAGTAAAAAATGTAAAATTATGAAAAAGTAAAAAATGTAAAATGTAAAATTATGAAAAAGTAAAAAATGTAAAATGTAAAATTATGAAAAAGTAAAAAATGTAAAATGTAAAATTATGAAAAAGTAAAAAATGTAAAATGTAAAATTATGAAAAAGTAAAAAATGTAAAATGTAAAATTATGAAAAAGTAAAAAAATTAAAATGTAAAATTATGAAAAAGTAAAAAATGTAAAATGTAAAATTATGAAAAAGTAAAAAAATTAAAATGTAAAATTATGAAAAAGTAAAAAAATTAAAATGTAAAATTATGAAAAAGTAAAAAAATTAAAATGTAAAATTATGAAAAAGTAAAAAAATTAAAATGTAAAATTATGAAAAGTAAAAAAATTAAAATGTAAAATTACGAAAAAGTAAAAAAAATTAAAATGTAAAATTATGAAAAAGTAAAAAAAATTAAAATGTAAAATTATGAAAAAGTAAAAAAATGTTAAATGTCAAATTATAAAAAGTAAAAAAATGTTAAATGTAAAATTATAAAAAGTAAAAAAATGTTAAATGTAAAATTATAAAAAGTAAAAAAATGTTAAATGTAAAATTATAAAAAGTAAAAAAATGTTAAATGTAAAATTATAAAAAGTAAAAAAATGTTAAATGTAAAATTATAAAAAGTAAAAAAATGTTAAATGTAAAATTATAAAAAGTAAAAAAATGTTAAATGTAAAATTATGAAATGTAAAAAAATGTTAAATGTAAAATTATGAAATGTAAAAAAATGTTAAATGTAAAATTATGAAATGTAAAAAAAATGTTAAATGTAAAATTATGAAATGTAAAAAAAATGTTAAATGTAAAATTATGAAATGTAAAAAAAATGTTAAATGTAAAATTATGAAATGTAAAAAAAATGTTAAATGTAAAATTATGAAATGTAAAAAAAATGTTAAATGTAAAATTATGAAATGTAAAAAAATGTGAAATGTAAAATTATGAAATGTAAAAAAAATGTTAAATGTAAAATTATGAAATGTAAAAAAAATGTGAAATGTAAAATTATGAAATGTAAAAAAAAATGTGAAATGTAAAAAAAATGTTAAATGTAAAAAAATGTTAAATGTAAAATTATGAAACGTAAATAAAAAAAAAAAAAAAAAATTTTTTTTTTTTTTTTTTTTTTTTTTTTTTTTTTTTTTAAGTTGACATTTCATAATTTTACATTTTGTCATTTTGTAATTTTACTTCTACGTTTTAAAAAGCTGACATTTCATAATTTTACATATTGTCATTTTGTAATTTTACTTCTACATTTTGTAATTTTTACATTCTGTAATTTTTACATTTTGTAATTTTTACATTTTGTAATTTTTACATTTTGTAATTTTTTACATTTTGTAATTTTTTACATTTTTGTAAAAAATTTAAAATGTAAAATTATGAAGAGTAAAAAAATGTTAAACGTAAAATTATGAAGAGTAAAAAAATGTTAAACGTAAAATTATAAAAAGTAAAAAAATGTTAAATGTAAAATTATAAAAAGTAAAAAAATGTTAAATGTAAAATTATAAAAAGTAAAAAAATGTTAAATGTAAAATTATAAAAAGTAAAAAAATGTTAAATGTAAAATTATAAAAAGTAAAAAAATGTAAAATGTAAAATGTAAAATTATAAAAAGTAAAAAAATGTAAAATGTAAAATTATAAAAAGTAAAAAAATGTTAAATGTCAAATTATGAAATGTAAAAAAATGTTAAATGTAAAATTATGAAATGTAAAAAAAATGTTAAATGTAAAATTATGAAATGTAAAAAAAATGTTAAATGTAAAATTATGAAATGTAAAAAAATGTTAAATGTAAAATTATGAAATGTAAAAAAATGTTAAATGTAAAATTATGAAATGTACAAAAAATTTTAAATGTAAAATTATGAAATGTAAAAAAAATGTTAAATGTAAAATTATGAAATGTAAAAAAATGTTAAATGTAAAATTATGAAATGTAAAAAAAATGTTAAATGTAAAAAAAAAAAAAAAAAAAAAAAATTTTTTTTTTTTTTTTTTTTTTTAGTTATAATATTTTTTTATTTACGTTTTAGATTTTACTTTTCATAATTTTAGATTTTTAAAATATAAAATGTTTAATAAAATTTTGAATATGTAAAATTTTGAATATCTCAAATACGAGAAATAAATACTTTCTACATTTTGTAATTTTTACATTTTGTAATTTTACTTCTACATTTTAAAAAGTTGACATTTCATAATTTTACATTTTGTCATTTTGTAATTTTACTTCTACGTTTTAAAAAGCTGACATTTCATAATTTTACATATTGTCATTTTGTAATTTTACTTCTACATTTTGTAATTTTTACATTTTGTAATTTTTACATTTTGTAATTTTTACATTTTGTAATTTTTACATTTTGTAATTTTTTACATTTTGTAATTTTTTACATTTTTGTAAAAAATTTAAAATGTAAAATTATGAAGAGTAAAAAAATGTTAAACGTAAAATTATGAAGAGTAAAAAAATGTTAAACGTAAAATTATAAAAAGTAAAAAAATGTTAAATGTAAAATTATAAAAAGTAAAAAAATGTTAAATGTAAAATTATAAAAAGTAAAAAAATGTTAAATGTAAAATTATAAAAAGTAAAAAAATGTTAAATGTAAAATTATAAAAAGTAAAAAAATGTAAAATGTAAAATGTAAAATTATAAAAAGTAAAAAAATGTAAAATGTAAAATTATAAAAAGTAAAAAAATGTTAAATGTCAAATTATGAAATGTAAAAAAATGTTAAATGTAAAATTATGAAATGTAAAAAAAATGTTAAATGTAAAATTATGAAATGTAAAAAAAATGTTAAATGTAAAATTATGAAATGTAAAAAAATGTTAAATGTAAAATTATGAAATGTAAAAAAATGTTAAATGTAAAATTATGAAATGTAAAAAAATGTTAAATGTAAAATTATGAAATGTAAAAAAAATGTTAAATGTAAATTTATGAAACGTAAATAAAAAAATATTATAACTAAAAAAAAAAAAAAAACAAAAAATTTTTTTTTTTTTTTTTTTTAGTTATAATATTTTTTTATTTACGTTTTAGATTTTACTTTTCATAATTTTAGATTTTTAAAATATAAAATGTTTCATAAAATTTTGAATATGTAAAATTTTGAATATCTAAAATATGAGAAATAAATACTTTCTACATTTTGTAATTTTTACATTTTGTAATTTTACTTCTACATTTTAAAAAGTTGACATTTCATAATTTTACATTTTGTCATTTTGTAATTTTACTTCTACGTTTTAAAAAGCTGACATTTCATAATTTTACATATTGTCATTTTGTAATTTTACTTCTACATTTTGTAATTTTTACATTTTGTAATTTTTACATTTTGTAATTTTTTACATTTTTGTAAAAAATTTAAAATGTAAAATTATGAAGAGTAAAAAAATGTTAAACGTAAAATTATGAAGAGTAAAAAAAATGTTAAACGTAAAATTATAAAAAGTAAAAAAATGTTAAATGTCAAATTATAAAAAGTAAAAAAATGTTAAATGTAAAATTATAAAAAGTAAAAAAATGTTAAATGTAAAATTATAAAAAGTAAAAAAATGTTAAATGTAAAATTATAAAAAGTAAAAAAATGTTAAATGTAAAATTATAAAAGGTAAAAAAATGTTAAATGTAAAATTATCAAAAGTAAAAAAATGTAAAATGTAAAATTATAAAAAGTAAAAAAATGTAAAATGTAAAATTATAAAAAGTAAAAAAATGTAAAATGTAAAATTATAAAAAGTAAAAAAATGTAAAATGTAAAATTATAAAAAGTAAAAAAATGTTAAATGTCAAATTATGAAATGTAAAAAAATGTTAAATGTAAAATTATGAAATGTAAAAAAAATGTTAAATGTAAAATTATGAAATGTAAAAAAAATGTTAAATGTAAAATTATGAAATGTAAAAAAATGTTAAATGTAAAATTATGAAATGTAAAAAAAATGTGAAATGTAAAAAAAATGTTAAATGTAAAAAAATGTTAAATGTAAAATTATGAAACGTAAATAAAAAATATTATAACTAAAAAAAAAAAAAAAAAAAAAAAAAAATTTTTTTTTTTTTTTTTTTTTTTTTTAGTTATAATATTTTTTTATTTACGTTTTAGATTTTACTTTTCATAATTTTAGATTTTTAAAATATAAAATGTTTAATAAAATTTTGAATATGTAAAATTTTGAATATCTAAAATATGAGAAATAAATACTTTCTACATTTTGTAATTTTTACATTTTGTAATTTTACTTCTACATTTTAAAAAGTTGACATTTCATAATTTTACATTTTGTCATTTTGTAATTTTACTTCTACGTTTTAAAAAGCTGACATTTCATAATTTTACATATTGTCATTTTGTAATTTTACTTCTACATTTTGTAATTTTTACATTTTGTAATTTTTACATTTTGTAATTTTTACATTTTGTAATTTTTTACATTTTGTAATTTTTTACATTTTTGTAAAAAATTTAAAATGTAAAATTATGAAGAGTAAAAAAATGTTAAACGTAAAATTAGGAAGAGTAAAAAAATGTTAAACGTAAAATTATAAAAAGTAAAAAAATGTTAAATGTAAAATTATAAAAAGTAAAAAAAGTTAAATGTCAAATTATAAAAAGTAAAAAAATGTTAAATGTAAAATTATAAAATATTATAACTAAAAAAAAAAAAAAAAAAAAAAAAAAAAATTTTTTTTTTTTTTTTTTTTTTTTTTTTTTAGTTATAATATTTTTTTATTTACGTTTTAGATTTTACTTTTCATAATTTTAGATTTTTAAAATATAAAATGTTTCATAAAATTTTGAATATGTAAAATTTTGAATATCTAAAATATGAGAAATAAATACTTTCTACATTTTGTAATTTTTACATTTTGTAATTTTACTTCTACATTTTAAAAAGTTGACATTTCATAATTTTACATTTTGTCATTTTGTAATTTTACTTCTACGTTTTAAAAAGCTGACATTTCATAATTTTACATATTGTCATTTTGTAATTTTACTTCTACATTTTATAATTTTTACATTTTGTAATTTTTACATTTTGAAATTTTTTACATTTTTGTAAAAAATTTAAAATGTAAAATTATGAAGAGTAAAAAAATGTTAAACGTAAAATTATGAAGAGTAAAAAAAATGTTAAACGTAAAATTATAAAAAGTAAAAAAATGTTAAATGTCAAATTATAAAAAGTAAAAAAATGTTAAATGTCAAATTATAAAAAGTAAAAAAATGTTAAATGTAAAATTATAAAAAGTAAAAAAATGTTAAATGTAAAATTATAAAAAGTAAAAAAATGTTAAATGTAAAATTATAAAAAGTAAAAAAATGTTAAATGTAAAATTATAAAAAGTAAAAAAATGTTAAATGTAAAATTATAAAAAGTAAAAAAATGTAAAATGTAAAATTATAAAAAGTAAAAAAATGTAAAATGTAAAATTATAAAAAGTAAAAAAATGTTAAATGTCAAATTATGAAATGTAAAAAAATGTTAAATGTAAAATTATGAAATGTAAAAAAAATGTTAAATGTAAAATTATGAAATGTAAAAAAAATGTTAAATGTAAAATTATGAAATGTAAAAAAATGTTAAATGTAAAATTATGAAATGTAAAAAAAATGTGAAATGTAAAAAAAATGTGAAATGTAAAAAAAAATGTTAAATGTAAAAAAATGTTAAATGTAAAATTATGAAACATAAATAAAAAATATTATAACTAAAAAAAAAAAAAAAAAAAAAAATTTTTTTTTTTTTTTTTTTTTTTTTTTTTTTTTTTTTAGTTATAATATTTTTTTATTTACGTTTTAGATTTTACTTTTCATAATTTTAGATTTTTAAAATATAAAATGTTTAATAAAATTTTGAATATGTAAAATTTTGAATATCTAAAATATGAGAAATAAATACTTTCTACATTTTGTAATTTTTACATTTTGTAATTTTACTTCTACATTTTAAAAAGTTGACATTTCATAATTTTACATTTTGTCATTTTGTAATTTTACTTCTACGTTTTAAAAAGCTGACATTTCATAATTTTACATGTTGTCATTTTGTAATTTTTACATTTTGTAATTTTTACATTTTGTAATTTTTACATTTTGTAATTTTTACATTTTGTAATTTTTTACATTTTGTAATTTTTTACATTTTTGTAAAAAATTTAAAATGTAAAATTATGAAGAGTAAAAAAATGTTAAACGTAAAATTATGAAGAGTAAAAAAATGTTAAACGTAAAATTATAAAAAGTAAAAAAATGTTAAATGTAAAATTATAAAAAGTAAAAAAATGTTAAATGTAAAATTATAAAATTAAAAAAATGTTAAATGTAAAATTATAAAAAGTAAAAAAATGTTAAATGTAAAATTATAAAAAGTAAAAAAATGTAAAATGTAAAATGTAAAATTATAAAAAGTAAAAAAATGTAAAATGTAAAATTATAAAAAGTAAAAAAATGTAAAATGTAAAATTATAAAAAGTAAAAAAATGTTAAATGTCAAATTATGAAATGTAAAAAAATGTTAAATGTAAAAAAATGAAATGTAAAAAAAATGTTAAATGTAAAATTATGAAATGTAAAAAAATGTTAAATGTAAAATTATGAAATGTAAAAAAAATGTTAAATGTAAAAAAAAAAAAAAAAAAAAAAAAAAAATTTTTTTTTTTTTTTTTTTTTTTTTTTTTTTTTTTTTTTAGTTATAATATTTTTTTATTTACGTTTTAGATTTTACTTTTCATAATTTTAGATTTTTAAAATATAAAATGTTTAATAAAATTTTGAATATGTAAAATTTTGAATATCTAAAATATGAGAAATAAATACTTTCTACATTTTGTAATTTTTACATTTTGTAATTTTACTTCTACATTTTAAAAAGTTGACATTTCATAATTTTACATTTTGTCATTTTGTAATTTTACTTCTACGTTTTAAAAAGCTGACATTTCATAATTTTACATATTGTCATTTTGTAATTTTACTTCTACATTTTGTAATTTTTACATTTTGTAATTTTTACATTTTGTAATTTTTTACATTTTGTAATTTTTTACATTTTTGTAAAAAATTTAAAATGTAAAATTATGAAGAGTAAAAAAATGTTAAACGTAAAATTATGAAGAGTAAAAAAATGTTAAACGTAAAATTATAAAAAGTAAAAAAATGTTAAATTTTATAGAAACAATAAGCATAATAAAACCGGGGTTTTATCTGGATTCTCGCAATGATTTGTGTTATGTATCTGTAGATGCAAAAAACGCAACTTTATCTGCACGTTATTTTGAATATTTTGACATTCACGATTTAGAAAAAATCTATCCATCTCTAAATGATTTGATAAAGGCAAAAATATTTTGTGTAAAGTACGATAAAAGAAAAAATCCCTTGGATTGACTTTAATAATTACCTTCATAATACATTCCGAAAATTATACTTCCCGGTCAGTAACATTACAGACATTCAACTTTATTCCATATTTTTATGACACTATGATTGATGTGGACCATTTCTCGAAAACCCTCCATTGGCCTGATTTCAGAGAGTGTGACAACCCATCCAAGATTTAATCTTTCCAAAAGAGTGTATCATATATAATAATGGTGCACCCCATTATTTAATAAAATGGTGGAAGAACGAGAATGCAGTAACTAAAAAGTGTATATACCAAGGATTTTGCTTTTGTAGAAAAGGAACGTATAAAGTTTTAACTATGGAAGAGTATCGGAAAGAATACAAATGTTACAATTACACTATAATTAACAATCACTTATCTTATGATAGATTGTTTAATCAATATTGTAATTGGAAATTACTTATCAAAAAAATTTTCAAAGTGAACAATGATGCACCGTTTCACAAGCGATAAGTGAGATATTTATAAAAATATGGATTCGTGATATGGAATGATTAATGATTAATATGCATTTTGTCCATTGAAAACATATACATAAATTTTATTACAATTAGAATTACGTGGACGGCTATGATGGTATAAAATTATATCTATTTGTCCGTTATAAAATTATAAAATGTATGAAATTATGGAGAGTAAAATTATAATATTTAAAATTTTAAAACGTAATACTATGAAAAGTAAAAATTTTTTAAAATCTAAAATTGTGAAAATCTAAAATTATGAAAATTAAAACAAATTTTTAAATCTAAAAATATGAAAAGTAAAAAAAAAAATTTAAATCTAAAATTAAGAAAAGTAAAAAAAAAATTTTAAATCTAAAATTATGAAAATTAAAATTTTTTTTTAAATCTAAAATTATGAAAAGTTAAAAAAAAATTAAATCTAAAATTATAAAAAGTAAAAAAAAATTTTAAATCTAAAATTTTGAAAAGTAAAAAAAAAATTAGATTAAAAATATTTTTTTACTTTTCAAAATTTTAAATCTAAAATTTTGAAAAGTAAAAAAATTTTTTTAAACTAAAATTCTGAAAAGTAAAAAAAAATTCAAAAAGTAAAATATAAAATGTAAGAAAAAAAAATAAAAAAATAATATATATATATATATATATATAAATTTCTCCGTAGTTCTCCCTCTCGTGCTTTCTTGTTTAACAAAATTAGAGACCCCCTCTCTCAATCTTGTAAACAAAGCACGAGTAATTTTCAAGTAACGTATACCTAGTTAGGTATTAACAGATATACCTAAATTACAACCACATGTGAATTATAATTTAGATATATCTAGATTATCCGTAATGGAACGTTACTTAGAAAGAATATTTCTCTCTTTATTATAGTCTGATTATTTTTAAAAAATTAAATTAGATTTATTCAGAATTTATAATTGTTATAAACCAATTATATTTAAAAATATTATAAATTTAAATGAAATCTAAAATGCTGAAATGTAAAATTCAAAAACCTAAATTTAAAAATGTAAAATTAAGAAATTTAAAAATCTAAAGCTAAGAAAATTTAAAAATATAAAAATCTCAAATTAAGAAATTTTAAAAATTAAAAAATCTATAATTAAGAAAATTTAAAAACTAAAAAATCTAAAATTAAGAAAATTTAAAAAGTTGAAAAATTTGACATTTCGTGCTTTGAGACTTTGTAATTTTGACATTTCATAAGTTTTACATTTTAGAATTCGGATATCTAAATTATGAAATCCAAAATTATGAAAAGTAAAAAATTTTAAAATGTAAACTTATGAAAAGTAAAAAAATGTAAAATGTAAAATTATGAAAAGTAAAAAAATGTAAAATGTTAAATTATGAAAAGTAACAAAATGTAAAAAGTAAAATTATGAAAACTGAAATCATGAAATCTAAAATCTAAAACGTAAATAAAAAAAAAATTAACATCATAAAAAAAAAAAAAAAAAAAAAAAAAATTTTTTTTTTTTTTTTTTTTTTTTTAGTTATAATATTTTTTTAATTACGTTTTAGATTTTAGATTTCAATTATTTTATGAAATAGATAGAGTTTTCGACAGAGTTACCGCAGCATATTTTGAAAATAAAATTAATAGAATTTTTGTCGTCGATAATAAATCCTATTTCCTAAGTAATAAAGTTTGCAATAGTTTTTCAAAATTATTTTTAACAGGGTTAAAATATGTTAACTTTTCTTACTTTTCAACGAATGATAATAACTTGAAACTGCATAATATGTGTTCTAAATGTGTAAAATTATTTTTTATGGGGAAGAGATTTTAATTAATAGAACTTACAAGAAAATATGTTTGCGTAATCCGCGATCGCTTGTGCAAAATGACTATTATTGGTGTCACTTATGTAAACAAACACCTTTATTCCAAGTATTAACTGCCAAAGATTATGTGAAACTTTACAAAACAACCGTCTATCCCATCAAAGTTCAAAAGTATAAAATTTGTAAATATGATATGATCAAATTAAATAAATTTTTTATTTACATTTTTACATTTCATAATTTTACATTTTCAAAAATGTATTTTCTTTTTTATATAAAAATATTCGAATTTAAATATAATTTATTATTTAGTTATTTAAAATATCTTTTAAATATTATCATTTTTTAAAAAATATAAAATTTTTTTAATTCAATAAAAGTTCAAATCGACAGTTTAGTTTTCATTTGACATTTTATAAATAGTTTTTTTTTAAACTATGTTGTCATGTCGAGTATAAATAGAGGTTCAGAAAAAATAGCAGAGATCATAACGATGAACTGCATTCAATGTTCAGCAAACTCATCTACGTTGATGAAAGGTTAAAATTGTCATTTTATATATCAGAATTTGAAAAACAAAAAAAAAGGGGGGGTTTCAAATTAATCAATGTAATTTTCTTTGAAATTTCCAATTTTTTAATGGGGAAATAAAAAGATGTTATTTTACAAGTCATTTTAAATAGATGTATTCTTTAAATTTATCAGATTTCGTATTCGACAAAATGTATATGAAAATTTAACAGATTTCATTTGAAACTGAAATAAAAACAAAAAGCTTTCACTAAAACTATATTTTTTTATTAGATAATTAGAGAAAGTAATCTCGATATTATAGTATATTAAAACTCTTCTTTTTGGGCACTTTTATTCAATGTCAAATGAAAACAAAACTGTCGATTTGAATTTTTATTGAATTAAAAAAATAATAATATTTATCCTTATTGAAAAATAACTAAATAATAAATTATATTTAAATTTGAAAATTTTTATATCTAAAAGAAAATATGTTTGATTAATCAAGAGCTTTTCTCTTAAGACTTAATATATAACCTCGAGGTTATTCTAAAGATTTTAGAAAAAAATTGTATTAATAAATGGATCTTCTGATTTGTTCTTCAAATAAACATTTTATTTGTTTCGAATAACTATTTATAAAGCCATCAACAACATTTTTTTTTTCAATTATTGAAAACATTTATTTCTTTTTTTCATTTATAAGATCAACAGCAAATTCATATTAATCTTTTTTATTATGTAAGAAAATAAAATTTCAAGTCTATTCTAACAAATTCATCTTCATCAAATATATAGTACATAGTACGAAACATTGTGCTAATTCACTCTAGATAAGGCTGCAATGTATTTTATATAGTGAAAAGATTGCTTCTTGTACAAAAAGATGAAACTCATGTGCATCACAAAGATTATTCACCGACGTTTGCAGAGCTACATAAATCCTCTGTCAGAAAATCTTATTAAGAACTAATAAAAATTCACTCTACAAGTTGGCTTACTTTTTTGTCTTACTTTTTTTTTAAATTGAAAATTTAAATTTGAAATTTTATGTTTTATATACATATATTTTTTATGTATATTTTTATCTTTTATATAGAGTTTAAATTATTTTTTAATTTTATACATTTTTGATATATATTTTTTGTAGAAAATTTAAATTTTATATATTTTTGATATATATATATATATTTCACTTTCTCAGACTCAAAATTGTATTTTAACGTTGTGTGATGGCTCGCAACAAAAATAGATCGATACTATAAAGTTCTTTCTCGAGACACTGTTAAATTTTCGTGTCCTAAATGTGGAATAAGTCTTTTGTCAAAAGAGTATGATAAACATTGTACAAAATATTGTACAGACAACATGAATGCTAAAAAATGTTGTGTTTGGAGTTGAGAAATTCAAGAAAAAAATGGACGCTGCGGACCATTTGTTAAAATGTTATAAGAAATTTAAATATCGGCTTACGCAAAAAGAGAAAATTGTAAAAGACCATCATCAGTAAAAGATACAAAATTGCAATATTTTGAGTGTGCGAAAAACAACAAGATTGTTTAAATTGTACTAAACCAATCATGGAACGTTGCGAAGAAATTGAAGAAAAAAATTAGAGTTTTAAAGAATTTACGAATGGACGAAGACGAAATAAGGGAATTGAAAAGCAAATTTGAGAATTTATGAGTGACGAAGAAAAAATTAGAGAATTGAAATATAAATTGAAAACCGTGGAAGAGTCACTTCAAGGAGAAATAGATAACTTCAAGGGATGGAGTAAAATAGAATATTTGAGAAAGACGGAAATTGTTGAGTTAAAAAGAAAATTGTCTAAATATGAATCATAATTTTGTAATTATATATTTATCATGGTTTATAAATAAATATATCAGCACTGGAATTTTTAATATACAAAAAAATTTAAACTTAAATACATTTCAAACTTTTTCAGGATAAGGTTATAATGCTTTTTTTAATGTCCCCAGTAGCGCAATTGGCTAACGCGTGGTATTTATAAAACAGTATAATTGTGAGTTATGCCAAAGGGGAAATTATTTTATATACATGTCATTATTTTTTAATAAATACAAAAATCGAAAACATTCAATTAAATAAAAAATAAAATAAAATAAATAATAATAATAATAAATAAATAAATCTGTAAATGTTTAAATATTTTTTTAGTTCTCATTATTTATTACTCCTACATTTTTTAAAGTAAAAAAAAATATTTTTTTAATAATTATCATAATAACGTAAGATTTAATTTAACGATATTGAATAAACATTTTGTAAAACCCACGTTTATATATTTTAAAGTAGACTGCAATGTATTTTGTGTCTGGATGGATTTTTGAAACTCATCACAAATATTTATTCACCAGATCTGTCAGAGCTAAAGATCTGTCAAAATATCTTATTAAGAAACTAATAAAAAAAACCAATAAAAAATTCACTATACAAGTACGTCTACCTTTTTTGGCACCTTTTTTAAAATTGGCACCCTTTTTAAAATCTATTTTTAAAAAATAAAATTTGTATTTTAGCATTTTATTAAACAATTTGATGCATTTTCTCTAGGAACATTCAAACGTATAATTGGTGTTAAACAGTGTCCAAACTCATGGAAAAAATATTTAAAACATTATTGCAAAAAGTTTAAAATTGAAACTTTGTTTATACGTACACAGAAACATTTTAAATTAAACATGAAAAGAGTAACTGTTAATTATTTTAATGTGATAAAATCATATGTACCAAGTGTCATGATAAAGATTGTTTGGCAGGTCTATGTACTTTAAAATATTTCATGCTGTAAATTTCGAAGATTGTGATTGTAATTGTTTTTAACTTTTTTTGTCCATTATCTTGTCTAATTGAGATGTTTTTGTAGAAATGTTTTTAAAATAAATAATAGTTATTGCTGTGTTCTTTCACAATAAATATGAAAAAAAGAAATTATATAAAAAAAGAACTGATGGAAAAAGTATGATATATTTTTAAAAAATGAATTGAAAAGAGAATATATAAGATTTTTTTACTTTGAACAAGAAGCAAAAAATATGGATCTCAAAAAAAGAAAATAAAGATCAAATAATATATATATTAGTACGACAGGATAATTCTTATTTCTCATAATTAAAATTCAAAACTTTAAATTTGATAATGATGTAAACTGTCCTGTCATACTAATATGTTCATTAAATTTTAATTTTATGAATCTATAAAAAAGAATATCTTTTTTTACAGGAGAGATAAAGATGAAGAATATATAAATATATGATAAATAAAATATGATATATTTTTTTACGAAAAAAAAAAAGAATATGAAAAAATAAAGATCTGTTACAGATAAAGTTTATATTAGTACAATAGGATAAGATTTTCAAAGTAAAAATTTTAGATTTTCAAAAATTTTACTTTGCAAAAAATTTTGAAAAACAAAAAAATTTAAAATCTAAAATTTTGAAAAACAAAAAATTGAAAATCTAAAATTTTGAAAATCTAAAAATTGAAAATCTAAAATTTTGAAAATCTAAAAATTGAAAATCTAAAATTTTGAAAATCTAAAAATTGAAAATCTAAAATTTTGAAAATCTAAAATTGAAATATAACTTTTGAAAATCTAAAATTTGAAAATCTAAAATTTTGAAAAACAAAAAATTTGAAAACCTAAAATTTTGAAAAACAAAAAATTTGAAAATCTAAAATTTTGAAAAACAAAAAATTTGAAAATCTAAAATTTTGAAAAACAAAAAATTTGAAAATCTAAAATTTTGAAAAACAAAAAATTTGAAAATCTAAAATTTTGAAAAACAAAAAATTTGAAAATCTAAAATTTTGAAAAACAAAAAATTTGAAAATCTAAAATTTTGAAAAACGAAAAATTTGAAAATCTAAAATTTTGAAAAACAAAAAATTTGAAAATCTAAAATTTTGAAAAACAAAAAATTTGAAAATCTAAAATTTTGAAAAACAAAAAATTGGAAATATAAATTTATGAAATCTAAAATCTAAAAAAAAAAAAAAAAAAAAAAAAAATTTTTTTTTTTTTTTTTTTTTTTTTTTTTTTTTTTTTTTTAGTTTATAATATTTTTTATTTATGTTTTTAGATTTTTAATTTTTGTTTTCTAAATTAGATTTTCATATTTTTTGTTTTTCAAAATTTTAGATTTTCAATTTTTTTGTTTTTCAAAATTTTAGATTTCCAAAATTTTAGATTTTCAAATTTTTTTGATTTTCAAAATTTTAGATTTTCAAAATTTTTTTGTTTTTTAAAATTTTAGATTTTCAAAATTTTAGATTTTCAAAATTTTAGATTTTCAATTTGAAAAACAAGAAAATTTGAAAATCTAAAAATTTGAAAACATAAAAATTTGAAAACATAAAATTTTGAAAATCTAAAATTTTGAAAATCTAAAATTTTGAAAATCTAAAATTTTGAAAAACAAAAATTTGAAAATCAAAAATTTGAAAATCAAAAATTTGAAAATCTAAAATTTTGAAAAACAAAAAATATGAAAATCTAAAATTTTGAAATCTAAAAACATAAATAAAAAATTATTATAAACTAAAAAAAAAAAAAAAAAAAAAAAAAAAATTTTTTTTTTTTTTTTTTTTTTTTTTTTTTATAATTATTTTTTATTTATGTTTTTAGATTTTAGATTTAGTTTTTAGATTTTAAATTTTTGTTTTCAAAATTTTTGTTTTTCAAAATTTTTGTTTTTCAAATTTTTGATTTTCAAATTTTTGATTTTCAAAATTTTTACTTTTCAAAATTTTTACTTTTCAAAATTTTTTACTTTAAAAATTTTTTACTTTAAAAATTTTTTACTTTAAAACCTTTGTACTTTTCAAAATTTTAATTTCAAAATTTTTACTTTTCAAAATTTTAATTTCAAAATTTTTACTTTTCAAAATTTTAATTTCAAAATTTTTACTTTTCAAAATTTTAATTTCAAAATTTTTACTTTTCAAAATTTTAATTTCAAAATTTTTACTTTTCAAAAGTTTAATTTCAAAATTTTTACTTTTGAAAAATTTTACATTTCAAAAATTTAAATTTTAAATTTTTGTTTTTCAAAATTTAAATTTTCAAATTTTTCGTTTTTTTTAATTTTTAAATTATTTTAAAAATTTAAAAATTTATAATTCTGAAATGTTTAAAATAATTAAATGAAAAAATTATAATATCTAATATTATGAAATCAAAAAAATTGTAAAATGTTAGATATTAAATAATCTAAAAATGATGAAATGTAATTTTGTTTAAAAAAAAAGAAAATATATTTATGGTATATATTTTATAACCGTTTCCATCAGTGTAAAATATCAAAATATTTTTCAAGTATGCCTAGTCCGATTACCCTTTTTGATTTAAATAAGCATGTGCTATCAATTCTTTTTAATGAGTATGTTGCACTTCATGATAAACTAACGTTATTAAATTCACCCGATTTTCACGAAAAATTATCAAATCCTAATCTTTGGTCAATTCCCTATGATGAATTTTTTGGATTTATATATGCGATTCGAATAATGAAACCGGGTTGGTACCTTGATAATCGCAACGATGCCTGTTATATATAACAATTATTAATAACTTTTAATATTTTTTACATTTAATAATAACAATTAATAATAACTTTTAATATTTTTTACATTTAATAATAACAATTAATAATAACTTTTAATATTTTTTACATTTAATAATAACATTTATTAATAACTTTTAATATTTTTTACGTTTAATAATAACTTTTAATATTTTTTACATTTAATAATAACAATTATTAATAACTTTTAATATTTTTTACATTTAATAATAACAATAAAAAATAACTTTTAATATTTTTCACATTTAATAATAACAATTAATAATAACTTTTAATATTTTTTACATTTAATGATAAAAATTAATAATAACTTTTAATATTTTTTACATTTAATAATAACAATTAATAAAAACTTTTAATATTTTTTACATTTAATAATAACAATTATTAATAACTTTTAATATTTTTTACATTTAATAACAATTAATAATAACTTTTAATATTTTTTACATTTAATAATAACAATTAATAGTAACTTTTAATATTTTTTACATTTAAAAATAACAATTAATAATAACTTTTAATATTTTTTACATTTAATAATACATTTAATATTTTTTACATTTAATAATAACAATTAATAATAACTTTTAATAATTTTTACATTTAATAATAACAATTAATAATAACTTTTAATATTTTTTACATTTAATAATAACAATTAATAATAACTTTTAATATTTTTTACATTTAATAATAACAATTAATAATAACTTTTAATATTTTTTACATTTAATAATATTTTTAATCTTTTTTACATTTAATATTAACAATTATTAATAACTTTTAATATTTTTTACATTTAATAATATTTTTAATCTTTTTTACATTTAATATTAACAATTATTAATAACTTTTAATATTTTTTACATTTAATAATAACAATAAAAAATAACTTTTAATATTTTTTACATTTAATAATAACAATTTACATTTAATAATAACAATTAATAATAACTTTTAATATTTTTTACATTTATTAATAACTTTTAATATTTTTTACATTTATTAATAACTTTTAATATTTTTTACATTTAATAATAACAATTATTAATAACTTTTAATATTTTTTACATTTAATAATAACAATTAATAATAACTTTTAATATTTTTTAGAATTTTTTTTTTATTAATAAATGTATCCATTCTTCAAATAAACATTTCGAATAACTATTTATAAAGCCATCAACAAAAAATTTTTTCAATTATTCTAAATATTTATTTCTTTTTTTCATTTAAAAGATCAAAGGTCTTTTTTTATTATGTAAAAATTTAAAGTCTATTCTTATAATTCAACTTCATTAAATATATAGTATATAGCATTTTAGATAAGACTGCAATATATTTTATTCTGATACAAAAAGATCATCGCAAATATTTATTCACCAAATCTGTCAGAGCTAAAAAAATAAATCCTCTGTCAGAAAATCTTATTAAACAACTAATAAAAATTTCACTCTAAAAGTACATCTACCTTTTTTTACACATTTTTGACCAATTTTTTGACCAATTAAATTTTATATATGTTTTTGATACATATTTTTAAATTTGAAAATTTTATCTTTTATATAGAGTTTAGATTATTTTTTAATTTTATTGATATGTATTATATATATATATATATACATAATTTGAATAGAAAGTAATAAAAAGGTGTAACAGTTTAAGATAAGTGGGCGTGATTAACAAAAAATAATACTAATAATAATAAATACAACAACAAATTAAATTATCGGAAAAACATTTGCAAAAATAAAAACAACTATTCATATAGATATATGTAGAAAAATTGAAATTTTATATGTTTTTCGGTTTTGTAAAAATTATATGAGATTCATTCCGTTTTTTTAAACTTTATGATTTATATATATGTTACAGACAATAACAATTATATGTGAAACAGGGTTTTCTGATTTTGAGAAACGTCCTTTTTTTTAAAATTTTACAAGTTTTTGATATTTTAACATTAGAAATTAAAATAAACATTTTTATTTTATGGTTGCATAAAGAAGTGCAGCCTTAATAATTGCAAAACTTTGGATAAACACGATAAGAAATTCGCAACAATTGTTTCGGGTCGGACGCGACCCTTCGTCAGGGCTTAAAAAAGATATAACATATTTTGTTTTTTACATAAAATTTTTTTGTCCAAAATAGTAGGGATTTAGAAAAAGTATTTTGGAATATAATTTATCAATGAAATAAATAAACCCAGAAAATCTGAAAAATTACTTTTTTTTCATTTTAAAGATCAACGGCAAATTCATATTAATCTTTTTTATTATGTAAGAAAATAAAATTTAAAATCTATTCTTACAATTCATCTTCATTCGAAAGTGCTCTAGATAAGACTTCAATGTATTTTATTCTGATACAAACAGATCATCGCAAAGATTATTAACCGACGTTTACAGAGCTAAAAAAATAAATCCTCTGTTAGAAAATCTTATTAAGAAACTAAAGAAATTTCACTATATATGTTGACCATGTTTTTCGGAAAGTTTTTGAAAATTGAAAATTTCAATTTTTTGTAGAAAATTTTATATTTTTTGTAGAAAATATTCTATTTTTTATATAGAGTTTAAATAATATTTTAATTTTATATATTTTTGATATATATTTCACTTTCTCAGACTCAAAATTATATTTTAACGTTAACCTAGCCGGAGACAACAAGATTGTTTAAATTGTGCTAAACCAATCATGGAACATTGCGAAGAATTGGTAAAAAAAATAAAGAGTTAGAAAATTCACGAATGAAAATGGAACAGAAACACGAAAAAGAAATCAGGGAATTGAAAAACAAATTTGAGAATTTACGAGTGGAAATTGAACAAAGGCGCGAAGAAGAAATTAGAGAATTGAAACATAAATTGAAAACCGTAGAAGAGAAAAATGATTCACTTCAAGGAGAAAATAGATCGCTTCAAAACAAAATCGAATATTTGAGAGAGACTGAAATTGCTAGATTGGTAGCCGAAAATGTTGAGCTAAAAAGAAGATTGTCTAAATATGAATCATAATTTTGTAATTATATATTTATCATGGTTTATAAATAAATATGGAATTTTAAATATATAAAAATTAAAACATTTCAAACTTTTTCAGGATTTAAATAAGATTATAAAGGTTTTTTTTAATGTCCCCAGTAGCGCAATTGGCTAGCGCGCGGTACTTATAAAACAGTATAATTGTGAGTTATGCCGAGGTTGTGAGTTCGATCTAAATATCAAATTATATTTTATTCAATTTCAAGATTAAATAAGCTATTTTAAAAAAATAAAATTTTAACATTTTATTATATAGTGAAATTTCGGATTTTTTGAAAAATCACTATATAATTAAATGTCAAATTATATCTATTTTAAAGTTTAAAAGCTATTTAAAAAAATAAATTTTAATTTTAGGATTTAAATATATAGCGAAATTTCAGATTTTAAAATTTCAATTTTGAAAAATCGCGATATATTTAAAAGCTAAAATTCAAATGATTTATATTCAAGGTTAAATAAGCTATTTAAAAAAATAAAATTTGACTTTTAACATTAATTATATAAGATCTAGTTAAATTAACATTAAGCCAAACTAACTGTAAAGTTTATATATTTCATAATCTCATGACGTCATTTCTCATTGTGTATATAAACCACGTCCTTAGTATCATTTATTCCAGGTTTTTAGTATCATTTATTCGACGGCCTTAGTTAATACAATGTTTTTCAAAGTGTCATTTTTCGTGAATAAACCGACAATAAGAGCTGCAGTGGGTAATGATGGAAATGTATATTTTTTTGCTGTGGATGTGGATCGTTTTTATGGATGCACTTTTCCAAAACCTTCAAAAGACTT
Source organism: Salticus scenicus (assembly GCA_963930645.1). Classification (NCBI taxonomy): domain Eukaryota; kingdom Metazoa; phylum Arthropoda; class Arachnida; order Araneae; family Salticidae; genus Salticus; species Salticus scenicus. The sequence continues at coordinate 25,903,779 of OZ005661.1, read as the reverse complement.
GAAAAATTTGACACCTAGTCATTATAAAAAAGTTTTAAATGGCAAAGACTCAAGAGTGTACAGTTTTAAAGAAATGCTGAATGTCATTTTAAAAACAACTAAAGATCAAATAACAGTGGACATAATGGATTACTTGTGGCATTTTGGTTATACATCAGATAATTTACCCAATTTGAAATATTCGGATCCTGATACTGCATTTATTTTGAACATTCGAAATAACTGTGGAATGCGCATTCAGGCCTATTTACGTTTATTTGTAAATGGTATTTTATCGAGTAATAAAGTACACAGAAAAAATGATGAACATGTAAAATGTGTTCAAACATTGACTGAATCTAAACATGGATTCTGGAGATAAATGTAATTGTATATATAAATAATCAATGTATTATTATTATTATTATTATTATTATTATTATTATTATTATTATTATTATTATTTACATTTGTTATATCAAATTTGAAATGAAATATTTGTTTGCTAATAAAAAAATATTATTTGCTTCAGAATTTTTTTCATAAATTTAAAAATATATTTTAATTAAAAAATTAAAAAAGAAAATATATAGCTAAGAAGAATATATATAAGCGTATATATAGATGTATATAATAATATATACGTTATTAAATAGATTATTTTTTGAATTTATCAGAAATGGATAAAATTTTCTTTGACGATGATTCCACTTATCATATATTACATATTATTCAGTCTGAATCTAGTATAAAATTAACAGAGTATGGTCGATATAATAAACATTTTGAACGTGCTGCAATTTATATGACTTTACCTATACGTAAAACTGTTTTAAAAAACTTAATAGATTCCTTTGATACAATTTATTCATTTATTGATGGTCATTAAAGGAAATGACAAACATTATATTTTTAATTCTATAAAACGATGTTTAGTAACTCCTGATTCAAAAACAATATATTTAGATCAATGTCATTATGAAAATATTTATAAATCTGATGATAAACATTTATATTTATTACATAATCCTAATGAATTAATTTTATTAAAAGAACCAAATGAAAATGACAAATGTCATGTTTTACACGCCATTCAAAATGAAGGTTTAATTTGCCCATCTAGGAATAAAAGAAGAATAAAACATTTTACAAAAGAATACCAAGTTATGGGAACTATAGAATTTAAATCCGATACTTTTATTCATTTGAATAATAAGAAAAATCAAGACATAAAAGCTCATATAAAATTTCATGAAGTGCCTGATTTTGAAGGTATAACGAATAAAAGTTGTATTTATAATATATTACAAAAAATATATAGAGATAATTATAATGAAAAACGAATTTTTGGACATCACAGATTTTAAAGTGGATCAATTTTAATATTTATGTTTTTTTAAAAAACAATGACACTTTATCAAAAAGAGCAAGTTTAACAATAATTTTGTTTTTTTAAAAAGTTTGATTTTTTATATTTAAAATCCTGGACTATACCTATAGTAACAATAAATCTTTTTTATTTATAGTAAAAGTATTAACAATATTCTTCTAAAATAACATGAAAACTTAAAATTATAAATATTCATAAAATATGAAATCTTATTAAATAAATGAGACTAAGTAAAATCTGCAATCTCTATTAAGAGACCAGATATCCTATAGTAAAACTTTCAATTCTAAACCATAACATTCTTCTAAAACTAAATCAATACATAATGTTTATCATTATTCATAATATATACAGTCTTACGAGTAAAGTACAACAAACTTAAATCAACTCAATAAAGTAAAACTCGCACTCTTCTAAAATAACATGAATTCTTAGAATTATCAGTATTCATAAAATATAGTGTCTTATGAGTACAATAGAACAAACCAAAACTTATTCGCTTTCTTAAGTGTGAAAATATCAAATGGTAAAACTCTTACCACCACATTTTTCTAAAGAAAAAAAATAAGAATTAGAATTATCAATATTCATAAAATATAATGTATTGTGAATAAAATGACACTAAATCAAATTTTCAATCTCTCTTAAGTGTGTAGATATCATATAGTAAAACTATCAACAACATTCTTCTAAAATAACATGAGAACTAAAAATTATAAATATTCATAAAATATACAGCCTTATTAATAAAATGAGACCAATTAAAATCTGCAATCTCTAATAAGTGACTAGATATCCTATAGTAAAACTATCAATTCTAAACCATAACATTCTTCTAAAACTCAATCAATACATAATGTTTATCAATATTTATAAAATATACAGATTTACGAGTAAAGTACAACAAACTAAAACCTATTTGCTTCATTAAGTGTGAAAGCATCAAGTAGGTAAAACTATCATTATTCTAAAACAACATGAAGTCTTAGAATTATGAAACCCAGAATTATGAAATCTAGAATTATGAAACTTAGAATTATGAAATCTGAAATTTAGAAAACTAAAATTATGAAATCTAAAATTTAGAAATCTAAAATTTTGAAATATAGAATTATGAAATCTGAAATTATAAAATCTGAAATTTTGTAATCTGAAATTATGAAACTTGAAATTTTAAAATCTGAAATTATAAAATCTGAAATTTAGAAAACTAAAAATCTGAAATTTAGAAAACTGAAAATATGAAACTTGAAATTTTGAAATCTGAAATTATAAAATCTGAAATTTAGAAAACTAAAAATCTGAAATCTGAAATTTAGAAAACTGAAAATATGAAACTTGAAATTATGAAATATGAAATTTAGAAAACTGAAAGTATGAAACCTCAAATTATGAAATCTGAAATTTAGAAAACTGAAATTATATAATCTGAAATTATGAAACTTAATATTATAAAATGAGAAATCAAAAATGTAAAAACTAAAATCTAGAAAGTAAATAAGATATATATATATATACTAAAAAAAAAAAAAAAAAAAAAAAAAAAAAAAAAAAATTTTTTTTTTTTTTTTTTTTTTTTTTTTTTTTAATATATTATTAACTTTCTAAATTTTAGTTTTAACATTTTATAATTATAGATATCAAAATCTCACTTTCATAATTTCAGTTTTCATAATTTTAGATTTCATAATTACACATTTCATAATTTTAGATTTCATAATTTTAGATTTCATATTTTTAGATTTCATAATTTCACATATCGTAATTTCAGATTTCATAATTTCAGTTATTTCATAATTTCAGATATATTTAGAAAATAAAAAATAATTTTTCTATGTCGAAGAGTTTAATTAATATAGCGATTAAACTATATTTTGAACCGTAAAAATTAAAATTTGAATACTTATTATAAATCTAAAATACAATTTCAAATTTCCTAATATTGAAAGTCATTTTAGACATGTTTCAAAAGAAAATTCATGTTTCATTTAATAATAACAATTAATAATAACTTTTAATATTTTTTACATTTAATAATAACAATTAATAATAACTTTTAATATTTTTTACATTTAATAATAACATTTATTAATAACTTTTAATATTTTTTACGTTTAATAATAACTTTTAATATTTTTTACATTTAATAATAACAATTATTAATAACTTTTAATATTTTTTACATTTAATAATAACAATAAAAAATAACTTTTAATATTTTTCACATTTAATAATAACAATTAATAATAACTTTTAATATTTTTTACATTTAATGATAAAAATTAATAATAACTTTTAATATTTTTTACATTTAATAATAACAATTAATAAAAACTTTTAATATTTTTTACATTTAATAATAACAATTATTAATAACTTTTAATATTTTTTACATTTAATAACAATTAATAATAACTTTTAATATTTTTTACATTTAATAATAACAATTAATAGTAACTTTTAATATTTTTTACATTTAAAAATAACAATTAATAATAACTTTTAATATTTTTTACATTTAATAATACATTTAATATTTTTTACATTTAATAATAACAATTAATAATAACTTTTAATAATTTTTACATTTAATAATAACAATTAATAATAACTTTTAATATTTTTTACATTTAATAATAACAATTAATAATAACTTTTAATATTTTTTACATTTAATAATAACAATTAATAATAACTTTTAATATTTTTTACATTTAATAATATTTTTAATCTTTTTTACATTTAATATTAACAATTATTAATAACTTTTAATATTTTTTACATTTAATAATATTTTTAATCTTTTTTACATTTAATATTAACAATTATTAATAACTTTTAATATTTTTTACATTTAATAATAACAATAAAAAATAACTTTTAATATTTTTTACATTTAATAATAACAATTTACATTTAATAATAACAATTAATAATAACTTTTAATATTTTTTACATTTATTAATAACTTTTAATATTTTTTACATTTATTAATAACTTTTAATATTTTTTACATTTAATAATAACAATTATTAATAACTTTTAATATTTTTTACATTTAATAATAACAATTAATAATAACTTTTAATATTTTTTAGAATTTTTTTTTTATTAATAAATGTATCCATTCTTCAAATAAACATTTCGAATAACTATTTATAAAGCCATCAACAAAAAATTTTTTCAATTATTCTAAATATTTATTTCTTTTTTTCATTTAAAAGATCAAAGGTCTTTTTTTATTATGTAAAAATTTAAAGTCTATTCTTATAATTCAACTTCATTAAATATATAGTATATAGCATTTTAGATAAGACTGCAATATATTTTATTCTGATACAAAAAGATCATCGCAAATATTTATTCACCAAATCTGTCAGAGCTAAAAAAATAAATCCTCTGTCAGAAAATCTTATTAAACAACTAATAAAAATTTCACTCTAAAAGTACATCTACCTTTTTTTACACATTTTTGACCAATTTTTTGACCAATTAAATTTTATATATGTTTTTGATACATATTTTTAAATTTGAAAATTTTATCTTTTATATAGAGTTTAGATTATTTTTTAATTTTATTGATATGTATTATATATATATATATATACATAATTTGAATAGAAAGTAATAAAAAGGTGTAACAGTTTAAGATAAGTGGGCGTGATTAACAAAAAATAATACTAATAATAATAAATACAACAACAAATTAAATTATCGGAAAAACATTTGCAAAAATAAAAACAACTATTCATATAGATATATGTAGAAAAATTGAAATTTTATATGTTTTTCGGTTTTGTAAAAATTATATGAGATTCATTCCGTTTTTTTAAACTTTATGATTTATATATATGTTACAGACAATAACAATTATATGTGAAACAGGGTTTTCTGATTTTGAGAAACGTCCTTTTTTTTAAAATTTTACAAGTTTTTGATATTTTAACATTAGAAATTAAAATAAACATTTTTATTTTATGGTTGCATAAAGAAGTGCAGCCTTAATAATTGCAAAACTTTGGATAAACACGATAAGAAATTCGCAACAATTGTTTCGGGTCGGACGCGACCCTTCGTCAGGGCTTAAAAAAGATATAACATATTTTGTTTTTTACATAAAATTTTTTTGTCCAAAATAGTAGGGATTTAGAAAAAGTATTTTGGAATATAATTTATCAATGAAATAAATAAACCCAGAAAATCTGAAAAATTACTTTTTTTTCATTTTAAAGATCAACGGCAAATTCATATTAATCTTTTTTATTATGTAAGAAAATAAAATTTAAAATCTATTCTTACAATTCATCTTCATTCGAAAGTGCTCTAGATAAGACTTCAATGTATTTTATTCTGATACAAACAGATCATCGCAAAGATTATTAACCGACGTTTACAGAGCTAAAAAAATAAATCCTCTGTTAGAAAATCTTATTAAGAAACTAAAGAAATTTCACTATATATGTTGACCATGTTTTTCGGAAAGTTTTTGAAAATTGAAAATTTCAATTTTTTGTAGAAAATTTTATATTTTTTGTAGAAAATATTCTATTTTTTATATAGAGTTTAAATAATATTTTAATTTTATATATTTTTGATATATATTTCACTTTCTCAGACTCAAAATTATATTTTAACGTTAACCTAGCCGGAGACAACAAGATTGTTTAAATTGTGCTAAACCAATCATGGAACATTGCGAAGAATTGGTAAAAAAAATAAAGAGTTAGAAAATTCACGAATGAAAATGGAACAGAAACACGAAAAAGAAATCAGGGAATTGAAAAACAAATTTGAGAATTTACGAGTGGAAATTGAACAAAGGCGCGAAGAAGAAATTAGAGAATTGAAACATAAATTGAAAACCGTAGAAGAGAAAAATGATTCACTTCAAGGAGAAAATAGATCGCTTCAAAACAAAATCGAATATTTGAGAGAGACTGAAATTGCTAGATTGGTAGCCGAAAATGTTGAGCTAAAAAGAAGATTGTCTAAATATGAATCATAATTTTGTAATTATATATTTATCATGGTTTATAAATAAATATGGAATTTTAAATATATAAAAATTAAAACATTTCAAACTTTTTCAGGATTTAAATAAGATTATAAAGGTTTTTTTTAATGTCCCCAGTAGCGCAATTGGCTAGCGCGCGGTACTTATAAAACAGTATAATTGTGAGTTATGCCGAGGTTGTGAGTTCGATCTAAATATCAAATTATATTTTATTCAATTTCAAGATTAAATAAGCTATTTTAAAAAAATAAAATTTTAACATTTTATTATATAGTGAAATTTCGGATTTTTTGAAAAATCACTATATAATTAAATGTCAAATTATATCTATTTTAAAGTTTAAAAGCTATTTAAAAAAATAAATTTTAATTTTAGGATTTAAATATATAGCGAAATTTCAGATTTTAAAATTTCAGTTTTGAAAAATCGCGATATATTTAAAAGCTAAAATTCAAATGATTTATATTCAAGGTTAAATAAGCTATTTAAAAAAATAAAATTTGACTTTTAACATTAATTATATAAGATCTAGTTAAATTAACATTAAGCCAAACTAACTGTAAAGTTTATATATTTCATAATCTCATGACGTCATTTCTCATTGTGTATATAAACCACGTCCTTAGTATCATTTATTCCAGGTTTTTAGTATCATTTATTCGACGGCCTTAGTTAATACAATGTTTTTCAAAGTGTCATTTTTCGTGAATAAACCGACAATAAGAGCTGCAGTGGGTAATGATGGAAATGTATATTTTTTTGCTGTGGATGTGGATCGTTTTTATGGATGCACTTTTCCAAAACCTTCAAAAGACTTGAAAAATTTGACACCTAGTCATTATAAAAAAGTTTTAAATGGCAAAGACTCAAGAGTGTACAGTTTTAAAGAAATGCTGAATGTCATTTTAAAAACAACTAAAGATCAAATAACAGTGGACATAATGGATTACTTGTGGCATTTTGGTTATACATCAGATAATTTACCCAATTTGAAATATTCGGATCCTGATACTGCATTTATTTTGAACATTCGAAATAACTGTGGAATGCGCATTCAGGCCTATTTACGTTTATTTGTAAATGGTATTTTATCGAGTAATAAAGTACACAGAAAAAATGATGAACATGTAAAATGTGTTCAAACATTGACTGAATCTAAACATGGATTCTGGAGATAAATGTAATTGTATATATAAATAATCAATGTATTATTATTATTATTATTATTATTATTATTATTATTATTATTATTTACATTTGTTATATCAAATTTGAAATGAAATATTTGTTTGCTAATAAAAAAATATTATTTGCTTCAGAATTTTTTTCATAAATTTAAAAATATATTTTAATTAAAAAATTAAAAAAGAAAATATATAGCTAAGAAGAATATATATAAGCGTATATATAGATGTATATAATAATATATACGTTATTAAATAGATTATTTTTTGAATTTATCAGAAATGGATAAAATTTTCTTTGACGATGATTCCACTTATCATATATTACATATTATTCAGTCTGAATCTAGTATAAAATTAACAGAGTATGGTCGATATAATAAACATTTTGAACGTGCTGCAATTTATATGACTTTACCTATACGTAAAACTGTTTTAAAAAACTTAATAGATTCCTTTGATACAATTTATTCATTTATTGATGGTCATTAAAGGAAATGACAAACATTATATTTTTAATTCTATAAAACGATGTTTAGTAACTCCTGATTCAAAAACAATATATTTAGATCAATGTCATTATGAAAATATTTATAAATCTGATGATAAACATTTATATTTATTACATAATCCTAATGAATTAATTTTATTAAAAGAACCAAATGAAAATGACAAATGTCATGTTTTACACGCCATTCAAAATGAAGGTTTAATTTGCCCATCTAGGAATAAAAGAAGAATAAAACATTTTACAAAAGAATACCAAGTTATGGGAACTATAGAATTTAAATCCGATACTTTTATTCATTTGAATAATAAGAAAAATCAAGACATAAAAGCTCATATAAAATTTCATGAAGTGCCTGATTTTGAAGGTATAACGAATAAAAGTTGTATTTATAATATATTACAAAAAATATATAGAGATAATTATAATGAAAAACGAATTTTTGGACATCACAGATTTTAAAGTGGATCAATTTTAATATTTATGTTTTTTTAAAAAACAATGACACTTTATCAAAAAGAGCAAGTTTAACAATAATTTTGTTTTTTAAAAAAGTTTGATTTTTTATATTTAAAATCCTGGACTATACCTATAGTAACAATAAATCTTTTTTATTTATAGTAAAAGTATTAACAATATTCTTCTAAAATAACATGAAAACTTAAAATTATAAATATTCATAAAATATGAAATCTTATTAAATAAATGAGACTAAGTAAAATCTGCAATCTCTATTAAGAGACCAGATATCCTATAGTAAAACTTTCAATTCTAAACCATAACATTCTTCTAAAACTAAATCAATACATAATGTTTATCATTATTCATAATATATACAGTCTTACGAGTAAAGTACAACAAACTTAAATCAACTCAATAAAGTAAAACTCGCACTCTTCTAAAATAACATGAATTCTTAGAATTATCAGTATTCATAAAATATAGTGTCTTATGAGTACAATAGAACAAACCAAAACTTATTCGCTTTCTTAAGTGTGAAAATATCAAATGGTAAAACTCTTACCACCACATTTTTCTAAAGAAAAAAAATAAGAATTAGAATTATCAATATTCATAAAATATAATGTATTGTGAATAAAATGACACTAAATCAAATTTTCAATCTCTCTTAAGTGTGTAGATATCATATAGTAAAACTATCAACAACATTCTTCTAAAATAACATGAGAACTAAAAATTATAAATATTCATAAAATATACAGCCTTATTAATAAAATGAGACCAATTAAAATCTGCAATCTCTAATAAGTGACTAGATATCCTATAGTAAAACTATCAATTCTAAACCATAACATTCTTCTAAAACTCAATCAATACATAATGTTTATCAATATTTATAAAATATACAGATTTACGAGTAAAGTACAACAAACTAAAACCTATTTGCTTCATTAAGTGTGAAAGCATCAAGTAGGTAAAACTATCATTATTCTAAAACAACATGAAGTCTTAGAATTATGAAACCCAGAATTATGAAATCTAGAATTATGAAACTTAGAATTATGAAATCTGAAATTTAGAAAACTAAAATTATGAAATCTAAAATTTAGAAATCTAAAATTTTGAAATATAGAATTATGAAATCTGAAATTATAAAATCTGAAATTTTGTAATCTGAAATTATGAAACTTGAAATTTTAAAATCTGAAATTATAAAATCTGAAATTTAGAAAACTAAAAATCTGAAATTTAGAAAACTGAAAATATGAAACTTGAAATTTTGAAATCTGAAATTATAAAATCTGAAATTTAGAAAACTAAAAATCTGAAATCTGAAATTTAGAAAACTGAAAATATGAAACTTGAAATTATGAAATATGAAATTTAGAAAACTGAAAGTATGAAACCTCAAATTATGAAATCTGAAATTTAGAAAACTGAAATTATATAATCTGAAATTATGAAAGTTAATATTATAAAATGAGAAATCAAAAATGTAAAAACTAAAATCTAGAAAGTAAATAAGATATATATATATATATACTAAAAAAAAAAAAAAAAAATTTTTTTTTTTTTTTTTTTTTTTTTTTTTTAAATATATTATTAACTTTCTAAATTTTAGTTTTAACATTTTATAATTATAGATATCAAAATCTCACTTTCATAATTTCAGTTTTCATAATTTTAGATTTCATAATTACACATTTCATAATTTTAGATTTCAGAATTTTAGATTTCATATTTTTAGATTTCATAATTTCACATATCGTAATTTCAGATTTCATGATTTCAGATTTCATAATTCTAGATTTCATAATTTCAGTTTTCGAAATTTTAGATTTCATAATTTCAGTTTTCGAAATTTTAGATTTAATTCTGAAAGCTGAAATTACGAAATCTAAAACTTTAGAAAACTGAAATTACGAAATCTAAAATTTAGAAATCTGAAATTACGAAATGTAAAATTTAGAAAACTGAAATTATGAAATCTGAAATTGTGAAATCTGAAATTTTGAAATCTGAAATTATAAAATCTGAAATTATGAAATCTGAAATTATAAAATCTGAAATTATGAAATCTAAAATTTCGAAAACTGAAAATATGAAATCTGAAATTTAGAAAACTGTTAATATGAAACTTGAAATTATGAAATCTGAAATTTAGAAAACTGAAATTATATAATCTGAAATTATGAAACTTAATATTATAAAATGAAAAATCAAAAATGTAAAAACTAAAATCTAGAAAGTAAATAAGATATATATATATATATACTAAAAAAAAAAAAAAAAAAAAAAAATTTTTTTTTTTTTTTTTTTTTTTTTTTTTTAATATATATTATTAACTTTCTAAATTTTAGTTTTAACATTTTTGATTTCTCATTTTATAATTATAGATATCAAAATCTAGCTTTCATAATTTCAGTTATCATAATTTTAGATTTCATAATTTCACATTTCATAATTTTAGATTTCATAATTTTAGATTTCATATTTTTAGATTTCATAATTTCACATATCGTAATTTCAGATTTCATAATTTCAGATTTCATGATTCTAGATTTCATAATTTCAGTTTTCGAAATTTTAGATTTCATAATTTCAGTTTTCGAAATTTTATATTTCATAATTTCAGTTTTCTAAATTTTAGATTTAATTCTGAAAGCTGAAATTACGAAATCTAAAAATTTAGAAAACTGAAATTACGAAATATAAAATTTAGAAATCTGAAATTACGAAATCTAAAATTGTGAAATCTGAAATTTTGAAATCTGAAATTATAAAATCTGAAATTATGAAATCTGAAATTATGAAATCTGAAATTATGAAATCTAAAATTTCGAAAACTGAAATTATGAAATCTGAAATTTAGAAAAATGAAATTATGAAATCTAAAATTTAAAAAGGTAAAATTATGAAATCTAGAATTGTGAAATCTGAAATTTAGAAAACTGAAAATATGAAACCTGAAATTATGAAATCTGAAATTTAGAAAACTGAGAATGTGAAACTTGAAATTTAGAAAACTGAAAATATGAAATCTGAAATTTAGAAAACTGTAAATATGAAACTTGAAATTATGAAATCTGAAATTTAGAAAACTGAAATTATATAATCTGAAATTATGAAACTTAATATTATAAAATGAAAAATCAAAAATGTAAAAACTAAAATCTAGAAAGTAAATAAGATATATATATATATACTTTAAAAAAAAAAAAAAAAAAAAAAAAAATATTTTTTTTTTTTAATATATATTATTAACTTTCTAAATTTTAGTTTTAACATTTTTGATTTCTCATTTTATAATTATAGATATCAAAATCTAGCTTTCATAATTTCAGTTTTCATAATTTTAGATTTCATAATTTCACATTTCATAATTTTAGATTTCATAATTTTAGATTTCATATTTTTAGATTTCATAATTTCACATATCGTAATTTCAGATTTCATAATTTCAGATTTCATGATTCTAGATTTCATAATTTCAGTTTTCGAAATTTTAGATTTCATAATTTCAGTTTTCGAAATTTTATATTTCATAATTTCAGTTTTCTAAATTTTAGATTTAATTCTGAAAGCTGAAATTACGAAATCTAAAAATTTAGAAAACTGAAATTACGAAATATAAAATTTAGAAATCTGAAATTACGAAATATAAAATTTAGAAATCTGAAATTACGAAATCTAAAATTGTGAAATCTGAAATTTTGAAATCTGAAATTATAAAATCTGAAATTATGAAATCTGAAATTATGAAATCTAAAATTTCGAAAACTGAAATTATGAAATCTGAAATTTAGAAAAATGAAATTATGAAATCTAAAATTTAAAAAGGTAAAATTATGAAATCTAGAATTGTGAAATCTGAAATTTAGAAAACTGAAAATATGAAACCTGAAATTATGAAATCTGAAATTTAGAAAACTGAGAATGTGAAACTTGAAATTTAGAAAACTGAAAATATGAAATCTGAAATTTAGAAAACTGTAAATATGAAACTTGAAATTATGAAATCTGAAATTTAGAAAAGTGAAAATATGAAATCTAAAATTATGAAATCTGAAATTTCGAAAACTGAAAATATGAAACTTAACATTGAAAGATTAAATTAGACAAAGATTAACACTAAAGATTAACACTGAAAGATTCAATTAACATTGAAAGACATTTTAGATATATTTAGAAAATAAAAAATAATTTTTCTATGTCGAAGAGTTTAATTAATATAGCGATTAAACTATATTTTGAACCGTAAAAATTAAAATTTGAATACTTATTATAAATCTAAAATACAATTTCAAATTTCCTAATATTGAAAGTCATTTTAGACATGTTTCAAAAGAAAAACTATTCATCTGCGTCGAGCCGTTCACAAAAAAATATCGATCTAGATATAAAAAAAATGTGAATTCTAGAAGCAGATATTAAATGTAAGAAACCTAATATGTAAAATTAGACAATGAAAATATGAAAATAGTTAAATCTAAAGTAATTAAAAATTTGCAAAATATATATCATTTTCTTCATCCTATTTCTGAATAATACTTAAATAATGGTAAGCTTCTAGCACTAAATTAAAATCTGTCAACCTTCTTTTTTTAAGGAAAAATTACATTTTCAGTACTTAATACAAAACTAAACTTGAAATTCAATTTTTATATTCAAAGTCAATTATTCAAAAATTAGAATCGTACGTCTGCGTCATACAGTTTTTGAGAAAATAACAAAACATTAATATGCTTTTGTAAGAAGTCTTTATTTAGAGCTCTAAGAGCGTAAAAACTTTTAATATTAGTTTTCTTCAAAGTCATCTGTGACATATATAAAAAATAAAATTATTCACCTGCGTGAAAAGAAAGAAATAATTAAAAAAAACGTTAAATTTTCTTCAAATTTTAGTTTTAAAATCGTAAGATTTGATTAGTTATTGAAGCTCAAAAAATCAATTAAGAAATTCTAACACAGAAAAAAAATTACAAATCTGAACTGACTTTAAAGAGCTCTCCTCTTAGAGAGAGTAATAATTTCAGATGACTGAAAAATGTCGTTACTAAAAATTAACTACTCACCTCATAAATAATGATATAAACATAAGTTTAAATCTAAATGAATATTGTATCTCGAGAAATTATAAACTAAATTATCGCTCTTTCATGTTTTTTTTTAGTTTTAAATAACTCAATAAAACAAAGATTTCATTAAGATAAACATTTTTAAAATAAACAGTAAAAGATAAGCAGTAAAGATAAACAGTAAAGTTAAGAAGATACACATTTTAAATTATTTGCTTCTTAAATTTTAGATTTCAAAATTTCAGTTTTCAAAATTTCAAGTTTCATAATTTCAGTTTTCTAAATTTTAGATTTCAAAATTTCAATTTTCAAAATTTTAAGTTTCATAATTTCAGTTTTCGAAATTTTAGATTTCATTTTATAATTTTTCAAAATTTTAGATTTCATTAATTTAAGTTTTTAAATTATGAAATCTAAACTTTAGAAAACTGAAATTATGAAACTTAAAATTTTGAAAATTGAAATTATGAAACTTAAAATTTTGAAAATTGAAATTTTGAAATCTAAAATTTAGAAAACTGAAATTATGAAACTTGAAATTTTGAAAACTAAAATTATGAAAACTAAAATTATGAAATCTGAAATTATGAAAAATGAAATTACGAAACTTAAAATTTTGAAAACTGAAATTATAAAATCTGAAATTATGAAAACTAGAATTATGAAATCTGAAATTTAGAAAACTAGAATTATGAAATCTGAAATTATGAAAACTAGAATTATGAAATCTGAAATTTAGAAAACTAGAATTATGAAATCTAAAATTATGAAAACTGAAATTATGATATCTAAAATTATGAAAACTGAAATTATGAAATCTGAAATTATGAAAACTGAAATTATGAAATCTGAAATTATGAAATCTGAAATTATGAAATCTGAAATTATGAAAACTGAAATTATGAAATCTGAAATTATGAAAACTGAAATTATGTAATCTAAAATTTAGAAAAGTAAAATTATGAAATATTAAATTTAGAAAACTGAAATCATGAAATTTAAAATTTAGAAAATAGAAATTATGAAATCTAAAATTTAGAAAACTAAAATTATGAAATATAAAATTTAAAAAAGTAAAAAATAAAATTTAGAAAACTGAAATTATGAAATCTAAAATTTAGAAAACTGAAATTATAAAATCTAAAATTTAGAAAAGTGAAATTATGAAATCTAAAATTTAGAAAAGTGAAATTATAAAATGAGAAGTTAAAAATCTAGAAAACTAAAATCTAGAAAGTAAATAAAAAATATATGTACTAAAAAAAAAAAAAAAAAAAAAAAAAAAAAAAATTTTTTTTTTTTTTTTTTTTTTTTTAATTTTTTAATTTTAGTTTTCAAGATTTTTAATTTCTTATTTTATAATTTTACATTTCATATTTTCAGTTTTCTAAATTTTAGTTTTCATAATTTCAGTTTTCATAATTTCAGTTTTTATAATTTCAGATTTCATAATTTTTATTTTTACATTTTTGATTTTTTTTTATAATTTTTGATTTTATAATTTCATTATTTTACAAAAGTTCACAAAATAAAAATTCTAAAATATGATAAATAGTCAGTATTGTGAAATATCATTAAATAAACTGATAAAAAGAAAAGAAAAAAAATGAAGACGTCTCGCTGTAGTATAAATAGAGCTCGCATTTCTGAAAAATTTTCATTCTGACATGTCGATATACAAATATGGAGCTCTGATATAGATATACAAAATTGGAATGCTTAATATATTCTTTTTCTGAAAAAAACAAACTTCAAAAGATCAAGTAAGTCTTTTTAAATTACTTGAATAAATATTATCTCTAACATTAGTTTTAAATATTATTCAGTTATTTTTATCCATAAGTTAGAATATTTCAATAATAACTTTTCAAAGTTTTAACTTTTTCAAGTATGAACAATTTTAGATAGAGTTTTCAAATTAATAAAAAGACTTGAAGTCTTTTTTTTCGTTTTCTCAAATAAATTATTTTAAGCTGCTCTTAAAAATGATAGTCACATAATATAATTTTATACTTGCTTTTTTTCGATTGTTTCTTTTAAAACTCTTCAATATATCTTTTTGTTCATTAAATAATAGAAATGAATTGTCTTTTTAAGTTATTCTGAGTTTTGCTATATATATTTTTTTAAAAAGGTTAAGGTAAAATTATTTGCTTTTTTATTAAATCTGTTTGAACATTCTAGGTATGCTCAAGTAGTTTTATTTAGACATAAATTCCTTTTACGCATGTAAAGAAAAAGAATTTAAAGTGAAGTAAAAAGTGGATTGAGCAAATTATTTTAGCAAAATAAAATTACGATAGTCTAACAATTTTTCCGTTAACTGAAGTGAGACTTAATAATAGAGAATTCAAAAAAGTTTCGTGATATTATAAAATTTCAGTTACTCTTTGAATAACTCAGCTTTTACTTTTTAGTATTAGAGGCAGTCCATTTTGATAAGTTTTTTTTTATTTACTTTTGGATTTCATATTTTCAATATCAGATTCATGTTTTTAATATCGCACATTATTTGTTAAGATCATTTTTTTCTTCTAGCATTAAATTAAAGCTTACTAAAAAGAGATTTCCAATTTCTTTTTTATTAAGTCTGAATAAATCAGAAAGTCATATGAAATTTCTTTATAAATCGACAGACTTTCTCAATCATCCCAACAAAGTGATGTTGCATGTTGATAACAAAGAAGGTGCGAGACGAGCCGCATTAAAAATTACCGTATTCAAAATATCTCAGGAAAAAATTATACAGAGCATTTGAATTTTTAGCTTCTTAAATAGATTTTTAAAAATATTAAATAGTTCGTTAAAAACTAAAAAAAGTGACGTTTTTGCTTTTAAAAAGAAAAGATTGTTTGTTTTAAAATAATATAGTTAGAATACATAAAACATATTTTTAAGAGACTAAATAAATAAATATACATTTAACTTAAAATGTACTAAGAATATCTATATATATCAAAATATATTAAAACGTCATTTAAAATATTAATATTCTTAAAACATCTGTAAATCTGTAAAACATAATCTTTAATAATCTTTCATTGAAACATTGTTTGATAAAATTTTAATTTTAAACAGTTTAAACATGTCATTGTCAAAATAAAATTTCAAACTAAATAAATTTTGAACTTTTTATCAGCAAAACATTATCTATATGATGATCTCATTTAAAAAATTTTGATAAAAGAATCACATAATTCTTTTGAAATTTAGATTTTTTATATTTAGTTTGTTTATATAGATGAGGTAATTTAATGTGACTTTGTCGAATGTGAAAAACTGTATAGAGTTTTTAAGAACGCTATTTAAATTACAGATAGAAAATAAGTTTTGTTGTAACAGACCTCTATCTGTAAAAGCTTCTAAAATACAACACGTATACTTGTAAGTCATTTTGAAAACTCTATTGTTCTTTTAAACATAAAACCTGTCTTTAAAAAACAACAAGAAATTTTTGACAAAATACTTAAAGTAGTAACACACCAAATTTATATCCTTCATGTAATTCCAAAGACTGCAGAACAAGTGAAAATGATGAAGCAACTCATTAAAAATATTTTAAAATTAGAACTCAGAACTTCTGTTGGTAATGCAATATTACATCTTGTTGTTTCAAAATCAAACAATTATTTTGAAACTGACATATTTCCAAATGCTGCAATAGCTGAACTTTTTTTAGAATGTGGTGCTAATACAGAAGTGATTAATTACAATTTTAATACTCCTATACAAATAGCTGTAGAGTTATCAAATTATTCATCTAAAGTTATACAGGTTTTATTAAAATATGGTGCAAATATTGATTGTCGAAAGGGTTATGGACATTGTATGTTGCAGTCTCATTTCGAATTCAATTACTTGCAATATATCACATTGCAATGTTTGGCAGCTCGAAAACTGATTGAAAAACAAGTAAATTTTGTTGGTAAAGTTCCTGTACGTTTAGAAGAATTTATAAAAAAACATTAATGTTCTTTTACACATTAATATAATTTTCATAATTTTATATATTTTACTTTTCATAATTTTACATTTTACATTTTTACAAAATGCAAAAGTTACAAATGTAAAAATTACAAAATGCAAAAGTTACAAAATGTAAAAATTACAAAATGCAAAAGTTACAAAATGTAAAAATTATAAAAATGCAAAAATTATAAAAAATGCAAAAATTACAAAATGCAAAAATTACAAAATGTAAAATTTTGAAAATTAAAAATTTTGAAAATTAAAAATTTGAAAAAGTAAAAATTTGAAAAAGTAAAAATTTGAAAAAGTAAAAATTTGAAAAAGTAAATCTGAAACGTAAATAAAAAATAACATAACATAACAAATTAAAAAAAAAAAAAAAAAAAAAAAAAAAAAAAAAAAAAATTTTTTTTTTTTTTTTTTTTACGTTTCAAATTTTTACTTTTCAAAATTTTACTTTTCAAAATTTTTACTTTTCAAAATTTTACTTTTCAAATTTTTACTTTTCAAAATTTTTACTTTTCAAAATTTTACTTTTCAAATTTTTTAATTTTCAAAATTTTTAATTTTCAAAATTTTTACTTTTTCAAAATTTTACTTTTTCACATTTTTACTTTTTCAAATTTTTACTTTTTCAAATTTTTACTTTTTTCAAAATTTTACTTTTTCAAATTTTTTTACAAAAATTACAAATGTAAAATTTTGAAAAGTAAAAATTTGAAAAAGTAAAATTTTGAAAAAGTAAAATTTTGAAAAAGTAAAAATTTGAAAAAGTAAAAATTTGAAAAAGTAAAATTTTGAAAATGTAAAAATTTGAAAAAGTAAAATTTTGAAAAAGTAAAATTTTGAAAAGGTAAAAATTTGAAAAAGTAAATCTGAAACATAAATAAAAAAAATAACATAACATAATAATAAAAAAAAAAAAAAAAAAAAAAAAAAAAAAAAAAAATTTTTTTTTTTTTTTTTTTTTTTTTTTTAAAATGTTGTATTATTTTTTTATGTTATGTTATTTTTTCCTTTTCAAATTTTTTTCCTTTTCAAATTTTTCCTTTTCAAATTTTTTTACTTTTTCAAAATTTTACTTTTCAAATTTTTTTACTTTCCAAAATTTTACTTTTCAAATTTTTTTACTTTCCAAAATTTTGCTTTTCAAATTTTTTTACTTTTCAAAATTTTACTTTTCAAATTTTTTTACTTTTCAAATTTTTACTTTTTCAAAATTTTTACTTTTCAAATTTTTACTTTTTCAAAATTTTTACTTTTCAAATTTTTAATTTTCAAAATTTTTACTTTTTCAAAATTTTTACTTTTTCAAAATTTTTACTTTTTCAAAATTTTTACTTTTTCAAAATTTTACTTTTTCAAAATTTTCAAAATTTTACTTTTCAAATTTTTTTACTTTTCAAAATTTTACTTTTCAAAATTTTTACTTTTTCAAATTTTTACTTTTTCAAATTTTTACTTTTTCAAATTTTTACTTTTTCAAAATTTTACTTTTTCAAATTTTTACTTTTTCAAATTTTTACTTTTCAAAATTTTTACTTTTTCAAAATTTTTACTTTTTCAAAATTTTTACTTTTTCTTACTTTTTCAAAATTTTACTTTTTCAAATTTTTTTACAAAAATTACAAATGTAAAATTTTGAAAAGTAAAAATTTGAAAAAGTAAAATTTTGAAAAAGTAAAATTTTGAAAAAGTAAAAATTTGAAAAAGTAAAAATTTGAAAAAGTAAAAATTTGAAAATATAAAAATTTGAAAAAGTAAAATTTTGAAAATGTAAAAATTTGAAAAAGTAAAATTTTGAAAAAGTAAAATTTTGAAAAAGTAAAATTTTGAAAAAGTAAAATTTTGAAAAGGTAAAAATTTGAAAAAGTAAAATTTTGAAAAAGTAAATTTAAAACGTAAATAAAAAATAACATAACATAACATAACATAAAAAAAAAAAAAATTTTTTTTTTTTTTTTTTTTTTTTATGTTATGTTATTTTTTCCTTTTCAAATTTTTTTACTTTTCAAAATTTTACTTTTCAAATTTTTTACTTTTCAAATTTTTTACTTTTCAAATTTTTTACTTTTCAAAATTTTAATTTTCAAAATTTTAATTTTCAATATTTTAATTTTCAAAATTTTAAAATCTAAAATTTTGAAAAGTTCAAAATTTTAGATTTAAAAATTTTACTTTTACATTTTATAATTTTAGAATTTATAACTTTAAATAATTGAATATAGATTTATAACTTTAAATAATTGAATATAGATTTATAACTTTAAATAATTGAATATAGATTTATAACTTTAAATAATTGAATATAGATTTATAACTTTAAATAATTGAATATAGATTTATAACTTTAAATAATTGAATATATATTTATAACTTTAAATAATTGAATATATATTTATAACTTTAAATAATTGAATATAGATTTATAGCTTTAAATAATTGAATATAGATTTATAACTTTAAATAATTGAATATAGATTTATAACTTTAAATAATTGAATATAGATTTATAACTTTAAATAATTGAATATAGATTTATAACTTTAAATTATTGAATATAGATTTTCTTTTTCTGTAGAATAATGCTTCGACAAATCGGACAATATTTCATTTTTTCCGAACATGATAAACAACATAATACGTGTCCACATTTAAAAAAAACTATTTCGCTATTGTTAGTCAAACAAATTTTGCAAATTGGTTGACCCTCATTTGCTAATTGTTTTACGGTTTTGTTATAAAATTTGTAATAATTATATAAAATTTGTAATTATATAAAATATAAAATTTGTAATTTAAAATGTTATTAAAAATTAATAAATTAATAAATTAATTTGTAATGTATTTGTAATAAATTAATTTGTAATGTATTAATAAATTAATTTGTAATGTATAAAATTTGTAAAATAAAATTTGTAATTATATAAAATTTGTTATAAAATTTGTAATAATTTTATTTTTGTTATAAAATTAAATGCGAATTGAAATGCTCTTTAAAATGCTTTTTAAAAATGCTTTTAAAATGCTAATTAAAGGCTAAAATTCAACAACTATTTTTTAAAATATAGCTTGTTTAACACTGAAATAGAATAAAATGTAATTTCAATTCTTGAAATAGAATAAATTGGAATTTTAATTTTAGCATTTAATTAGATAGCGACTTTTCAAAATTGAAATTTTAAAATCCGAAATTTCTCTATATTATTAAATGCCAATTAAATGCTTTTAAAACGCAAATTTTATTTTTTTACTTTTTAAAAACAGCTTATTTAACCTTGAAATAGAATAAAATAGTAGTTGAATTTTAGCATTTAATTAGATAGCAACTTTTCGGATTTTAAAATTTCAATTTTGAAAATTTACTATCTAATTAAATGCTAAAATTCAACTACTATTTTATTCTATTTCAAGGTTAAACAAGCTTTATTTAAAAAATATAATTTGAATTTTAACATTTAATTATATAACGAAATTTCGAATTTTCGAATTTCAATTTTGGAAAGTCGATATCTAAGTAAATGCAAAAATTGAAATTCAATTTTATTCTATTTCAAATTTAAACAAGCTACTTTTAAAAAGTAAAATTTGAATTTTAACATTTGATTAGATAGCGACTTTTCAAAATTGAAATTTTAAAATCCGAAATTCCGCTATATAATTAAATGCTAATTAAAATGCTTTTTAAATTGCTTTTTAAAATGCTTTTAAAATGCTAAATAAATGTTAAAATTCAACTACTATTTTATTCTATTTCAAGGTTAAACAAGCTTTTTTTTTTAAAATAAAATTTGAATTTTAGCGTTTAATTATATAACGAAATTTCGGATTTTAGAATTTTAATTTTCAAAAGTCGATACCTATGTAAATGCCAAAATTGAAATTCCATTTTATTCTATTTCAAATTTAAACAAACTATTTTTAAAAAGTAAAATTTGAATTTTGCATTTAATTATATAACGAAATTTTGGGTTTGATTATTTAATCACCCCCCCCTGCACTTTAAATTACACATTATTATTTTGCTTTCAATTGAATCTAGTTTAATTAACATTAGGTCATAAAGCCAAAATAACTGTAAAATTTATATATTTCATAATCTCATGACGTCATTTATTACGTAACTTTCAACGCACACGAAGTATAAAAGGCTATGGCATTTTTTAGAATCCCAGATCTCTGGATTTATAACCATGGAGCAAGAATTCTACACGATTTATGCTATGCTAATTGTACTGGAAATTCATCGTTAAAAGTGCTAATAATTTCTAAATGTGCATTCAACAATACTTAAAAGGATGGATCATGTATTTTTGCGAGAAGTTAAAAAACTAAATCATTTAGAGAAAACCAATTGAAAAAGCTTCAGTGGTCGCCACAAAGATTAAACCTTTTTCATTAGTCTTTTTAATAATATAACTTATTATGAGAATGTTATCATAAAATAATTAAGAATTTGGGATATTCGACAAATAAAAATTTAAAATTTGTATTAAATACTGACCATCTGCATTTCATAAAGAAAAAGAAAAGGAATCGTGTTACATATTTGACAAGTTGTTCGTTTTTTTAAAGATTTATATGAAACTCAGATCTCTGGATTGATAACTATGGAGATTGATGTAAGAATTCTAAACGTTATAATGGCTATGCCAATTATACTGGTCTTTAAAAGTGCTAATAAATCCCTAAATGTGCATTCAACAATACTTAAAAAGATGGTGCGAGATGATATAGAGAAAACTTTGTATCAGTTGGATCAGTGGTCACCACAAAGACTAAACATTTTTTCATTAGTCTTTCTAATAATTGCATTTATTATGAGGATGTCATCGTAAAATAATTAACGATATTCAACAAATAAAAATTGTATTAAAGACTGACATCATAAAGAAAAAGTATTTTAAAAAACATGTTTGACAAAATGTTGCTCATTTTTTAAAGATTTATAGATCTACGTATATAATATGTACATTTTTAATTTGCAATTTAAAATAAACTGTTATTTGACTCTTTGTTTCTGTCGTTTATTTATTTTATTTTATTTTTATTTTCCTTTTAATATTTATCTATTTTTTTTATAAAAAGATATGAATATATAAAAGCGACATTTATTACAACTAACAATTATTAACGACAGAAATGGATATAAATTTGCAAATGTATATAGAATATGATAATGTAAAAATTCCATCTCAACCATTATCAGAAATTTGTTTTAACGATTTTGATATTAAATTGTTTGACCTTTCACATTATGATTTAAAGTTATTACACTGTAAAAAAAACTATTTCCAGCTGCAAGAAACTCTCTGGAGAAAATAATTATTTTCTCCAGAGAGTTTCTTGCAGCTGGTAATAGTTATTTTTTTACAGTGTAGGTTTTTCAAAAGAACAAATTTTTGCTATATTTTATTTAATTGATCCTGAAAATGTAAGAAAGGGAATATTTATTATGGTGAATGTTGTTTAAATTCAATCGACGAAAATATTGTAAAGTTAGGTCGTCGTATAAATTGTCTATCAACGTATCCAAAATCATTAGAAGATTGTTCTATTTCTTTAAATTCACTTGACAAAAATATTGTTATGTTATGTTGTAATATATATTGGTATCCCAAATTAATTAGAAATTGGATATCGAAAAGTACTGATGCTTTTCATATTTTAAATTCAATTAAAGGAATAAAATTTAGATTATCATGACATATTGTTTAAGATTTTTAATTCCGATGATCAAAGTGTAATACTTTAAAAGGACCACTAATAAATTTTAAAAAGTGAGAAATGTCGAGATAATAACAATTGATTTTCATATCATGACTCTGAATACATTAATGATTTAAGAAACTGTGACATGATATAATAATCTCAGATATTATTATTTTATTTTTATTTATTTACTTATATTGTTTTTTTTATTTATTTATATTATTTTATTATAATTTTTTAAAAGGTGAAAACTACGCTTCACTCTTTTTGTTCAAACTATATAGTATATCACTCTGTTTTTCACTTAGATTTCAGTTCACCATGAAACATCTCCTTGAAAGTATTATGATAAATTATATTAGACAAATCATAAAGAATTTTAGCATTCAACTGCTGAATGCTAAAATTCAACTACTATTTTAAAAAAATAGCTTGTTTAACACTGAAATAGAATAAAATGTAATTTGAATTCTTGAAATAGAATAAAATGGAATTTGAATTTTAGCATTTAATTAGATAGCGACTTTTCAAATTGAAATTTTAATGTAATGTATGTAAAATGTAATTTAAAGTCTTGAAATAGAATAAATTGAAATTTAATTTTGGCATTTAATTAGATAGCGAATTTTCAAAATTGAAATTTTAAAATTCAACTGCTGAATGCTTAAATTCAACTACTATTTTTTAAAAATAGCTTGTTTAACACTGAAATAGAATAAAATGTAATTTGAATTCTTGAAATAGAATTTTCAAATTGAAATTTTAATGTAATGTATGTAAAATGTAATTTAAATTCTTGAAATAAAATAAATTGAAATTTATTTTTTGTTTAACACTGAAATAGTATAAAATGTAATTTGAATTCTTGAAATAGAATAAAATGGAATTTGAATTTTAGCATTTAATTAGATAGCGACTTTTCAAATTGAAATTTTAATGTAATGCATGTAAATTTAATTTAAATTCTTGAAATAGAATAAATTGAAATTTAATTTTAGCTTTTAATTAGCGAAGTTTCAAAATTGAAATTTTAAAATTCAACTGCTGAATGTTAAAATTCAAATACTATTTTTTAAAAAACAGCTTGTTTAACACTGAAATAGAATAAAATGTAATTTGAATTTTAGCATTTAATTAGATAGCGACTTTTCAATTTAATTAGCGAATTTTCAAAATTGAAATTTAAAAATTCAACTACTATTTTTAAAAAAATAGCTTATTTAGCATTGAAATAAAATAAAATGTAATTTGAATTTTTGAAATAGAATAAAATGGAATTTGAATTTTCGCATTTAATTAGATAGCGACTTTTCAAATTGAAATTTTATTGTAATGTATATAAAATGTAATTTAAATTCTTGAAATAGAATAAATAGAAATTTAATTTTTGTTTAACACTGAAATAGAATAAAATGTGATTTGAATTCTTGAAATATAATAAAATGGAATTTTAATTCTTGAAATAGAAATTTCAATTTCAAATTGAAATTTTAATGTAATGTATGTAAAATGTAATTTAAATTCTTGAAATAGAATAAATTGAAATTTAATTTTTGTTTAACACTGAAATAGAATAAAATGTAATTTGAATTCTTGAAATAGAATAGAATGGAATTCGAATTTTAGCATTTAATTAGATAGCGACATTTCAAATTGAAATTTGTTTAACACTGAAATAGATTAAAATGTAATTTGAAATATTGAAATAGAATAAAATGGAATTTGAATTTTAGCATTTAATTAGATAGCGACTTTTCAAATTGAAATTTTAAAATTCAACTGCTGAATGCTAAAATTCAACTACTATTTTTTTAAAAATAGCTGGTTTAACACTGAAATAGAATAAAATGTAATTTTAATTCTTGAAATAGAATTTTCAAATTGAAATTTTAATGTAATTTAAATTTTTGAAATAGAATAAAAAGTAATTTGAGTTCTTGAAATATAATAAAATGGAATTTGAATTTTACCGTTTAATTAGATAGCGACTTTTCAAATTGAAATTTAAAGTAATGTATGTAAAATGTAATTTAAATTCTTGAAAAATAATAAATTGAAATTTAATTTTAGCATTTAATTAGATAGCGAATTTTCAAAATTGAAATTTTAAATCCGAAATTTCGCTATATAATTAAATGTTAATTAAAAGGCCTCTTAAAATGGTTTTAAAATGCTAATTAAATGCTAAAATTCAACTACTATTTTAAAAGAATAGCTTTTTGAACACTTAAATAGAATAAAATGTAATTTGAATTCTCGAAATTGAATAAAATGGAATTTGAGTTTTAGCATTTATTTAGGTAGCGACTTTTCAAATTGAAATTTTAATGTAATGTATGTAAAGTGTAATTTAAATTCTTGAAATAGAATAAATTGAAATTTAATTTTTGTTTAACTTTGAAATAGAATAAAATGTAATTTGAATTCTTGAAATAGAATTAAAAGGAATTTGAATTTTAGCATTTAATTAGATAGCGACTTTGCAAATTGAAATTTGTTTAACAATGAAATAGAATAAAATGTAATTCGAATTCTTGAAATATAAATAAAATGGAATTTGAATTTTAACATTTAATTAGATATCGACTTTTCAAATTGAAATTTTAATGTAATGTATATAAAGTGTAATTTATATTCTTGAAATAGAATAAATTGAAATTTAATTTTAGCATTTAATTAGATGCCGAAATTTTAAAATCCGAAATTTCGCTATATAATTAAAATGCTTTAAAAAATGCTTTTAAAATGCTAATTAACATGGAATTTGAATTTTAGCATTTAATCAGATCGCGACTTTTCGGATTTTAAAATTTCAAATGTGAAAAGTTGCTATCTAATTAATTTCTAAAGTTCAACTACTATTTAAAAAAAATCTTGTTTAACCCTAAACTAGAATAAAAAGTAATTTGAATTCTTGCAATAGAATAAAATATAATTTGAAATCTTGCAATAGAATGAAATGGAATTTGAATTTTAGCCTTTAATTTAATAGCGACATTTCAAATTTTAAAATCTGAAATTTCGCTATATCATTAAATGATAATTAAATGCTAATTAAAATGCTTTTAAAAGGCAAATTTAATTTTTTTTAAATAAAATTTTATTTTTTAAAATTCAAATTTTATTTTATAAATATAGCTTGTTTAACTTTGAAATAGAATAAAATAGTATTTAGCTAGATTACATAGCAACTTCTCGGATTTTAAAATTTGAGTTTTAGCATTTATTTAGGTAGCGACTTTTCAAATTGAAATTTTAATGTAATGTATGTAAAGTGTAATTTAAATTCTTGAAATAGAATAAATTGAAATTTAATTTTTGTTTAACTTTGAAATAGAATAAAATGTAATTTGAATTCTTGAAATAGAATTAAAAGGAATTTGAATTTTAGCATTTAATTAGATAGCGACTTTTCAAAATTGAAATTTTAAAATTGAAATTTCGCTATATAATTAAATGGTAATTAAAATGCTTTTTAAAAGGTTTTAAAATGCTAATTAAATGCTAAAATTCAACTACTATTCTTTTTTAAATAGCTTGTTTAACTCTGAAATAGAATAAAATGTAATTTGAATTCTTGAAATAGAATAAAGTGGAATTTGAATTTTAGCATTTAATTAGATAGCGACTTTTCAAATTGAAATTTTTAAAACCGAAATTTTGCTACATAATTAAATGATAATTAAATGCTAATTAAAATGCTTTTAAAATGCTAATTAAAATGGGATTGTAACTTTAGCATTTAATTAGATAGCAACTATTCGGATTTTAAAATTTCTATTTTGAAAAGTTGCTATCTAATTAAATGCTAAAGTTCCACTACTATTTTTAAAAATTAGCTTGTTTAACCCTAAACTAGAAGAAAATGTAATTTGAATTTTTGAAATAGAATAAAATGGAATTTGATTTTTAACATTTAATTAGATTTTTAAATTTTAAAATCCCAAATTTCTTTATATAATGAAATGCTAATTAAAATGCTTTTAAAATTCAAATTTTATATTTTTAAAAATAGCTTGTTTGACCTTGAAATAGAAAAAAATAGTAATTGAATTTTATCAGTTAATTAGATAGCAAATTGTCGAATTTTAAAATTTCAAAATGCTAAAATTCAACTACTATTTTATTCCAATTCAAGGTTAAACAATCCCTTTAAAAAAATAAAATTTGAATTTTAGCATTTAATTATATAACGAAATTTCGGATTTTAAAATTTCAATTTTGTAAGTCGCCATCTAAGTAAATGCTAAAATTGAAATTCCGTTTTATTCTATTTCAATTTTAAACAAGCTATTTTTAAAAAGTAAAATTTGAATTTTAGTATTAAATTATATAGTGAAATTTTGGGTTTGATTATTTAATCACCCTCCCACTGTACTTTAAATTGAACTTAATTTTTTTACTTTCATTTGAATCTAGTTTAATTAACATTAGTTCATAGAGCCAATATAACTGTAAAGTTTATATATTTCATAATCTCATGACGTCATTTATTACGCAACTTTCAACTCACATCAAGTATAAAAGGCTGTGGCATTGTTTAGAATCTCAGATCTCTGGATTTATAACCATGAAGCAAGAATTCTAAACGATTTAATGCTATGCTAATTGTACTGGAAAGTCATCATTAAAAGTGCTAATAACTTCCTAAATGTGATTCAACTATACTTAAAGGATGGATGATGCATTTCTTGTGAGAAATTCAAAAAGTAAATGATTTAGAGAAAACCAATTGATCGCCACAAAGACTAAACCTTTTCATTAGTCTTTCTAATAATGTCATCGTAAAAAAATTGTCTTAAATACTGAATTTCATTATTGTAAAGAAAAAGAGGAGTGTTTAAAAAAATATGCTTGACAAGTTGTTCTTTTTTTTAAAGATTTATATATTGGAATAAACTGTCACTAAACGATAAAAAATGTTATGCAACTTTCAACGCACATGAAGTATAAAAAAGACTGTAGCAGTTGTTTAGAATCTCAGATCTTTGGATTGATAACTATGGAGATTGAAGTAAGAATTTTAAACGTTATAATGGCTATGCTAATTATACTGGTCATTAAAAGTGCTAATAAATTCCGAAATGTGCATTCAACAATACTTAAAAAGATGGTGCGAGATGATTCAGAGAAAACTTTATATCAATTGGATCAGTGGTCACCACAAAGACTAAATCTTTTTCTTTAGTCTTTCTAATAATTGCATTTATTATGAGAAAGTCATCGTAAAATAATTGACAGTTTGGGGATATTCAACAAATAATATTTAAAAATTTGTATTAAAGACTGACATCATAAAGAAAAAAGTCGTATTTTAAAAAACATTTGACAAAATGTTGTTCATTTTTTAAGGATTTATATATTTATTTATATAATATGTACATTTTTAATTTGCAATTCAAAATAAACTGTTATTTGACCGTTTGTTTCTGTCGTTTATTTATTTTATTTTATTTTATTTTATTTTTATTTTTAATTTTTTTCCTTTTAATATTTATCTATATTTAAAAAAAAAGATATGAATATATAAAAGCGACTATTATTACAAATAACAATTATTAACGTTGTAAAGAAAAAACAGAAATGGATGCAAATGTATATAGATTCTGATAATGTAAAAATTCTATCTCAATCGTTATCAGAAATTGAATTCAATGATTTTTGATATTAAATTGATTGAATTGCTACAGGCCTTTCACATTATGATTTAAAGTTATTAGGATTTTCAAAAGAACAAATTTTAGCTATATTTTATTTAATTGATCCTGAAAATGCAAGAAAAGGAATATTTATTATGGTGAATGTTGTTTATATTCAATCGACGAAAATATTGTAAATTTAGGTCGTCATATAAATTGTCTATCAATGCGTCCAAAATCTTTAGACTGTTCTATTTTTTAAAATTCACTTGACAAAAATATTGTTATGTCATGTTGTAAACATTTATTTCATATAAAATGTCTATCAAAATGGCAGTCTACTTGTGCAATCTGTTGACAGCATTTGAAAATATATATGGTATCCCAAATTAATTAGAAATTGGATATCGAAAAGTACAAATGCTTTTCATATTTTAAATTCAATTAAAGGAATAAAAATTAGATTATCATAACATATTGTTTAAGATTTTAAATTTCGATGGTCACTTTAAAAGGATAAATTTTAAAAGTGATAAAAGTCGAGATAATAATAATTGACCATGACATTAATACTTTAATAAGTTGTGACATGATTTTATTTTTTATTTATTTATATTATTTTATAATATTTTTTAAAATAAAAAGAAAAACTAAGCTCCACCCTTTTTGTTCAAACTATATATATCACTCTGTTTTTCACTTAGATTTCAGTTCACCATGAAACATCTCGTTGAAACTATTGTGATAAATTTTATTAGACAATCCATAAAGAATAAATTACCAAACTTCAATGATATTTCACAATAACTCAAATTCAAAAAAAGACATGACAAGAGATATATTAAAAGAATATCTTTAACCTCCAGAAAAAGACCAAAAAGTTGCATATGATGAAAAATTTTTAGATTGTTTGTCACATTTGAATAAAGAAGTTGAAATATAATTGAAAAATTAAAACAAGTTATGTTTTTCAAAAGCAAAACATTTGTTTTCCAATGTCTGAACTAAACAATCACTAGAGGCCAAATATTGTGGATCTTACAGAACATTACAAGATATAGAAGAAGATAATTGTATAAACCACCTGTGGACTCATATCATGTAAAAAGAAATGCTAATTTTAAATATCTAACTGTGAGGAATAAAAATAAACAATTTGATGTGTATTCTCAAATAAATGTATAATTGGTGTTAAACAGTGTCATGGAAAAATATTTAAAACATTATTGCAAAAAGTTTAAAATTGAAACTTTGTTTATACACACACAGAAACATTTTAAATTAAATATGAAAAGTGTTAAATATTTTAATGTGAAAAAAGATAAAATCATATGTACCAAGATAAAGATTGTTTAGCAGGTCTATGTACTTTAAAATATTTCATGCTGTAAATTTCAAAGATTGTGATTGTAATTAGTTTTAATTTTTTATCCTGTTTAAATTATCTTATGTATGTCTAATTGAGATGTTTTTTTTTAGAAATGTAAGGTTTGTTTTTTAAAATAAATACTAGTTATTGCTGTGTGTTAATTTCTTTCACAATAAAATTGACAAAGATGAAAAAAAAGAAATTATATAAAAAAGAATACATAAGATTTTTATTTTACTTTGAACAAGAAGAAAAAAAGCACGGATATGAAAAATTCTCGAAAAAGAGAAAAAAATAAAGATCTGTTACAGATAAAATTTATATTAATACGATAGGATAAGTTTTGCAGCATTATAATAATAATAATAATAATAATAACTATTTTTATGTGTTATAATTAACATTCAAAGCCTTAAAAGGTAATGATGTAAACTAAAATAGTCCTGTCGTATTAATATGTTCATATAATTAAAATTTTATGAATCTATAAAAAGAATATCTCTTTACAGGTTTATTTTTAAAATATATCATCTTTAATGTTGTGTTCTTTTCACAAAAAAAGAGAAAAAATGATAAAGATGAAAAAAAGAATATATAAAAAAATATATGATAGATAAAGTATGATATATTTTTAAGAAAAATTGAATTTAAGAGAGAATATATAAGATTATTTTTTTACTTTGAACAAGAAGAAAAAAAACATGGATATGAAAAAAAATAAAGATCTGTTACAGATAAAATTTATATTAGTACGATAGGACTATTTATAAGTTTTGCAGCATTGTAATAATAATAATAATAATAGACATAATAACTATTTTTATTTGTTATAATTAAAATATGTAATGATGCAAACTTAAACAGTCCTTTCGTATTAATATGTTCATAAAATTACAATTTTATGAATCTATTAAAGGAATATCTTTTTGTAGGTTTATTTTTAAAATAAATAATCTTTACTGTTGTGTTCTTTTAACAAAGAAAGATAAAATTGATAAAGATGAAATATATACATATATATATATATATATAGAATATATATATATATAGATGAAATATATATATAGTTACAAATTAAACACTCCACGCAACTTATCTCCGCAACAATTTCAAGGAACGTATTTTTCAAAGCACAGTAATAAAATATAAATCTGATTTTTTTTATCTAATTATTAGAAGGCAATTTCTAGTTCTTATTTTGAAATTACTATAACTCATGAGGTTTAAACGAAAAGATTTTTAATTTTCAAGAACAGCATGAACTTTTGGTAAACTAATGATGATTTTCCTCTAACGAAAGTGCACGGGATTAATTTACTTATATCGAAGAAACAATTATTTAATTATCTACCAAAAATTAATTAATATTGTTTACTAATTATATTATTCGTTACCTTTTGAAGTTTCTTTCGAACCTTTTCCTTAAGGGATATAAAAATCAGACGCTTAATAAAATCACTTTGGTTCAGAATGATTTTAATAAGCGGCGGGAACTGTATATACAGAAAGAGAGATAAACGAAACGTTCAGACAGGTTTGATTGCATCATTCACGAAAAGACAGGTGGAATTGAATGTAAACAGCTGACATTACAAACAGCTGACTTGTATTTGAGGTCACAAGCTTCGTGCGTTTTTATTTAAAAGAATTTTACTTTAAGGCAACATGGAAAAAAATCATAGAAAACCATTTTAAAATTTGGTTGTAATTTAATTGTTTCATTTGAATCATTTTTAACAAAGACCACAATTTAAAACATTTCATGGTGATAATGTTAAAATCTTTTAATTTTAAAATTATTTGTAATCATTACAAAACAGATTGAAAGGACTTAACGAAATGACTCGAAATTTTGGATAAACATAATTTAAGTTTACGAAATTATGTGTTACATTTGAGAATTTATTCAAAATAAGTTTTAAATATGACAACTCGTTCTATGAACCAGTTTTTAAGTTATATTTAAAAAACTACCTACACTCAAATCTGCATTTCAATGATTTAAATGATTTAAAGAGTTAAAATTTTAAAATTTCATAATTCTTAACTGTGGATAACTTTTGCCAAAATTTTTGGATTATTAAAAGAATTTTTAATACTATCTTATGTGTCCAGTTTCTACATATATTAAAGAAAATCATGCATTGATTAGTAACACTTTCCAACTGTACGTAGTTGTTGTATTGAATAACTTTTAATATTTTTTGCCACTGGACAGATAGAATAATTGATTTTAAAATTACTCTTAGGCATTTTGGAAAGTGTTAAAAAGGCTTAACACAAAAGACCGTTAGATTATAATTACAGCTTTTGATCTCTCTGAATATTTTAGTGTAGCCCTGTAAATCAGAAAGTTAATCATATATTCTATACAAAGCATTATTTTAGAATATTAATAATACATTTCAATATTTTTATGATTTTCACAGTAACAATTTTTTATTAATAGCTCTTAATATAACTGGATATTTTTGTGCGACCCTCTAATGCTAATCATGCTATATTCTATGCAAAAGCATTCTTTTGTGCATATAAATAACATATTTCAATTTCCTAAATCTTCGTGTAAAGTAAAGTTATTAAAATTTGATTTATAGAAATATCTCTCATAAAATGCAATGTTTTGGAATACTTTTGAGTGTCCCTGTACATAAATCCATTTTATACAGAAACTTGAATAACATATTTCAATTTCATTAAGAACAGTAAAGATATGAAAATATGGTTTATAAAAATATCTTTCATAGAACACAATGCTTTGAAATATTTTTCGGGACAAAGAGGTCAAATTTCAATAGGGACATATCAGTTTCATGAAATTTCCGTTTTCTTGTGTTATATTTAAGTTTGCCTAAATTCATATCATTAGTTTTGAAATAAATGAAATTTATCGCTTGGTTTTCCAGGCCTGTTGAATTATTACGTATTTTTTTCTCTTGGCGTTGAAATATAAAAAATTACGCAGACATTGAAAGATCCTGAATAAATATACATGTAGTAATATTTATCTTTACTACATGTATATTTTTAAATGAGGTCTCTCTTAAAACAGCTCATTATTTTTAATTATTACTATCCAATATAAGAAAGAATAAGAATTCACTTTAAAATACTTTTTAATATTCTTTAAAATGTGTTAAGAACTTCAAATTTTTATTAATATCTCTTAATGTACATTTAAAGATTGATGTGTTTGATCTGAAGCAACAATTTAAATAAATTGATTGGACTTTGAAAAACGAAAATGACATTTTGAATAAAGAAAATGACAAAAATTTTTAAGAAGTAGAAAAAATTCAAAATTTGTGTAGAAAGGATTAATTATTAATTAATGAATAAATTATTAATTTTCAAAAATGATGAGATTTATAAAATCTAAAAATTATGAAATGTCAATTGAAAATTGTATTTCAAACTTTAAATTGTTTTAAGAAACAAGATTTGAATTTCAATACTTATATTTAGAGATCAATTTATTTTATAAATGACAATTTATATACAATTAATTAAAAAAATAAAAACTTATCAGGTTTTAATTTCAACTCTGTGTGATTTGATAAATATGATAATTTTTGATCTGATGTATGTATTTTAAAAAGTACATTGCATTTCAAATTTTAAAAATTAAAAAAAATTATTTTAATAAAATGAGTTAAAGTGAAAAAAAGATTTTTTAAGGTTCTTTTTAAATATTGACTCATTCTTTGGCATTCTGAGAAAGGTTTCATGTACAGTTAATTATTTGAGTGACTGTACGTTAATTGCACGCTGTCGTACAATTCAGAAAGGGAATGTATAGAAAATTTTGAAAATAAAGCACAATAATAATAATAATGATGATGATGATGATAATAATAATAATGTGTATAAGAAATATGAAATAATTATTATTTCTTTGTACAAAATTTTAAAATAGGATGTTTCAAATGTAATAGCGCATTTGCTGGAAAAAGCTAAAGAACATGTTTATTTTTAAGTAAAGAAGGCTGATGTCCATAATAGAGCAAATGAATCTGTGTTACTCTTTGGAAAATTGAGGACAAGACATTTGAAGCCGTTTAGGAAATTTTTTGTCAACAGTACCGACAAGGAAAAATATCCGTCTCGTGGATAAAAAATCATAAGAGCATGAAGCTTTCATGATGAGCAGCGGATGATTTGTCCAATTACAGAGGAATATATGGAGAGTGAACGAGCAGATACTGGCAACACAAGGACATCCAGCCACTAAGACCTCTTACGTTATTGTTGGCGCATTCAGATTTTATTATTATTTCTGTATAAAATTTATATTTAAAATATTTAAGGCAAAAAGAATAATTCATTGTCCAAATGAGTATAATACTAATAAATTCAAATTATTTCATAATTCAGATTTACTTAACATCAGTATATACGCATATATCAAAGATGTATTTTCTTCTGTCTCAATACCTATATAAAAAGTAATATTATTAACTATAATAATCGCATGTCTTAACTGACCTAGAATAATAATAATAATAATAATAATAATAATAACAATAATAATAAAATGTATTTTTATCTAAAACTGAGTTTTAACAAACATGAAAATTTATTATAAAACAACTAAAGTAAAGACACCAGTGCTCACCCCTAAAATTTGCACCAGTATTCGTCACTCTCATAAAAGCCATGTTAAAATGAGCGTTGAATATCATCTCTGAATTTGATTCCGCCTTTGTTAGATTCCCTATAACCGGAGAATCTAGCTCAAGCGGATTTAAATTCATAGACGCCAATTAACAGTTACTTTATTTATTTATTTATTTTTTCATATATTTGGTGTTATAATATAACATTTAGTGTTGAATATTTAGTGTTATACTACTTCTCTAATATGAAAATCGTCTCTATTATCATGGACGAATTTTTTTTAAATAAATTATTTTTACTGGGTGAATTTGTATAGGAAATTGTAGAAAAAAGTCATGTGGTGGTCAACATACTAGTTTTTTTATGAATTCTGTGTACGTCAACTTTCACTAAGTATTTTTGAAAGTTGATTTTTTAAGACCCTCTAGCGTTCACATATAGTTTTCTCTAAGTAAATGATTGTTTTCTGTAAGTAAAAGACTTTTCTTCTAAGTTTTCATCATTATCTTATAATTTTTGGAATTTCATTTATCTTATTTTCTTGGTCAATTAGTTTCGTTTTTGTAGATGAGCCGGGCTTTAATATGTTTTATTTATTAGATTTATGATTACAAATAATATATATATATATATATTATTTATATATATATATATATATATATAAAGTACAAATATAATAAACTAAGAAACATAATTTTATAAAGCAGTTCAGTTGCTATGTTTCGTACACATAGAGAAATTTTTAGCGCAATTATTTCATTGTTGATTTCTTCTATTTTTTCCCCCTTTATTTAAATTTCTCGTTTAATTATCTCAGTTATTCCAAATGTTGTAATATGAGTTATTGTTTACTTAATGGAGTTTCAAATGGAGTTTCTGTGTTTGCATATATGCTTTTATTTTAAACGTATTGATTTCATTTTATGCAAATGAAAGTTATTTTACTTAACATATAAGTTACCTGAAAAGTAAAACTTATCTTTTGTAATTAATGAAGAAGTTCTTCTAAATCCTTCAATATAAATTTTGAGTTTTATGCTGCATTCATCTTTAATACTATTTTAAATTCAGTACTGTTTTATAAATAGAGCTGTCTTGTGTTACATTAAAATTCTTTTATCGCTTTAATGTGTAATTTATGGTGTATCAATCGGATACGTAGTTTCTAACGAATATTGTATTATCTACTTTAAGGTTATTGGATATATTATGCATAAATATTCATTTAATAATTCAAGAATATTCATAAAAGAGGTTAATCCAAATAGAGAATACAATGAACGTATATTTTGTAGAGGGTGTTTGGTACATGTACAGTGTTTCAACTTACAGGATGTTTCGGCAGTAAATTCTAAAAATAGTATTTTTCACTGTTACTTGTATATATATAAGTTAAAATATTCTGGGTAATTTAAAATAGACGTTACAGCGATTACCTTTTTAATCAAGAGTCACAGTAACATAATTCCAGCAGAAAGTTTGTTAAAATTAAATTAAGTTTTCTGATAGGACATTTGTATGCAAAAGGAATTTACATGTTGAAATAACAAATGTAATTTAAAGTCTGTCCCTATTTTCCTATCACTTGTATTTAGAAAAATATTGTCATCTGTGTAAGAAGAACAGTACACCATTTTTTTTTTAAGCTCATATTTCTGTGAGTTACCGCCATTGAAAATTTGAGCATTTATCGCTAAGTTTCAAAGGGATGTGTATCGAGAAATAATTGTAATTTCCATATACTTAAATCAGTTTATATCTTTCATCAATCGAACTATAATTTTCACATTACTAAACTTTCTTTTAGCTATGGTTTATGTTATAATTGCAGTTAATAGTGTTTGATTACAATGTTGACGGTGTTTTATTTATAACTAGCTGCGAATGCCGACCAGTTGGTTCACAATTTTTAAAATATCTTACCACATTAAACTCTCGCTCTGAAGCGGAATTTACCAGTTTCATAACCTAAAACAGTCTATCAGATTTTTCTTTTTCTTTTTCTTTTTTGTTTTAATACATGAATCACTACCTTTTAAAAGAGAGAAAAAATAAAATTTAACATCTAAAAAATCTTTAATGATCGTCGAAATCTCCTCCTAGTCCATTCCCGCACATGCCCGCTTAAGTTCGAATCTCCTAACAATTTTCTATATTTTAATAAGTCAAAAGACATAAAGAGAATAGGATTTTTTTTTTCTCATCAGTGAAGTTATTGGTTCGTGTCCCCTCTGTCTGTAGGCACGTATACATGCGCTCTCTTAATAATTTTACGCTTTTGAAATTATTCACAGTGGATTTCTCACACCCGCAAAACTTAATAATATCAATTTTCGAGTCTCTATCTCTATTTTAAAACGTTTGCCCCTCAAACAATTTTATACATTTTAAAAGATCTGCAATTGATTCGTCACACCTAAAAACCTTTTTTATGCCAATTTTCAACCCTCTAATTTTTTATTTTCACCCTGCGTACCCCACATTCTCCCTCCTAATAATTATACACTTTTGAAAATATCAGCAATTTTTCTCTCACACATAAAAACCTTATAATATCAATTTTCAAGGCTCTATCTCTATTTTAAAGTTTTTGCCCCTCTCAGCGTCCCAAATAATTTTACGCATTGTAAAATATCTTAAATCGATTCATAACACCTATAAACCTGATAATGCCAATTTTCAACGCTCTAATTCTATAATTATTAGTTATTTATTTTATTTTTATTTTTATTTATTTATTTATTTTTATTTATTTTTTTTATTTTTTTTTCCTGTGCACTCCACGTTCTTCCCTCTGATATAATTACACATCTTTGGAAGCATCCATAATCGTTTTCTTACACCCATAAACCTAGTAATAATATTTTTCAAGTCTCTATCATTGTTTAATTATTTTTTTTTGTCCTTAATCTGCTGCCTTAATTAAAGCCCCTAAGATTTTTATGCATTTGAAATCGATTGCATATCGGCAATCGATTCCTAACTATTAAAAACCTAAAAATACTAATTTTCGAGGCTATATTTCTATTTTTAATTCTTTCTCCCACAATGTGTTCCTCAAATAATACTCCCTAATAATTTTACAATTTCGAAAGTAACCACAATCAATTCATTGCACCAAAAATCATAATAATATCAATTTTCAAAGCTATATATCTATTTAATATTTTTGCCATTCATAATTATTTCCTCCCCTCTAAACTAATGTCCCACCCCCTAATAATTTTATGCATTTATCAAAATCTAATTGCACCAATTTTGAACGGTATAAGTATTTTTAATCATTTTTGCACCTTCGCGTTCATGTCGGCCCCCTTCCTAATTTAATATTTTCGAATGTATTCTCAATCCATTCCCCACTCCTAAAAACATCCTATTGCGAAATTTTACCGGAATATGCAAATTTAAAAGTCTTATTAAAAAAAAAAAAAAAAACTTATTATTTAAATACTTTACGTTATCAAAACATACTTAAAATCAATTTAAATTCCTAATAAAATTTATTTTTTTCGTTTATTGTCCGATTTTTATGAAAATTGAACTTTAAATTCACTGTGGGTCATCCTGGTCGATTATTAACTTACGTGTAAATTGGTAAAATTGAAAAAGTTTGAAAACTTAAATATTTATGTACACTTCGCTGTCACGTGATTTCTTTACGAGGAGGAATAATTTCATATCCCATCCCCGGAAAATGTCTAGATACATTCTGCATCAGTGTTGCTATTAGAATTTCATACGTTAATTAACTTAAAAAAATAAATTATCGCATCGATAATGCGATTACGCCCTTGGATTCAGCAAATTCCCCCCTTTCATTTGCTACTGAATTAAAAAAAAAAAAAAAAAAAAAAAAAAAAAAAAACGAATTTCTAATTTATTTTCCCACTTTTAACTTTGTTAGGATGTCTAGTTTTAGGCATTTGCGGTCGATTCATAGTCAAATTTTGATCGACATGGGTTGATATTTTGATTACTATATCCGACTCTCATTTCAATTATTGTATTTCTAGAATAATTCGTTTGCAGACAGCTACTCATAAAAGACTCCAGAAGCGTTATGACTATATAAATTATTTAAACTTATATTAGTATTTTTTACACTGCATAAAACTTAAGTGAATGTAAATACATTATTCTGATTCAGGAAAGCATGTTTTGTATATGGCACGATTACCAGTAAATATTAGGTACTCTCCAAGGAGGACAAAATTATTCAAATGCATTGGTGGGCATAAATCGAAATTGCTCCAAATGCATTTTAAGTTAGGTTATTCATCTTATATATATATATAAGAATAAAGTCAAAATCTCATGTCTTTGGTTTGTCCGTCGGTTACTGGGCTAGTAAAATCATTACGGTACATAATTTTAGATTTTTGTAAAATATATGCATATTATTTCGATTATTGTGTCATGCTGTAATACTTTTCCAATTGATTGTCTTAAATGCATTAAAAAAAAAAAAAAAAAAAAAAAAAAATAGTTTATATACAAATACTCCTGCTTAACCCTTCCACCTTTGAAAATCCAATTTTATCACAGTCTAAGTTATATAGGTTTAAAGCATATTTCGACTTGTTTACACAGCAGTAAACACAACGAAATTGCAGACACTATAATTTCAAGATACTAGAAAGTGCGTTTCTTTTTTAAAGTATCTGGTTACTTTATCAGAAAAAAATATTTATTTTCGTAAAAGAAATTTCTAAAATTACATTTACTTTTTTTCTATGCTTTTTAAATCTTCTAAAGAAAGCGTAAAATGTCTCCTTTTGCGCTCTCATTTAAATAGTTTTAGAATTCTCTAAATATAATACATGACATTCAGTTTTCCAATAACATACAGAGTGATTATAAAAAAAAAAAATAAAAAATAAAAAATAAAAAAAAAAACTAGTTGGCATAGGTGGACTCTGCTCAGTTCCCCATCTTATTTATGTTCTCATAAATTTCTAGTGCGAGACATTTTATAATCATGTTAAAAGAAATTAATTTGACCAAAGTTTGATGCAGTGACAGAATGAAATCCTCGCCTAATAGGCTATCCATCGTTCACTTCGATATATTTATCTTATTCTAATCTATTAATTTATTTTATCAGGGTCAATTCCGTTGTTTAGTTTTCATGCTATTATTTCCAATGCAATAATCCTCCAATCATATTTATATGAAAAATTTACAATTTCGCTATGTTGATAATATCGTAAATTACGAATAATTTACGAAAGTTTCCAATAATAATATTTGTATTCAATCATGTTCAAACAAATATTATAAAAATTTTGAAGTTTTCTAATGTATTTATGATCCTCAAAATGGAAGTTTATGCTCAATTTTGCCTTATTCTGACATGTTAAGTAAATCGTAAATTCCAAATAACTTACGAATTTTTTTAATTGGAAAAATCATATAGTCTATCATATTCATGCCAGTATCCTAAATAATATTTCGAAAATGGTTTGACATCTTTACGATGAAAATATCCCTCAAGATTGACGTTTATGTGAAATTTTGCTCTATACTGCCATGTTAAGAAATTCGTAAATTTCCAATAACTTACGAAATTTTTATAGTGGAAAATTTATAGTCATTAATATTCTGCCATTATTCTTCAATAGCAGAAAGTACATTTTTTTATAAGTATTTTTTTTTTAA
Organism: Salticus scenicus; assembly: GCA_963930645.1. Lineage (NCBI taxonomy): Eukaryota > Metazoa > Arthropoda > Arachnida > Araneae > Salticidae > Salticus > Salticus scenicus. The sequence goes on along the minus strand of OZ005661.1, from coordinate 25,863,200 downwards.
ATATGACTATGATTTTTTATTATTTTTACTGCTTTATATGTTCTACAATCTTACACGAATTCTATAATTCCGTAATAATAAATATAATAGGTTTTAATTATTTTAAGTCAAAAATTCCAAGTAGAATAATAATTCCCAAGTTAAGACTTCCTGCAAAGCATGAAAGAATTCTTTTGGAATGCAAGAATATTCGTTGACACATTTCAATCATTTTTCAAAAATGAAAGTAACAGTTTCTTTATTTTCAATATCTCAAAGATAAAGTCTAACAGCCAAAAGGATTGATAGGTTTAAAGTGTATGTTATGAAAATCAATAATGAGATATTTTTGAAAGTCGATTTTAAAATATAAATGTTGTCGCATAAAGTTTATTTCTATGCGAATGAGATGTCATTTATATGTTATCAGAAGGTAAATTTATTTCATTGATGAAAATATTTCTATGTATTTAAAATTGATTTATTAAGACATATAAATTTTATAATTTAAAAAAAAAAGTTAATTCAGTTTAACGTTAGTTAAGTGGAAATATGTTTATATCTTCATGGGAAAAAAAAAAAAAAAAAAAAAAAAAAAAAAAAGAGATTGTTTGGAGTTTTTTGGGGCTTCTGCAATTATATTTCTAAAATAAAACACACACATATTGATAGTTATATATATATATATATATATATATATAAGTTCGATGCAGGCCAATATATATATACGAGTATATATATATATATATATATATATACACTGCATAAAAAAAGTAGACGGACACTTACTTGTAATACTTTAAAGCCGTTTATTGCTTTAATTAGAGGTATGAGGTTCATTTCTCTAATATAATTATATTCTTGAGACATCATATATTATTATATTTTGGATATAGATTCAATCCTTTTGAATCATGTAGTGGAAAAATTCAGGAAACAAAAATGGTGCATATTTGCACTGTAATTTTTCTTTAAAAAAGTAGACGGACACATCTTGTACCTCTAAAATAAAACGTTTTTAGTAAGGAGTTCGTCTCTCATTTTCTTTAATAATTTCGTATACTCTGTTAGGCATCGAATCAATGAGATTCTGGATCTTTTTTTGACAGAAAATTTCCCAAATGTTTGTAAGAGCTTCTTTGAGCTGGTGAATTGATTCATACAGGCGTCCACCCTCATAAATTTTATGAAAAAGTATAGCCCAAATGTTTTCTCCAGGATTCGTATTCGGACTTTTGGCTGGCCAGGGTAAAACATTGAAGTTGTTCTCATGAAACCATTTTTTAACGTTGTTAGCGGTGTGTAGTGGCGCTCCATCTTGTTGGAAAATCCAGTTTTCTCCTCCAAGATCACACATAAATGGCAAAAGCTCACTGCTTAGTGTTTCAATATAATCCTTGTGAGTCTGCTTCTTACTTAGGAACACTAAATTTGTCCTTCCACCAACGCCAACAGGTAGCCACACCATTACGCCACCACCAAAAACTTGCCGAGTAGAGTACACTTCGTCTTCTTTCTCCAAACTGTGCCAATAATATTGATATCCATCTGGGCCGTCTAAATTAATTTTTTCCTCATCTGAAAAAATTAAAGATATCCATTCTGTAGTCCAAGACATATGGTTTTGAGCCCACTGTAGGCGTTCTGTCACGTGGTGATCCTTCCAGCATGGATGATGTTTTCTCTTCTTATATCGAAAGAGCTCTGAGTGCTTAATGTAGCTATAAATTGTCTGAGAAGTTACGTTAGTAATCCCCGTGCTCATTCGAACTCTGGGAATTGATGCTCCATTTTTTTTCAGCTCAGTAAAAATTTTTCTTTGCTCTAAGCGAAAGTTTCTTTGGCCGGCCACTCTTTTTCTTTACGCCATGGGCTTTAGGAGCACGTAGAAAATCGCTGATGCTATTTTTGTTGATTAGAAGTAGCCTACTAATTTCTCTGACTCCTTTATTAACATTTTTCAGCGCTATAATCTGTTCTTTCTGGTAATCAGTTAGAGGAATTCCTCGTGGCATGGCGCATTCATCTCCAAGACATTTAACTACTTCAAACTATCTTGTCAAGCACGTTAGCAATCAGCAAAATGCCAAATGTACATGTATATACAAAACTGGTATTCCGCAAGAAACACCCACTTAGATAATTGCAGTTTTTGACCAGTGTCCGTCTATTTAAAAACATATATATATATATATATATATATATATACACATATATTGTGCAAATTTATGTATTTTCTCTTTTCTGCATTTTCCTACATTAAAATTATAAATAATTGAATATTTTTATTTGTCTGTCAAAAATATGAAGATTGATAAGTATAAACATGTTAAAGAATTTTAATTGACATTTCCTATTAAACAAAGACGGTGTTTAAAAAAATTGTAAGGAAGTGTCCGTCTACTTTTTTTATGCAGTGTATACATATAAATATATATATATAAATGTTAGATATCTTAATAAACTTCAACCTTAATATTTTAGCATTTAATAGATACATGTCAACACCACCACAGAAAAAATAAAACTGATAATAACACATTGCTAAAACTATCACAAAAAGGCTGCGATACATGTTAAGATCCAATAAGAGATAAAAACAATTTAAATTATTTACGTCCACTTGAACAACAACAACAACAACAAAAAAAAAAAAAAAAGGACCATAAAACATAATGGCGGGGAATGTAATTAAAGGACTTCAGAATAATAATTGAAATAAAAAAATGGATTAATAATTGGAATAAAAATTGCTTAAAAGTAGAAGTATTAACTCATCAAGGGGCAAGTACATCATAAAGCTGGGAAAGCTGCAACGATTTCGTAAAACAATATAGCTAACAACAGCAAATTTATATTGCTCAGGCCCCAATCGAGCAGCAAAACCATTTTGAATGAGAAATGAAATAAAACTATAATTGAATCATCAAGGAAACCAGTGAGAAAAATAGAAAAATTTGGAGTAACCACATGTAAAGCTATTAACCCAACATTGAGAAAAGGAAGTTGTCATCATGTTAATGAAATAAAAATTAAATTCTCTGCTCTCTTCGATTAATCGAAAAAGAAATAACAACTGAGCATTTTCATGAACGATAAAATGCACAGTGTAATTGTTGATTAAGTTAGTTAAATTTAATTTTTTTATTTTACTTAAATCAAGGAACTTTTACACCTTCATGAAAAAAAAAAAAATTAATGACAGCTAATATTAACTCAGCAGTGAGCAAGCGCCATCTATCGTGTAGCTAGATAAACATAATAAGTCAGTTAAATTAATTCAGGTTCAAACAAACAGTTGCTATAGAGTGTATTATTTATAAAAGATATTTAACTTAATGATATAAATGATTATGTGACACCATTTAATTAATTAGTTTTGATTTTAATAATGTTAAACATAGATTAATAAAGCTTAATCTTGAAGTTATTAATAAGAATTAAATGTTAAGTTTTAAGAAGAAACATTCATAAGGAATACACCCGAAAATCACACATGTAAGGAGATGCAGTACAAGCCAATCTTTAATGATTAAAGTTTTTATTTTATTTATTTGATATTTTTTTTTTAATAATGATAATAATAATAATAATAATTATTATTATTATTATTATTATTATTTTATTCAATTGGATATTTTGTACAAATTAAACGTAAGAAGCCACTAATAGGCAAATGCACTCAACTAAATTGGACGAATAAAAAGTTTTTAATTCACGCTATCAACCAGAAAAAAAAAAATAATAATAATGTAACTTGCGATGGCGATAATCCCTTCAATTATATATATATATATATATATATGTGTGTGTGTGTGTGTGTGTGTGTGTGTGTGTGTGTGTCAAATTCAAAAATCACTGAGAATATCTCCTTTTTAATATATATATATATATGCGTGTGTGTGTGTAATTCATTTAGTTTTATTAATTGAAATTACATTGTTTTATTTTAATCATAAATAAAAAATAACTACATTCAAAATTGAAAAAAAAAAATCTTGGTTTTAAGCTGTAAACTTTACATAGGGCATCAACAACGACCACCACTGAAAGCCAAATTCATAAACTGTGGAACTATCACGTAGGAGCTAAAAATTTAATTTTTTTGGATATTGCAAAATAATGTCCCAAAAACTATATAATTTATAAATAGTTTATCTTAGAAACAGGAGTTTAATTTTTAATCATCTTGAGAATTTTCAGGGATTTAATTTTCTCACCATAATTTATTTTGCAAGCTACAGTTCGTAGTATATGGATTTAAAGTGAACTGAACCATAAAAATCAATTTTTTCTAAGTGAATGTTAAATTTCTTTTTAAGCATCATAAAATTACTTTTTTCTCTTCTTCTTCTTCTTTTTTTTCATCCAAATATGCATCTAGTGTTTTAATATAGAATCTTTAAATGTATATATACTTTTTCTTAATCGTTATACATTTCACTTTAACAGGAAGGGAAAAGAGAAAAACCTCATATCAGGAATAAACGAAAAATGTATAAAATACTGAAAAGTTAACTTTGTTCTCAGTAAAAACCAACTAAAATAAAAAAAATTGGGGATAATGTAAAACTTGCAATTCATTCAGTTACTGCCAAAGCAAGGCATACGTAGAGCATCAAGGCTTACGTAGGGCATCAACAACGACCACCACTGAAAGCCAAATTCATAAACTGTGGAACTATCACGTAGGAGCTAAAAATTTAATTTTTTTGGATGTTGCAAAATAATGTCCCAAAAACTATATAATTTATAAATAGTTTATCTTAGAAACAGGAGTTTAATTTTTAATCATCTTGAGAATTTTCAGGGATTTAATTTTCTCACCATAATTTATTTTGCAAGCTACAATTCGTAGTATATGGATTTAAAGTGAACTGAACCATAAAAATCAATTTTTTCTAAGTGAATGTTAAATTTCTTTTTAAGTGTCATAAAATTACTTTTTTCTCTTCTTCTTCTTCTTTTTTTTCATTCAAATATGCATCTAGTGTTTTAATATAGAATCTTTAAATGTATGTATACTTTTTCTTAATCGTTATACATTTCACTTTAACAGGAAGGGAAAAGAGAAAAACCTCATATCAGGAATAAACGAAAAATGTATAAAATGCTGAAAATTTGACTTTGTTCTCAGTAAAAACCAACTAAAATTAAAAAAATTGGGGATAATGTAAAACTTGCAATTCATTCAGTTACTGCCAAAGCAATAGTTCATTATGCTCAAAATTTAACAATTAGTAAATCTACTCTATGAGTCCGGAAACAGAAATTTTAAGAAAAAGAATACAGATTATCAAAAATAGGCTTGCAAATTTATACTTATAAGGAGCTGTGTTAAGAGGTTTTGGCTACGTATGGTGGTAACGAATAGCGGTTAATAGTAGTTCCTAAAAGAAAATTAAAAGATATACTTGAGCAAGTGTTATCTTTTCTAAAGGGAAAAATGGGGGAAGAGGAAAAAAAAAACTGAAGCAAAGTGTTTGATATTATTGGTATAAATACTGGTCGTTTAAAAATAACCTGTGTTTTACAGAATAGTTATTTTAAATAAATCTGTTATGCTTGTCATGCCGCAGTCATATTTTAGAAGGTATACTAAAGACAGTTTTTGTTTGCAAAACAGGTTCAACAACTAACCTTCAACCCATTTGTGTATTCATAATTAATGTTTATGACAACATGTAGTTTAATGCTCCCAACCGAGATTTCCAATTGATAAAATCCTTAATAATGAAAAAATATATATATATATAAAGATATTTCAAGAGTAGTTTTCTCCAAGCATAAAAAACATTCGTGGAATTTAAACCCAGACTAAGTAACATTTTCTTTTGTTGTTAAAATTTATAATAAAATAAATCAAAATAACCGTAGCTAAAAAAAACTATTTTCTTTTGAACAGTGCAGTGATAATGATTTGAGCAAGCTAACTGATTTTGAAGAAAAGAGCGTTCAAGGCAATCAGATTGTTAAAGTAAAAATTATTTCAAAAGTAGCAAACTTACTTTTGGACAAATAGATTATTTCATTACTGCATTATTATTTAAATGCTTTAAAAGACTCAATATTTTAACGAATTTCTTACATTCCGAGTTGGATTTTAAAATGAATTTATGGATTTTTTTTTTTTAAAGGACAGAATATTGTGCAAAATATTAAGGTTGTATACAATACAGATGAAAAAGGTGTCAATATAAATCAAGATTACAAGTCGAGCTTTAAAAAAAAAAAAAAAAAAAAAAAAAAAAAAAAAAAAATGAAGAGCAAACACTGTATGCTTTGCAAGTGGTTGTTTAATGTGGAAAATTATTCTTTTACGCATTATCCCCCGTTTTTCATTTCAAAATCTCTTACTTGATAGTAATGCTGATGATTCAAGCTGTCAAGTATATTTTACAATTCGAACTTTACTTTTCAATAAATACAAATTTTATTGTGAGATTCGTATCCGTTATTCATTAATATTTGTTGATTTAAACTTATATTTTGCCGTGTTTTAGATTAATTGAGATGTAATTTTAATAAATAATTGAATCTTATGTTATATTTTTTTTCTTTTTCAGCCTTGATTATTAGCTTACTACTTTTTTTAGCAATCAAAAATAAAGTCAGCAATATTGTCCACACACAGAAAACACACACAAAAAAAGAGAAAGTATATATATATATATGATGAGTCGTTCAAATTTATAGAGAAATAAAAAAAAAAATAACTATATATATATATATATATATATATATACACATATATATATATATATATTATTATTATTATTATTATTATTATTATTATTTTAGAGGTAGGTTTTAATGTTATTCGATTGTGCTCAAACGATGACAATCTCATTTTTACATCATTTTGCAACTTTTGAAACTGTTTTCGTATTAAAAAATAGATAAGTATATAATAATAATAAATATGCCCACCAGCGGCCAACTGGTTCTGCGTTAAATGCTGTGAGATTAAAAGTGTCGCGTTCGATCCCAGGTCGCGGTCATCGACCTAGTCAGTCGTAGTGCCTACGAATCGTGTATAAATACGAGCTAGGACCCCTTAGAAAGATATTCCCAACAAACTGTAAAAATAATAATAATAAATAAATAAATAAATAAAAATAGGAGATTATTTTTTGCGACCACTCTAGTGTACACTTTGCGGATAATATATAAAAAAAAAAAAAAAAAAACAGCATGCGACATTAAATGGATATATCATCAATTTTTGAAAAGGTTTCTGATATTTTTATTTTTTAATTTACTTAAAATTCAGAAGTATCTTTAGAAGACTATAAATCATTCCTATACATGCGAATCAAATAGATAATTATCTAAAGTGACGTTATAAATATTCTCCTGTCAGCATGATATTATGGTAGAAGTAAAAAAAAAAAATCTTTTAACTTAGAAGGTAATGTAATTCATGTGATCCTTTCCATTAATTTCTGATTAAAGTTAATGCTGTGAAAAATAACCTTAATTTCTCTAAGTCTAAATTTAATTGCTGATACCAGTTCTCTTGGGTAGAAAGTAACTTTTCTCTTTAAAGTTCGTTAAATTAATGATGTTATTTAAAAGAAAAATAGTACGTTTCCCATTAATAATAGAAAGTTGATTATATTCAATAAATGCTACGATTAAAAAAAAAAAGTTTTTTTGATGTAATCTCTCTTTAAAAATAGAATGTTACTACCACCAATTTTGAAAGCAATTAAACTTACTTTTTATTAATTTTTAACGGCATTAAAATAACTGGCGAAATTACTTTTACTTATAAACCAAATAGGCCAAACGAAACAAATCAGAATAATAAAATATTATCTTAGAAGGAGTAATAAGTCTGATTTATCGAATGGCATAAGTTGCTTTTATAGCATATCCTTTGGTTAAACAAAACTCACAACAATTTACTCAATTCTTCATGTATAAATAAAACAAATTTTCCTTTGCATACCTTCTTGAGACACAAATTTGTAATTTTATTGTAAATTTTAGTTTTGCTCCTCATGGGTTTAGAAAACATCACATACAACAAACTATTTATATATATTGTACTTTTAGCAGTAGATTGGACAGTGGGCCTTAGTTTTGTAAAGTCCATTTTGTTGAGTAAGTTCAATCTGAATGCATAGTGCAGTCACGTTTCCCGATACTGTCATTGAGAAGGAGTCAAGAGGTTTGAAAAGGTGCGAAAATTACTGATAGGTTAGAATTTGGTCAACATACATTCATTTCGGCATTCCCTCATCACTTATTGTCTCTTAACATGGGTTATCACTCCTATTTTACCGCTGAACTCGCTAAATCAGAACTTGGGTAGAGGCTTCCATGGTCCCAAGAAATGTTGTTGAATACAGTCGGCAGCAAAATTATCCGAGTGCCAGCAATAATCCTTATGTAAAAAAATCTGATGTGAACACCACATGACTTCCTCATACAACAATAGGAAAAACATTGAATTATGAAAACATTGACATTTTTGTGTGATGTAACTGATTCGTAAATAAACTGTCAGGTTAAAGTCCACGAACATTCCTTCAGGAATATTACTCAATGGCTCGTTACAGAATAACTCATTGGCAAATGTACAGCTTAGAGTACAATAAAAATCATTCGAGAATAGATGGACCCGTTTTTTTTCTCTTTATCAAAAATTAGTGGTTGGAAACGATAAATTTTACCAAAATAATTAACTCAGTCAAAATTGAGAAAAAGGTTTCCGATTATCATGAAACAGCATTTGCCGTAAAATTTTATCACTAATCTCGCCATACTGGAAAATAGTAGCCAGTGTAGATTTTTCGTCTTGGCATCGAATTTGGCGATTTGGCGTGGAATATGGCGGCTTTGCGAACGAATTTGGCAAAAATTTGTAGTTTAGAATTGCAAAGTTTGGAAACTCTCACTTCAATAATAACAGAGTTCTGGAATATTCTGGCAAAATCCATTGGTTTATTTCGCAGAACTAAATTCTTCGAATATTCTATAAATGACTCACAATACTATATATATAAAAAAAAAAAAAAAAAAAAAAAGAGGAGTGATTGTTGATGATTGTAGACTAGAACTTGTCTATATCTTTACGTGTTACTTTCTACACGGTATTACAGTAAAAGTGGAAACATATTCGAACGTTTTTCATTTCCACGGAGGTTGGATTAAATCCTTGTCGAATCATGTTCTTAGACTGACTAAGAACATGATTCGACAAGAATTTATTTAACAAAACATTATTAACTCTACATTTTTTATATAGGAATTTTTGCTAGTGTTCCGATACTTTTGTTACCGACTGTAAAAGTGGAAGCAGATGAGCGTTTTCCATTTCCACGAAGGTGAGCTTTGACTTAGCGTCAAGTAAAGCATTCAAATGCAGCAAAAAATTGTAGTAAGAGATTTACAAAATTTCTAAACTTTACCTCAATAAGAGTCCAGTTCTGGACATTTTGTGATGACGCATTGGCTTCTCGCGCCAAACTACCATGAAAATTCACTTTCCTGATTTAGCGAAATTTATGCTCTGCAGTGTGTTTAACAACGTTTAATTGATTTCTGTAGTAAAAATGACCATTTCATTTGATCGTTTCAATTCGTCGACTAGAGCTTGCCTATTTATTAAGGAATTACTTTCTACACGCTAAAATGTCGACATTTTTTATCAATATCATCCCAGGCTCTATTTACGAGCTGAATATTCACTAAATGAAATACAATCGTCGACTAACTTACTTCTGTCTTAAAGAATCAATTTCTACACGCTAAAATGTCGACAACTTTCACAACAATCAAATTACGTGCTCTAGCTACAAGTGGAATATCCTTTAAATAAAGTGCATTCGTCGACAAGAACATGCTTATGTCTTTAAGCATAACTTTCTACACGCAAAAATGTTTTCAACTTTTTTAACTATATCATTACTATCTCTATAATTAGATTATTTTAAATCTGTATGATGCAAGGTGATATATAATAGCCAAAACCTTTGTATTTTTGGTTATTATGAATACAATTTTCCTAAATATCTCCGATACGGAAAATCATAAAAAGTTCAAAAAGAGAGATGCACAACTAGAATGTTATAAGAAAACTATACACCTGCAACGGTGTACGTCCAACCGTTTTTTAGTTATGCGAGATACATTACGGGCTTTATCTACGGGCTGAATATTCATTAAATAGAATGCATTCGTCGACAAGTACATGCTTTCGTCTTTAAGCATAACTTTCTACATGCAAACAATATCTTGAACTTTCATAACAATACCAGTACTGGCTATATCATTAGCTTCTTTTGAAATCTTTATGATGGTAGGTCATATATTATGACCAAAACCTTTGTATTTTTGGTCATTATGAATATAGGTTTTCTAAATGTCTCCAAAACAGAAAATCATAGAAAGTCTAAAATGATAGTTGCACAACTAGATGTTATAACAAACCTATAAACCAATTTGCAATGTTCTACGTCCAACCGTTTTTGAGTTATGCGACATACACACCCACCCTCTCTCTCACACACGACATCACGAAAATTCGTGTAAAGTTGTTGATATCTCTGTAACGAAAACACATATTAAAACTAAAGTGCAAGTTTACAACTAGACATCATAACAGTTATATATATAAATTTGCAGCATTCTACGATCATTCATTTCCGAGCTATGTGAAATACAAAATCTATTTCGCAAATCGAGATTCTTGCACTTTGTATAAAGAGACAAAAAGTGCACTTAATACTGTTTTATTAAACAAATCCTTGGCGAATCATATTTTTAGACTGACTCAGAACATGACTCGACAAGAATTTATTTAAAAAAGTAGAGGTAGGTGTACTTTATATATATATATATATATAAAGAGAGAGAGAGAGAGAGAGAGAGAGAGATAGGAATTATTGCTATCGCTCAAATAATTTTGTTGTAAATGATTTAATATTAGACACAAAATAATGACAGATTTTTAATGAAACACGATAATTTTATTTAAACTTTTATTAGAAGAAAAAAATCTGATGTGGGCACCACATGACTTCCTTATACACTTTTAGAAATATACATAATGTTAAAAACATTGACATTGGACCCGAAAAAGTTGGGTAAAAATATTTAAAAAAATGAATTATCACCGTGTTCTGAGCTTTTCTGAAAGTTAGTTAAAAACCGATGCAAGATTTGTGCTGGTAACGCTGACGAAGTCAGCAAGGACCCGAAAAAATTGGCTAAAAGTATTTTTAAAAATGCAGTTTCACCGTATTCTGAACTATTCTGAAAGTTTCAAATGCCTAGCAAGTCGGGAAGTTAGTTAAATAAATTTTATTTTGAACCATATAAACGCTTCCGAAGGCAGCAGTGACCTAAAACAATTGGCTAAAAATATTTAAAAAAGGCATTGTCACCGTGTTCTGAGTTTTCCCGAAAGTTTTAAATGTGTAGCTAGTCGGGAAGTTAGTTAAAAATCGATTGCAAGATTTGTACTCTTAACGCTGCCGAAGACAGCAGGGACCCTAAACAGTTGGCTAATAGTACAGTAAGACCCCGCTAAGCACGAGGGATACGTTCCATCAAAGTAGAGCGTAATGCGAAACAGCGGTACACAATTTCGGGGAATCCCCGTACTGCTGCGAGCAATTTCGGGGAATCCCCGGGTTGAATTGAAATAAAAGAGCGCTAAATGAAACAGCGTTAAGCGGGGTCTTACTGTATTTAAAAAATGCATTTTCACCGTGTTCTGATCTAGTCTGAAAGTTCCAAATGTCTAGCTAGTCGAGAAGTTAGTTAAATAAATTTTCTGTTAAATCACATTAACGCTGCTGAAGACAGCAGGTATTAGAAACAGTTGACTAAAAGTATAAAAAAGGCATTGTTATTGTATTCTGAACTCTTCTGAAAGTTTTAAATCTCTAGCTAGTCGAGAAGTCAGTTAAATTGCAAGATTTGTCCAAACCGTTTTTGAGTTATTACCGTTTTTTGATACATTTTGGCCATTATGAACCTAATTTTCCTAAATATCTCCTAAACGGAAAATCATACAAAGTCCAAAAAGGGAGGTGCACAACTATATGTTATTACAAACATATGTACCAATTCGCAACTTTCTACGTCCAACCGTTTTTGAGTCATGCGACATACTCACACACAGACACACAGACACACATACATACAGACGTCACGAAAAATCGTGTAAAATCCCTTATATCTCTAAAACGAGAGCTCGTGTTAAGACGACACTTGCAGGTGTACAACTAGACAGCATGACAGTCACACGTATAAATTGGCAACATTCAGCGATCATTCGTTTTCGAGCAATGTGAAATACAAAATCCATTTCGCAAATCGGGATTACTATACTTCCTTATACTTTGTATAAGGAAGTAAAAATATGATAAAATTGATAATTATGAAATTAATAAAAGTACAATGTGCTGCAAAAAAAAAATAAAAATAAATAAATTAATGTTACATCTTTTTTTTTTATGTGCTTATGCAGACTAATTCGTTTCTCTTGAGAAACAATTTATTTCCATTTATTAGTCTTAACATGCAAATTACATTTTCCATTTCATGGTCCGTTCACTATCCATTATTTTAAGTATCTAGTCATGCCTTTAGAACAGTGCGATTCAATATATTATTAAATTACTGTATTGAAAGTACGGGTAATTTAAGCATATACTTTCTTAATCGCTTGAATTGCTAACATTTTTTTTTCTCAAAAGTTGTTTTGCCTTAAGCAACTTAAAATCTAATATTAGAATGATGTATATTTTTTTCTTTTATGCATTTACTCTCATCTCTCATTAAAATATATGCATTTGCTACACTGAAATAATAATAGTAAAATAAACAGACAATAGATTTGATTATCTCTTTGCTTTTCTGCGTTAATTCTATAATAATTTTCGATTATAACATTTGAAATAATTAAACACCGTATTAGTGATGTACTATCTCATGACATTAAGTCTTGTAACTTTATTTTAAATTTTTATTTTTCTTTGAAAATATTTTTCTTTTGATTTATAGTTTTGCACTAAATTTTAGACAAAAAAATAAAAATAAAAATAAAAATAATTAAATAAATAAATAAATAAATAAATAAATAATAATAATAATAATAATAATTTTATCTAACACAGAAGAAAAGTACCTTTAAATATTTTTCTTGTCACGTTATATATTGACATTTCGATGAAGTAGGGAACAAAATCTGTGGTTTTGTACAATTTCCTTTAAGTAACAAGTTTGTATTTTCCCAAAAAACATCGAAACACATTTCTTTCATCTAGAAAAAGACGTTTGTCACATGAAAATAATGAAATCAATCAAAATCTATCAAATAAACATTCCTTTTTCCTAGAAGTGTTCGTGACTAGGATAGTAGTCGAAATACTTTCTACAGGAAAAATGGTATTTTATTTTTTAAAGACAGTACTCTCTTCAATTAAGGAAAATAATGAAATTCAAATATTGGTGGGGTTTTTTTTCTGCATTAAAGTTTAGAAAAGTTAAATGTTACTATAATGTTCTATAATTTTTACATAAAGCGAAACTTCCATTAAGTGTTTGTAAGTTTTATTTACGAGATATGACTTTATGAAATATTTTTCTGTCTATATACTTCTGTCTATATACTTGTGAATATTTATATATACTTCTGTATATCTAAATATTCTCAATTTAAAAATTTTTATTGATTTTTATGTAATTTGAAGAACTTTATTTATATATTTAAGCAAAAAATTATTTTATACAGTTTTAATTTTATTTACATATATTTATTTACATATATTTATTTATTTATATATTATTATTTTGATTTTGATTTTTAGATTTTGGTCCAAATGTTTATAGTTATGCATATATATAATTAAATGTTTAATAAATTAACCAAAAAATTTTCTAGGAAAAAAAATTCAAGTTAAAAAATATAATTATAATCATTCTAGATGTTATTTCAGTTATGATTATCAGTTACCTGCTTATATTTTAATGTGTTAAATTAAACATGACATAATTTGTAAGAACAAAAACGAAACTAAATACAAGTTCCATTTGTCAACTATATAAACTATATTTCAAATTAATAATTTCCTAAAATTTTAATGAACATATTCTAAATAATATGTCTTTAATACTTAAATTAAATATAGTATAAAAACAAAGTTACTCACCATCTAAATTAGATTTATACATTCTTTTTTAATTATTATATTTTTGTAGAATAAATTTATTTATATAATTTCGGAAAATAATAATAATAATAATAAATAAATAAAAAATAAATAAATAAGAAGAAGAAATAAGAAGAAGAAATCCCTTAGCTTATCATTTTTTATAAAGTGGACAAAATCTTATTTATTTATTTATTTATTTTTGTAATTTATTGCAAAATTGTAACAGTTATGACCAAGTTTCCAAAAAAAGAAATTTTTTTGTAAAATGTGATTTTAAATGTTACAAGAAATGAACATATTTACAGTTACAGTGATCGTTTATTTATTTTTATTTTTTTAAACCCATGTAATAGAAAACCATACATGTTTTCATAAATAAATCAGTAACTATATAACTGTCCTTTTGGACAGTCTTCGTAATATTTTATACTAGCAGGCATCGCCCGCTTCGTTGGTATTCGTAAACAAATTTTGAAAAGAATTAAATCAATATTTAGTTTTTACATCACATTATAAATAAAAAATAAAAAATAAAAAATAAATAAATAAATAAATAAATAAATAAATAAATAAATAAATAACAATTGCTCCGTTCCTCGCTTCGGTGCCCGCAGTGCATATGATCCAAGTCCCCACTGCCTACAGAAAGGTTTTTCCCTGGCACTTCAACTTGGGTATTTTTCGGCGACAGGCGAATCTGCTATTATGTAAGAACTACGATTTTAAAAATGACTGTAGCTCAATATCTATTAAATATTTTAGTTTTTTAACCATGTATTTTACACCCCTTGCTATTTACACTATATTACTATTTGATTCCGACGAATATGATAAAATAAAGAGTGGATTTTCTTTTAAAAGGAATTAAATTTATGAAAAGCAAATAAATTTTAATCAGTTTAATCCTTCCTACTATATACTACCATATTTTCCCGATAAATACTGTAAATAAAAATAAATAAATAAATAAATAAATAAAATTAAGGAATTAAATGAAAAAATTAAAAATAAAAATCTGGTGTGAAACAACCACACAACTATTACACACTATTACCCGTATTATATGTTTTTTTTTTTTTTTTAGATAAAATGATTATAAGGCATATAAAAGTGACCTAAAGTAGTTGAAACCAAAAATTTATACTGTATCAGAAACTTAATATGTGTGTTACGTGTAAAAACATATAACGCCCTCCCTGCGTCGAGATTCCTCACTGATCACGCATTAAAGGCGCCCGTATAAGTGATGCAGGTTTGAGGGTAATAAAAAATTTGGCAGTTGCATACTGGGTCACCACCTGGAGTGATGGTATATGGTACCATTGTATACACATCTCGATCACCTCTTGTTTTCATTCCTGCCACTCTAAATACAAGCCATTACATTTCCGACGAGTTAAGGTCATTGGCTGTACCTATATTCAAGGCCTACGAAACGCAATATTTAAGTAGGACAATGCACGACCGAAAATTGTCCATATTGCTCGGGCCTTCCTTGATGTAGGATATGTTCGACTGTTGTTCTGCCCAGCGCATTCTCCTGATCCCGCACCAATGAAAATGACTCTTCATTCATTAAAAAGCGCGTTGCCCGCTACCACTCACCAGCAAGAACGATCGATGAATTGTGGTATCGTGTTGAAGCTTAATGAAGTGCTTTACCCGTTCGTGTGATCCAATCGCTATTTGATTCAATGCCTAGACAGATAAGTGCTGTTATTGTTCACAGAGAGCGATGCTTTATGTATTGCTTTCTCAGTACATATTACTCCAAATTTCCTCAAATTTTAATCAATTGTTCTTCTTATTATAATGTATGTGCCCAATAAATATCATTTAATATTCGCATTCCTACATTGTGTTGAAATTTTCACAAACACGAGTGTATATGCACACCTAAATAATTCATGTATATATAATAAATCGCTAACATATATAAACTTGTGTTACATTCAAGCAAATTTATTTAGTTCTGCATTTCTATAACATCAAGACGGGTTGTATGCTGTTGGTTAAGATAACTAGTATTGAGTATAAACTGACATTAAAAAGAATGTAAAATAAATTTATAAACCGTCTTAATTGATAAATAATTTTCTTCAAGATGGGTGTGATCCCTCAGAATCCGTTTGAATACAGTATCCACATTTACATTGAATTAGTCTAATGTATCATTGTCTCAGAAAAAACTCATTATTTATCACCCTTCTGCCATGATTGAACATTGTAATGATGTAACAGTTTTTTAAGGAAATATTTTTATGCGTTTGTCAGTTTTTTTTTTTTTTTTTTTTTTTTTTTTTTTCATTCGTTTTGCCATTATAATACTTTACTTCCATATGCCACTATATACATAGATATTCTCATAGTGTCAGAGCGTTTTTGAACTCTCAAAATAATTTATTTGATAATATAATTGTAATTGCCTATGCAACTGATTATTATTTTTTTCTAATGTGATTTCAACTTTTTAGTGTTAACATTCGTATAATTAAGCGATTCAATGAAAAACAATTCACTAGAAATTTATAAATTTATCCATGCATAGTGTTTATTTTTATGACGGGTATTTCAAAGTTTTAAATCTTCAATACTTTAATCATTTGGTTAAGAATAAATTATTTTCTATGACAATGACTTAAGCTATCTTCTGTTTCCAAAGGATATTCTTGAAAAGTTTTAGAAGTATTGGAAATTTCATTAAATATTATAATAAATGGTGCTTCTAAACACGAAGAAAATAGGAAGAATAGACTGTTTACTTCATTATGTATAAAATAACATAATATTGATAAAAAACATATGCGGTAAATAAATGCGGACAGTAAACAATTTCTCAATAATATTCTTTTTTTATTTATTTTTTTTTTTTAATTTGAGTGAAATATTGAGGAAAAAAAATAATAAATGATAATAAAAGTATAATTGTATATTAACTAAACTTAAATAAAAATAAATAAAATAATAATAATAATAATAAAAAGTTTTGAGCTTATTCATTTATTTATTCTGACTTTTATTACGCAATACAAAATTACTTTTTTTTTTTTTAAATTGAATACTTACTTTTTTGGGTATTTTATTTATTTATTTTTTTTTTCTTTTAAGTTTTATAGGATAATTTATGAAATGTAACCAATGCATGTATAAAATTTTATACATCCTTAATTTATGAGTTACCACATTTACATTCTCAATTTTAATTAAAAATATGATTAAATAAATTAATAATGTCAAACTCACTATCTTACCACAATTTATCCTACATATAAGGAGAAGCATTTATATATGGTAATTAAGAACATAAAAAAAATCATTTATCCAATTTTCTGATAATTCAGTGCAAAGTGGGACCCTCTATTTATATTCCACATATTCGGAAATTCTGTATTTCACTTAGTCAGTATAAAACGATATTTGGTCGCATTATATTTTGAGATTTAAAAATGTTTAAAAATGTACTCTATTATATACATAAACCCGGACTTTGTCCGCCTATACGTTCGGCGAATCTGGAGATTCACCGCCTTAGGCAGTAGTAAAGTTATACTATATTGAGAAACCACTACCAAAATTTCAATAGAAAATAAAATCAATATAATAATAAACACACACACAAAATAATAATAATAATAGTTATAATAATAATAATAATTAAAAATAAATAAAAAACCAATCACAGAAAATGGTAGTCGCCTGCATATAAAATAAATAAATAAATAAAAAATCTGGTATGTAACAACCGCACGACTTCCTCATACACTATTAAACTGTAAAAAAAAAAAAAAAAAAAAAAAAAAAAAACTGTAGTAAAATTATGGGCAAAGTCCGGCAGCAGAGATTCCAGACAAACGCCGCAAAAAGACATTTAGACGATGAATGATGTATCGCCAATAATTTTATGTTGTGATGAAACATACAACCAACCTGTAAAAAAAGTAGTATTCACCGTAAAATTAAAAGTTAAAGTTTGAGTTTCTCGAATACTTTTAATATTGTTAATATTGTTAACGTTCAAATTATGCATAGTTTTTTTTTTCTTTTTAAACTATTCTTAAATATAAATTTTTTTTTTTTTTTTTTTTTTAATTAAGTAGTCTGTCAATTTTCATATTGGGAAAAAAAAAAAAAAAAAAAAAAAAAAAAAAACTTTTATTTATTTATTTATTTTTTCTTTAAAGACTAAGATACTGATTTTTAAGAAAATAAAATCTAATATGTTTTTGAAATTATTTTTATTCATAAATACTAGCACTAAAGAGGTAGTCTTATTTCAAGGTTCTAATTAGAGGAAAATAATGGGTGAGGATTTTTCACTCACCCCTCTTCAAAGACAAAATGAAATTTTTTTAAATCATGTGAGATCTCTGAAAATTAATCGAGATCCCAAGTAAACTTTGAATAATAATAATAAAGCTTTTACATGCAAGCAGAGACATTTTATCTCCAATTAATAAGTTTTTTTTTTTTTTTTTTCCATGGTTTTCGATTTTTATGGTTTCTGTAGTGCGTGCAAAGCAGAAATAACTAGAGCCTAATTCTTACTCATACAAACAGGTTTGCATTGTAATACCAACTTCAAAATTTGTTAATGAAGTGTTAGGCGTATTTACACTTTTGAAGTATCATAATTATTATTATTATTATTTTACTGTATTTCATTGAATAGAGGAAGGACTGGTATTTCGATAGCAGAACCTGTTATAGATGATGTACATGTACATAATTGATGGTCATATTCAGATAAAACAGCTTGGTTTTTAATAGTGAAGATCCTACATAATCATCATAAGACTTATCTTCAAATAGCTGATTACATATTTATCACATATTGATATAAACTTTACTAGTTAATATCGGTCAAAATTTGACGAATGATGTGCAACTAAAATCTCTTCACGGCATAAAATTTAAAACACCCTTGTTTTAATAATTCACATTGCTCTTAACCGGTTTAAAACCCCCGCCCAATTTCCCATATTTATAAAACCACTTGGACATAATCCAAAATATTATCTTATTGTATTTTAAAAATAAACTGCAAATCGGAATGATGTTAAAATTTGTTTTTACGGGTATAGTATTATAACACTTTATTCTATCAAAATAGTATGTTTCAACAAAAGTATACTGTTAAAAATAAATAAATAAATAAATAAGAATGAATTTAATGCTTTAGCAAATTAATTTGCTCATTAAATTTTTAATAATAAATTACAATATGTAAATTTTTACTCGTGTAAAATATCAATATTTTAATGGCATTCTTTTGATATTATTTTTACTCTAATAGAAATTATAATAATTAGATAAATTATAAATAAATAAATAAATAAAATAAAATAAAACGTCCTTTGATTTTAAAAATTTATCTCCATCTTTTCTAAACAAATTTTCAAACTGACGAAAGTTAAATTTTAAAGAACAATAAACTTTGATAATATGTTAATTTTAATTTTTTTTTCTTTTGAGAAATGGAAAAAAAATAGTTTTATGAACATGGTATGGCAATAGATGGCGCCACATCCGGTGTAGAGAAATTTTCGGCGAGCGAAAATGCATACGGTGGTAATCGAAACGTATTCGCGAATTGCTGTGTTTTTAATAGGTATACTTCCTTGAAAAATATGAATAAATCGTGTGAATTATTTTTATGATTGAGTCACGGAGTAATATTAACTTTAATTAGGGGTTTGTCATACATAGACATATCAATATTAATGTCGTCTGCTTGATCTATCATCGGTATTCTGCGTGAAAATAAAGGAATATTCCCGTTCCAATTTGGTTCAAAATTTTCTCGCGCATGCCCAGATCGTACGATGTTGGTCTTACAGAATATGCTTTGTGTTTTAATATTATAGATTTTAGCCTATTTCAAAAATTGGATTGTGGAAAGAACATTAAAAATTTCTTGTTTCTAATGCTCAACTAAAGTGTTATGAGCAATTAGAATGCTGTATGTGAAAAAAAAATGCGTTTAGTAGATAAAACAACTATTAGGTTGTAGTTTTTGTTAATATCAATTATTCAGTTTCGGTCTGATAGAAATTCCTTCAATTAAATAAAGTAAACAATAGCTTATTAAAACTAAGTGATGTTTCTATGCGTCGTGCATGCACAAATAAACACTAGCTAGCTGGGAAGTTAGTTAAAAATCGATTGCAAGCTTTGTACTGGTAACTCTGCCAAAGACAGCAAGAACCGGAAAAAATTGGCTAAAAGTATTAAAAAAATGTATTTTCACCGGGTTATGAACTATTCTGAAAGTTTCAAATGTCTAGCTAGTCGGGAAGTTTGTTAAATAAAGTTTTTGTTGAATCATAGAAACGCTGCCGAAGACAGTAGAGACCTGAAACAGTTGACTAAATGTATATAAAAAATGTATTGTTACCGTGTTCCGAGCTATCCTGAAAGTTTCAAGTGTCTAGCTAGTCGGGAAGTTAGTTAAAAAGCGATTACAAGCTTTGTACTGGTAACACTGCCGAAGGTAGCAGGAACCGGAAACAGTTGGCTAAAAGTATTTAAAAAATGCATTTTCAACGTGTTCTGAACTATTCTGAAAGTTTGAAATGTCTAGCCAGTCGGGAAGTTAGTTAAATAAATTTTCTGACGAATCACATAAACGCTGCCGAAGGCACTAGAGACCTGAAACAGTTGACTAAAAGTGTTAAAACAATGTATTGTCACCGTGTTCTGAGGTATCCTGAAAGTTTTAAGTGTCTAGCTAGTCGGGAAGTTAGTTAAAAATCGATTGCATGATTCTTACTGGACAAACAAACAAACAAAAATCGAAGTTAATAAAAATAAAAACATGGTAAAATGACTGTCTTTACTATGATACAACTGACATTCTTCGGATTTTTTAATACTGCTATTTTCATAAAACAATATTAATTTTATCAAATCAGGAAATTTCGTTATTAAAGAGAGTTACTTTTGGTATTAAGAAATACTGGTATTCAGATTTCCTAAGGGTCAGTATTTCTGGTATGCTTTCTTTCATTAAAACTATAGTGACCAGATCAGAGTACCTGTGTAACAGAGAAGCGTTAAAAATTGCTACAAATATTCAATTGCAGATTTTTTTTTTTTTCATTCTTAATAAATAAAAATTAAAACTAAAACATCAATCATACCTAATTTGCTTTCGATAATTTTTCAAAAAATAGAAAATTGTTGTTAAAATAAAGGCTGTCTACAGAAAATAGGGACATTTGGTCGGCTTAGTTAAAACGTGATTTATAATTATCTGCAAGATAAAAAAAAAAAAAAAAAAACTTATATTTAAATTGCATATTATTATTTAAAATAATATGTTTGTAGATAAAAAAGAAATAAAATATATTTATCATTTTGTAAAAAAGACGTCAATTTCAATCTAAGGAAAGAAAATCAATATTCAACAACTTTATCTTAATTAACTTATTAAAGCTTAATGTTTAAATCGTTGCACAATTGTATGTTTTTCTCGTATAATTTAAAAAATATAAATTTAATGTAAACGAAGTGTGTTATCAGTGATTGAAAGACATGTATTATGCTAAATAGAATATAATTATAGCATTATTTATTCTAGAAAATATTAAAGCAAAATAGATAATTAGTCGTCAGAAGGTAAAAATAGCAATATCTAACATCTAAGCAATGCGAATAAGTATGATAAATATTTTATCAATCTGCCTAATTAACTTAAGTGAAATCATGATCGTTACATTTTTTCAATTGCGTACGAAACGAATTTTTACAATAATTATTTTACGTAAGTTAATTACGAGAATTATCTGTATTGAAAAGGTGTATTACAAAAAAAACATGTATATATTTTGTGTGTGTGTGTGTTCCCGTAAGGTGGAAACCGTGGACTTGAATGCCTATACACACCTTCTAAGCGCGGACGCTCAGGAACCGAGGACGTCCTCGGTTTCCAGACATGAGAAATTCGTATTGTACTGTGATATATAAGTATTATTTAGTACATTGACGACTTCTCAGGTGATTTTTTTTCGAGTCCTCAGTTTCCATAAAAGGAGACATTTTTGTGTGTGAAGTGTGTAAACATTTTGAAAGGGCTTACACACCCAGGTCCTCGGTTGTGCGGTGAAAAACAGTATCCATTATTTTACTACGATAGGAGGGGCGAATTTACTACGAGAGGCGGGGCAAAATTACTACAAGGTCAAAGGTTTACTACAAGTGTACGATTGGTTGAAGTTGAAAAATAGTAGAGTAGTATTATCATAGCATAACTAACTTGCGTTGCGATGTAATTTAAATCGAAGGATAATCATTCAACAAATGAAAAGGAAGTTGATTTGTATTATTCACGTACATATGTAAATTCATGAAATAACGAATTTATGCATTATCGTTTAGAATTTAGATATTATAAGAATATAATTATTATTATTGAATGAATACAGGAATGAAAAGTTGTGAATGAAAGTTATTTTTGAAGGCATAATTAGATACGTCTATATATATAAAAGAGCAGAGTCTGTGTGTCTGTGTGTCCGCTATAGAATCCTAGGCCGTTTCACCGAGCTGGACCAAATTTGGCTCGGTTAATGTTTACGACCCGTGAAAGACAACGCCACAAGCGATTTTACAAAATTCGCCCCCAAGGGGGGGAGGGGGGGCAAAACGTAATTTCACAAAATCCTTCATATCTCAAACAAAAAAACAGGTATCCGTAAAATTTTGGCATTTTGGCATAGCTAAAATGAAAGCACTGGCACGTAGTTTTGTATGGTGGCCAGGTATTGATATAGACATTGAGAATTTAGCAAATAACTGTTCTGTTTGTGTTAAATTAAAACAAAATACTCCTAAAATGGACAACCATCACTGGGAATGGCCTACAACACCTTGGAACAGAATACATGTCGACTTTTTTGGTCCAATAATACGGAAAATGTTTTTAATCGTAGTAGATGCCCACAGTAAATGGACAGAAGTGTTCATTGTTCCTAATACTACTGCTGAGAACACTATAAACTGTCTTTCTTCGCTTTTTGCCAGATATGGCTATCCTGTATCCCTTGTGTCTGATAATGGGCCACAATTCATTTCAGAAGAATTCGAACATTTTCTACAAAGTAAAGGCATAAAACATAGTTTAACTGCACCATATCATCCCTCTACAAATGGTCAGACAGAAAGATATGTCCAAATAATTAAAAAAGGATTGAAATCCTCAAGTTCAGAACCCGGAAATCTCCAATTTAAGTTAAACGAATTTCTATTCCAATACCGAATAATGCCTCATATTACAACATGGGAGAGTCCCGCATCATTATTTCTCAAGAGAAATATCAGATCAAAACTGGATTTACTTGTACCAAATGTTAAAAATTATGTTGAAAACAAACAACATAAAAATGTTTTTAACAAGATAAAGATAAGAGAATTCCAAATAAATGAAAAAGTTGCAGTACGCAATTCATACCAGGAGATAAATGGAAAATAGGTAAAGTAATTGCCAGACTAGGTAAACTGCATTACAAAATTCAAGTAGGTTCATGTGTATGGAAAGACACGTTGATCAACTGAAAAGTGTAGATTCCAGAGTACAACTGGAGGAAACCACAAGTCCTGGTGCAAATATTTCCATGGTTCCCGATAGCAAGAGTCCACACCTACAAAGCAATGATGAATCTAAGTCTGGTAGGAGGCCTGCCATTATACCAGATCCAGTGCCAACCGATCCTGCCATTATACCAGATCCTGTGCCAACCGATCCTGCCATTACACCAGATCCAGTGCCAACCAATCCTTCCATTACACGAGATCCAGTGCCAACCGACAGTAGATCTGTGTCTACAAAGCCTGGAGAAATTGACTGTGATAAAAATATCAACAGTACTGTATATAAAGAACTAAAATATGAACATTCAAACTTTAAACATACTAACTTATCTTTTTCTGAACAGGTTGTAAGAAGATCATCTAGAGTAAGAAAACCTCCCATCAGGTATGGTATACGGAATTAAGGGGAGGAGAGTTGTGGTGTATTTCGCCATTGTATTCCTGATTAAATCTATTGGTCTTGTGGTAAGTTACGTCACGTAAATGTACATGTACCTGTAAACTGTATTGTCCAATCAATGATCTGTTCATTCCTTTTTACTTTTACCTCTGCTAGAACAGATCAGTCTTCAAAATGTAGTCGTTTATGTTACTTGTGTATTTCATCTGTAATTGTCGTAGTCATCTATTAAATTTTATGTGTTTAAAATGAAACGCCTCGTCATATCCTAGTTATGGCTTAATCATAAATCTTCTCCTGCCTATAAAATATTATAATAATCATAAGACTTACCTTCAAATGGCTAATTACATATTCATCACATACTGATATGGACTTTATTTTAGAATATTACAAAAATTGCATTGTGGAAACAACAATAAAATTTTCCGTTTTCTAAGGCTCAACTAAAGGGATAAAAGCAATTAGAAAACTGTATGTAAAAAAAAAAAAAAAAAAAAAAAATAGTTTGGTGGATAAAACAATTATTAGGTTGTAGTTTGTGTTTTACAAATCTTGTTTCAAATCAAGAAACCATTATAGCTTTCTTTTTTAATGTTTTCGTATTTAGTTAAATAAAATGAATATCAGTTTCATCAATATCAAATATTCAGTTTCAGTCAGATGAAAATTATTTGAATTAAATAAAGGAAACAATAGCTTATTAAAACCAATTCATGTTTCTATGCGTTATGTGTGCACAATTAAACCCTAGCTAGCCGGGAAGTTAGTTAAAAATCGATTGCAATCTTTGTACTGGTAACGCTTCCGAAGGCAGCGGGGAACCGAAACAGTTGGTTAAAAGTATTTAAAAAATGCATTTCCACCGTATTCTGAACTATTCTGAAAGATTCAAATGTCTAGCTAGTCGGGAAGTTAGTTAAATAAATTTTTAGTTGAAATAAATAAAAGCTGCTGGAGGCAGTAGGTAACTGAAACAGTTGACAAAAAGTATTAAAAAGTATATTATCACCGTGTTCCGAACTATAGTGAAAGTTTCAAATGTCTAGCTAGTCGGGAAGTTAGTTAAATAAATATTCTGGCGAGTCATAAAAACGCTGCCGAAAGCAGTAGGGACCTGAAACAGTTGACTAAAAGTGTTAAAAAAATGTATTGTCGCCGTGTTCTGAGGTATCCTGAAAGTTTCAAGTGTCTGGATAGTAGGGAAGTTAGTTAAAAATCGATTGAAAAATTCTTACTGGACAAACAAACAAACAAGAATCGAAATTAATAAAAATAAAAACACGGTAAAATGACTGTCTTTACTATGACACAACTGACATTCTTCGGATTTTTTAATACTATTATTTTCTTAAAACTATATTAATTTTATTTAATAAGGAAATTTCGTTCTTAAAGAGACTTATTTTTGCTATTAAGGGATACTGGTCTTTATATTTCCTATGGGTCAGTATTTCTAATATGCTTTCTTGCATTAAAACTATAGTGACCAGATCAGAATACCCGTATAACAGAGAAGCGTTAAAAATTGCTATAATTATTCAGTTGCAGAATTTATTATTATTATTATTATTATTATTCTTAATAAATAAAAATGAAAACTAAAACATCAATGATACATAATTTGCTTTCGACAATTTTTCAAAAATTAGAAAAATGTCATTAAAATAAAGGCTGCACAGAAAATAGGGTCATTTGGTCAGCATAGTTAAAACACGATTTATAATTATCTGCAAGTTAAAAAGAAAGAAAAAATAAATAAACTGATATTTTAATTGCATATTATTATTTAAAATAATATGTTTGTAGATAACGAACAAACAAAATATATTTACCATTTTGTAAAAATACGTCAATTTTCATCAAAGGAAATAAGATCAATATTCAACAACTTTATCTTAATTAACTTGTTAAATCTTAATGTGTAAATCGTTGCACAATTGTATGTTTTTCTCGTATAATTTAAAAAATATAAATTTAATGTTAACGAAGTGTGTTATCAGTGATTGAAAGACATGTATTATACAAAATAGAATATAATTATAGCATTAGTTATTCTAGAAAATATTAAAGCAAAATAGATAATTAGTCGTCAGAAGGTAAAAAATAGCAATATCTAACATCTAAGTAATGCGAAAAAGTATGATAAATATTTTATCAATCTGCCTAATTAACTTTAGTGAAATCATGATCGTTACATTTTTTCAATTGCGTACGAAACGAATTTTCACAATAATTATTTTACGTAAGTTAATTACGAGAATTATCTGTATTGAAAAGGTGCATTACAAAGGAAACATATATTTATGTATATATTTTGTGTGTGTGTGTGTGTCTGTGTAAGGATCTATAATTTGGCAATCAAAAATATTTTGTGTTATTCAGTTAACAGTATGCATTTGTAATAAAAAAATGTAGAAGACGTAATGCCGTTAAAATATATATTTAATTACTTTTTTTTTTATAAAAACCAAAGTAATAAAATGTATTTAGATTAAAATTCAAACTTGTTTAAGTAGAAATAAATATTTTTTCAGTTTATATATTTTTGGTTTTTAATTCATCAACTATGAAAATTCATTTTAGATAAAATGGAGCATAAGGCTCATTTTTTATACCGACTATGTGAAAGATGCCAGAGCTAGGAATCGAACCCGACTCCTCCGCTT
This sequence comes from Salticus scenicus, assembly GCA_963930645.1. Classification (NCBI taxonomy): domain Eukaryota; kingdom Metazoa; phylum Arthropoda; class Arachnida; order Araneae; family Salticidae; genus Salticus; species Salticus scenicus. Next base: position 25,836,390 of record OZ005661.1, on the reverse strand, counting down.
AACGTGCGGTTACTCTGCCACTGAACTACCCTGACTGGTAACAAGCTCAGCATTTCTCATTCAATGGAAAGATCACCGTATCTTCAAACACAAATGTAACAGGTAAGAATATTATTCGTGGCACAACACCAATACACCACGGAATTTCAATTTAGAAATTTTTATTTCCTTAATTGAATTTTATTATTATAATATAATCATATGTATTTTTTAATTGAATCATTGTCTATTGGGGTTGTGCCATAAATAATATTCATACTTGTCACATCTGCATAGGCAGGCACGGTGACCTTGCCAACGAATATTATATGAGAAATGCCTAGCTGGTTGTTAGTAAGGTTAGTCAGTGTTAGAGCAACCGCATATTAAGCGGATGGCCTGGGTTCAGTTCCCAGCTCTGGCATTTTTCACATAGTTGGTTGTGTATAAACTTATATATATATATATATATATATATATATATATATATATATATATATATATATATATATATATATACATATATATAAACTTACACTCCCCTTTATCTAGAATAAATATTTTTCTTTTTAAGGAGATGTTTTATTTAACATAAAAAGATTAAGAAAATACCTAAAAAACATTAAGATATTAATGCAAATTTTTTAATTAGAAAACAATTTCTCAAAAAAAAAAAAAAAAAAAAAAAAAAACTTAGAAACTACAAAATGTATTTTTTCTATCTACTCTGGCATTTAAAATTAAAGGAACAACCTGCTTTCCTATTTTCTTCTTTTGCGCATAACATAAAAAAAAAAAAATGGTTATAAAATTTTGATGGCATTTTTGTTAGAATATCATTAATCAAGTTTTACATACATTTGTTATAAGTAATAATTTTAAAACCAATAATTATTCAATTTTCCTCAAAAATAAACGTTAAAAAAAGACAAAATAAATCAACAGTTTCAGAGAATAAAAGTTTAGGAATAATGTTACATTGCAGGTAGATAGATACATTGCAGGTAGGTGAAGCTACACATGCCTACAAATGTTGAACAAAAACACGATATATGTATATATATATTATTTTTTCTGTTTTTACTTTTCTTTCCTTTTCATAAGCTATATTTAGAAAAAATAAAATAAAAAATACAATTATTAATTTGTAAAGTGTGAGCATCATCGGAATAATAAAAGTGTCGATAAAAAAATTATAAAAAATGTCTTCTCCAATATTTATGTTTGTATGCATATTTTTTAAAAAGTTAATCATATGAGAAAAAAAGAAAAAAAAAAAAGAAATGAAAAAGTGAATACAAGTAGTAAAATTCGGATTAAATATAACACATGGATGCATGTGCATCTTCACCTATTCGTAATCTATATAAGTAAAGAGAAGTGTCTGTGTGTGCGTCTGTGTGTGTGTCTGTCTGCGCTCTGGTGCTCACACTACTGATCGCAAAGCTTCCAAATTTGGCATATAGATACCTGGGACCCTGCAGGTGTGCACCGCATCGAGATTTTTTTCGAATTTGAATTTTTGAAATTCATGTTTTTTCGATTTTAAAAATTAGCGTTTATGTTTCATTTTTCATGAATTTATTCTTCGATTGTAATCGTCTGCGCATCTTAGCAACGGCTATTACGCAATTCATTTTTTATTTAATACATTCATTTAAAGGCGATTTTTTAAAATTATTATTATTATGTTTATTGAAAATCAAATGGTAATGCAATAGAAATAAATAGTTAAGTTTATGTATAAATTTTATAGTATAGCAACTTTTTTTATTTTTCATTTTTTTTTTTAATTAATTCCTTTAAAAGAAAAATATTTATTATTATTATTATTATTATTTATAACATTTATTGGTTAAAGAAAATGGTAGCTTATAGTAGAAATGATTAATATGATTAAAATTCGTTTGTTTTTCATGTATTTAATTCCTTTTAAAAGAAAATCTACTTTTTTATTTTATTTTATTGCACTGGTCGGAATCAAATCGTAATATAGTGTAAATAACGGGGGCTATAAAACACATGGTTTCAGTCATCGAATGAGATACAGTCATCTTTAAAATCGTAGTTCTTAAATAACAGAAAATCCACAAGTCATCGATAAATACCCAGATTAAAGTGCCCGGGAAAGACCTTTCTGTAGACAGTGGGAAACTGGACCTGATGCAGTACTGGCAGAAAAAAGAGCTGCCTTAGGCAATGGGTACCCGAAGAAGCGAGATCTAAAGCGACTTGATATAGCTGCTTTAATGCAGACTCGGTGACTTTGCCAACGTATTTTATGTGAGAAGTGCCGAGCTGGTTATCAGCCAGAGTAGCTCAGTAGTTTGAGCATCCACGCGTTAAACGGACGTCCTGGGTTCGATTCTCAAAAAAAAAAAAAAAACTACTTTTTTTTTTTTTTTTTTAAATACATGAACTACAGTTCACTTTGTTTACAAATAAGAACGAAAAAGTACCATTCAAGATGTGTGTGTTCGTTATTTATATGCTTTTTAAAAGTAATTCAATATTATATAACTACTATGAACTTCATTTTACCATGTTTTTATTAACTTCGATTCGTGTTTGTATGTTTGTTTGTGTGTTTGTCAGGGACAAATCTTGCAATCGATTTTTAACTAACTTATCGACTAGCTAGATATTTAAAATTTTCAGGACAGCTCACAGCACGGTGACAATACATTTTTCTAATAATGTTAGTTAACTATTTCAGGTCCCGCTGCCTTCGGCAGCACTTATATGATTCGACAGAAAATTTATTTAACTAACTTCCCGACTAGCTAGACATTTGAAACTTTCAGAATAGTTCAGAACACGATGAAAATACATTTATTTAATACATTTAGCCAACTGTTTTGGGTTTATGATGCCTTCGGCAGCGTTATCAGTACGAAGCTTGCAATCGATTTTTCACTAACTTTCCGACTAGCTAGACATTTGAAACTTTCAGGCTAGCTCATAACACGGTGACAATACATTTTTTAAAAATACTTTTAGTCAACTGTTTCAGGTCCCTTTTGCCTTCGGCAGCGTTTATATGATTCAACAGAAAATTTATTTATCTAACTTCCCTACTAGCTAGACATTTGAAACTTTCAGAATAGTTTAGAACACGGCGAAAATGCAATTTTTAAATATTTTTAACCAACTGCTTCGGGTTCCCGTTGCCTTCGACAGCGTTACCAGTACAAAGCTTGCAATCGATTTTTCATTAACTTCCCGGCTAGCTAGATATTTGAAACTTTCAGGATAGCTCAGAACACGGTGAAAATACATTTTTTTAATAACTTTAGCCAACTGTTTCGGGTTCCTGCTACCTTCGGCAGTGTTATCATTACAAAGTTACAATCGATTTTTCACTAACTTCTCGACTAGCTAGACAATTGAAGCTTTCAGGCTAGCTCATAACACGGTGACAATACATTTTTTTAATACTTTTAGTCAACTGTTTCTGGTCCTTACTGCCTTCGGCAGCGTTTATATGATTCAACAGAAAATTTATTTAATTAACTTCCCGACTAGCTAGACATTTGAAACTTTCAGTATAGTTTAGAACACGGCGAAAATATATTTTTTAAATATTTTTAACCAACTGCTTCGGGTTCCTGCTGCCCTCGACAGCGTTACCAGTACAAAGCTTGCAATCGATTTTTCACTAACTTCCCGAATAGCTAGGTATTTGAAACTTTCAGGATAGCTCAGAACACGGTGACAATACTTTTTATAATACTTTTAGTCAACTGCTTCAGGTCACTACTGCCTTCGGCAGCGTTTATATGATTCGACAGAAAATTTATTTAACGAACTTTCCGACTAGCTAGACATTTGAAACTTTCAGAATAGTTCAGAACACTGCGAAAATGCATTTTTAAAATATTTTTAACCAACTGTTTCGGGTTCCTTGCAAGCCATTTTTCACGAAATTCCCGACTAGCTAGATATTTGAAATTTTCACTATAGCTCATAACACGGTGAAAATGCATTTTTTTTTAATACTTTTAGTCAACTGTTTGAGGTCCCTGTTGTATTCGGAAGCGTTTATAAGATTCAACAGAATATTTATTTAACTAACTTCCCCAGTAGCTAGACATTTGATACTTTCAGAATAGTTCACAATACGGTGAAAATACATTTCAAAATTTTTTTAACCAATTGCTTCGAGACCCTGTGGCCTTCGGCAGCGTTACCAGTATAAAGCTTGCTATCAACTTTTAACTAACCTCCCGGCTAGATGGCCATTTGAAACTTTTATAATAGCTTAAAACACGATAGCAAGGAATATTTTAATACTTTTATCCAATTTTCCCGGGTTCTCACTGCCTTCAGTAGCGTTTATATGATTCAACAGAAAATTTAAAAACATGGTGTATAAATGTTCTTTTTATCTTGTAATTATTTATAATTCTTTATGGGACAAAATGTCCAAAGCAGTCAATTACCAACGTAGTCATTTTGAGATCAATAGTCTTATAAATGTTGACAATGACCAAATTTTGACGTACGTTTTTTGTTTTTAAAATGCAGGGTCTTAAAACATTTTTTTTTTTTTTTTTTTTTTTTTTTTTTTTTTTACTTGGCGTACCAGATTAGACACAACATACTGCAATTGTAACATAAAAATATCACGTATTTGACAAAATATGAACATGTTTCCTATATAAAAGGAACTGGCTGTACCACATATATTTCAGCAAAACTTTTGTCCCAGTTGCGAGACGAGGATTAATTAAAAATAAACCGAAAAGTAAAATGATTTAATCATCTTGTAAAAAACAATACTTTAAATGAGTTGTACTTATTGTATACGATCATGCTACTTCTTTTAAGTACAGGTATAAATTTATTTGACAATTACATGGATATTAATGGAAATATAAAACGTTTCTTTAACAACATCTCTAATTTTTCAGTCGTTATTCGTTTATAATATGCGTAGCTTTAAACAGAAAGGAATACCACTTTTTAAAAAAATTCACATATTAGACATAACACGTTTTAACCAGAATTTCAATCTCTGAAGTAACTGATTAAATATGATCAACATTACTTAATAGTTCTTTAATAAACATGAGTAAATTTTATTATTATTTTTTTTTTCGTAATTTACTAGCCAAATTTTTAGATATACTGTAAAAAACTTCTTAGAGAAATAGCGATAAAAATTACAAATGTATTGTCGCTCAAAGAGTTGAACTTCAAACACCTTTAAAAAGATGTAAAACGCTAATTCGTTTGTATCAATATTTTCATTTGGGATCAACGTATAGTCACAGACTTTGTATTTTCTAAAAAAAAAAAAAAAAAAAAGCGGAAAATATTTGAAAAAAATTTACTACATCTACCGAAGAAGAAAACTTTCTATGGACGTAGAAGACAAGAAACATCATCAGTTCTAGACCATTCAATTTATAAAAAACAGTTAAAGGTTGAAATCACTGCCGAAAGAGACCAATAATTTGAGGGGGAAAAAGTCTCCCCCACACACACAAAATAAATAAATAAATAAATAAATAAAATAATGATATTAATAATGATATTAATAATAGAAAATCTGATGACGATTCCAGGGAAGATCTCAGTGAAAATTGCATGTTAATATAAGTGAACACACTTAGATTGTATTGACTCAGAGATAGATGTTAACATTTTTGAATTCTGCAAAATGTATTGGACATTATTTTGATTACACTTCTTTGATAAAAATAATTTAGTATTTTTTCTATTAAAATTTGTTCCTTTTCATTATAGTTTTACTACTTATTCCATAATAAGCGACTATTCAAATACTTATTCCATAATAAGCGACTTATTCCATATTAAGCGACTATAATAATCAAATGATTTTTTATTTTTTATTTTTTTAATATATATTCTACTTCTTTACAACAGTTGAAATTTTATGAATGATTTTTCACTACAAATAATTAATTGCAGATAGTTAAAGTTTCAAACTGGATCCGTATGTCATATCTGGTACAATTTCGTAATATACAAAGTTCTCTGTGTATATATTATATACATAACTTAAATCATCGGCGAAAGTATGTACAACATTTAGTATCCTATAATGTATTCAGATTCTACTTATTCTCACTTTAATTGAATTTGTAGCTTATATACGTAATATGCAAAGTCTAATTGTGTCTAAAATTCCATGTATTCAATGTACTAATAGAATAAAATACTACAAAATACTATAAAATTTCACATTTCATAACCTAACTTTACTCGTCTTTTACCAAACCAATTAAATATTGTTAGTAGTAAAATTATTAATTTTCATAGCTTTAAATTTTATTACTATTACACGATTTAGATGTAAATTATAATATTGTATAGTAAATGATATTTTTGATAAACAGATTTACAGTATCTTGATATTTCGGTATGGGTGAAAATCTCTTTTTGTTGTCAAACATTGTTTTTAATTATTTATTATTTATGTATGTATATATTTCTGGTCCATTAAAGCGTGAGTATTCTATCTTAATTTATATTTATTAATTCAAATAAATTTCTCGGTTATTTGTATTTAGATTCATGTGGATAAATTTGGTATTTCATCATATGTTTATATATATATATATATATATATATATATATATATATATATATATATATATATATATATAATTTTGAAAATTTATATGTCCGTATATACCTACAAAGAGAGATATATTTGTAATATAAATAAATTAAAAAGTTTAAAATAATAATATTTATGGTATAGTATCATTTTAGTAGGCATTTTTAGGAATTTATTTAGCTATCATCGCTTTTTGTCGTTTCTGAAAATTATTTTCCAAACATTATGTTGTTTTCATATTTTACGTTTTTTTTAATTAATAATATAGAATATTTTATTAAAATAATTCTATATAATATGATTACAAACGTTTAAATTTAATATATTTCTGTTAGTATAATGTAGTGGCAGTTTTCTTCATCTAAACAATTATCACCACATTTTCGTCGTTCTGTAAAACAACACATTATTCATATATATATATATATATATATATATATATATATATATATATATATATATATATATATATTATATGAATACGCGTTTAAAATATTTAAATTTTGTGCTTTGTGATCGATGTGTTAAATACTAATGGCATATGTATCCGCCGACGGCAAATAAGGTTTTAAATACCGATGAGAGAAATTATTATGTTTTATATCAAAAAGCTTTAGATGAAAACTTAAAATTTGTAGTATATTGTTATTTTGTAATTTTTTATTAAAGATAGGAATTTGCTTTCTTAACAGAACGTGCTAAGGTACTCTAAGGGACAATTTAAAAAAGCCGGTACTAGGATATTTTTATATCATTTTTCCAAAACCCACCAATTTTAACATTTAAATTGAGGGATATGACTTTGCGTATATGGAATCGGCCGGAGAGCAGTACAAACTGCTATAAAATATTTCTTAGAATAAATCTTACCCAAGTTAAAATGTGACTATTTTTATTTTTATTATTAGTAGGATACTTTATTTTAATTTATGGTATCAATACTTTTTTTTTTAAATTATTATTGAAACTTTATTAAAGAATTTCAGCACCTTGAATTCGTCCTATAAAACAAACTGAATGAATGAAGTACCTACTACTTAATATGAAGTATTATGGGAATCAATCAATTAATTTTAGATTCAATTTCTTGATAATAATGATAATATTAAAAGATTAAATGACTTTATTTTTAGTTGATAAAGTAAATATTTGAGATATTATGTTTATTAAAGTTTCATTGAAAAAGAAAGTCGAGAAATTGATTTATGTATTTTAAATAAGTGTTATATGTAGTGTTATATAGTTCTCTTACATCCATATATTGTTACTTAAATGCAAGTATATAATCGTGAAAAGAAAGTAAATCACCTTTTAGTATTTACTAGTATTTCATGAAATTTATCATTGGAAAAAATTCTATTCTTTTTTTCCTAGTCACGTTTATCTTCGACATTCCAAAAAATGAGAGAAATTGTGTAAGCTTCACAGTAGTTTCTGGTCTCGCACAATGTCTTTCTAGTAACGACAAGATTTTATTTAATTGATGTGTCAAAGAACTTGAAACACATTTCTCGCACATACAAAAGATTGCTCATCACGTGCGAATAATGCAATTACTTACAATCTATCAAATAAATACATTTAAGCCCAAAATACGTGGCAAGAATAAATGCTATTTTTCTTCGTTGAATACTTTACTTTTTATCTAAATAATTCACAATGAATTATCGCAATAGCATTATAATAATAACTTTTTATACTAGAAAATGAAGAGAACAAAATATTACATATTCTGAAGTTTATTAAATAACGTTTATATTTTAATCGTTTATTCTGTTACATCAAAGTTCCCTAGACTATACTTACTAAGTAGTGATTTTAATATTATACTTATTTTATGTTATAAAATAAATCGTTGCATATTTTTAATTATAAATGTACAGACCAATTGAAATTATAGTAGACATACATAAAATAAAATAGTAACCAAGTTGTTAAAAATAAATAAATAAATAAACGAAATAAATAAATAAATAAATAAACGAAAAATAAATAAATAAATAAATAAATAAATAAATATTTTTAACAGAAAAAAATAAGTTTTAACACAGCTATATCAATATTGGCAGCTATTAAGACATTTTTGTTGTATGATTTAAATGGTGTTCATTTTAGAATCTCTGAAAAAACTCCATGTTCAGTTCTGTAATTTACTTTTTTCTATACATGTTTGTACTTCAAAAGTTTTAAATAAAATGATTTTTATTAATATATACTTCATTCTGGGAGTATTGAATGTAGAAGTATGAAATAACATTCAATTTTATTTATATATATATATATATATATATATATATATATATGATAAAATTTAATATAGGATGGAATAAAACTTGAATTATTAAATATGTAGAACTAGACCAGATTTTTTATAAACCAATGCGCAAATGCAGCAAAAGGAAATATAAAACTGTAATAAATAAGAAAGATAATTAAAGCCAGATGAAAAAGTAATCCCAGAACACGACGGCCTTCGCCTTCATCAGGGGAGTTCCCCATGTAGGGAAAGGAAAATGAGAAGTTTCTGAAGAAACGCTGGTAATTTAAACAAATAACACGTTTCTAGCCTCCAACTTCTCACAGATGGAAGTAAGACCATACAGAAAACGAATTTTAATTAATACAAAGCATAAAAAGCACAAAAAGCAGTTAAATTCAGAAATCATGTACAAAGTATAATACATCAATATAAAATACAAGAATATAAATAATACAAGAATATATAAATACACATCAGAATAAACTCGAATAGTCATTACAATATGGAAATTTGAAACATAAACATAGAACAATATAAACATAGAACCCGCTTCAGCTAGTAGAACCACTTACCAGCACTTAAATGTCGCCCAAAATGGAACAACAAGCCTTAAGAGGGATTAATATCAAGAATACTGAAATGTTTATAGATTACAAAAACAGGATAGCGGTTAACAGTTAGTATGTTTCTAGGATTTTTCAAAGCCAGATTAAGGTCTAAATTGTTATTGCAAATCGTTTAATTCTGTTTATTTGGGTGAACATAATATTTTTTAAAACTTAGTGAGTCAGTACGGTTTAAGACAAGATCGGAGGGATAGATTTCAGCTGCACATTTCGCAAAATCAACACAGTTCATTGCTATTACGTCATCAATATACCTATAAAACATATTTTATATTGATGTATTATATTTTGTACTTGATTTCTGAATTTAATTGTTTTGGTGCTTTTTATGCTTTGTATTAATCAAAATTCGTTTGTTGTATGGTCTTGCTTCCATATATGAGAAGTTGAAAGCTAGAAACGTGTTATTTGGTTAAATTACCAGCGTTTCGTGAGAAACTTCTCATTTTCCTTTCCCTACATGGGGGAATTCCCCTGATGAAGGCCCTCATGTGTTTTGGGATTAATTTTTCATCTGGCTTTAATTATTTTGCATATATATATGTGTGTGTGTGTGTGTGTATACTCAATGGAAGATGATTCCTTGTTTTTTTTAGAACATATTTATATTTATATTTATCACGTATTTAATGAGGCAAAAAATTTTTATGCATATTTTTGTGCTTATTGTTTTTTGAAAGTCTAATATCTAATCGAAGTAAATAGATCAATGTTTCACTATCGATAATTATACAGTATCTTCAGCTGGTGCATTTATTTTAATAATCGTTGAAGGTAATAAATTATTTATTAAAATTACTTTAACGAGTCATTCGCGAGAAAATACATCCATACAGAGTGTCATTAAAACCCTGTCCATCCATCTAAATTTCATGTTGGAACAAATCTAGCTAATGCATAAAACATCATGCGTCGGTTTATTAAAATAACGGCAGGTTCAGAAGGCATTGTGCACAAACTGAAATAAAAAAAAAAATAATAATAATATGTTCAGCGTTTTAAATAGGAATCTTTAGAATAAACGAAAGGCAAAAGCCAATAACAGTATTTTTAAAAAACAGATTTAGTTCAAAAAGAAGCATTGGATACATTAATGCAGATAGCATAATATGAAACAAAACACCTATTTGGTCAAGAATCGAAAACACATTAGAACACATTTGGTCATATTAGAAAACAGTAGATGAACAGAAAAAATATATTTTCGAATAAAAACTAGCTTGTTTCGTAATTTATTGGTACGACGAATAATGTATATCCGATAGGACGGTGGTTCGATGGACTTTCACACTTCCTCATATCGTGTGCCTTTTTAATGTTCACGGAGTGGGCTAAATAAACGCGCATTTTACAATTAAGTTTTTAGAATTATTGTGAGCATGATATCTTTCCCAAATAAATCAAAGACTCTCTATAACTTTACAACTGACTTTTTTTTTCAAGGTTTGTATTTTTGAACTCTAATCATATTGCATCATCCAGGCGTTATATTAATTGGCATTAATTATAAATTAGCGCATATCCAATTTAACAGGCACCATTTTTAAAGCAATAGTTACATTTGTTCTCAAACCTAATTTGTACAAAATCCAGGAAAATATTTCAACATATTGAACGATAAAGAGAAAAAAAAAACTGAATATCAGGTAACTAAGTAGTTAGCATTTATCATACAATCATCTGTGCATAAAGAAATGACAGAAAAATCATAGAAGATGAAATGGGAAATTGAACGTATAGCAAAGGGAACGGATACTGATCACTCAAAAGAATAATGCAGAATGTGGGAGAATTAGTGAATGGAATATTCAGATAAGGTAATTCTGAAAAACGTCAAAAAAATTCAGAAAATGTGGACTAAATCTAAGTTTTCCATTAATCAGACATTTAAATTCTATCCATTTGTCTGATTAATGGAAATTTTACATTCGTTTCACATTTGTATAATTTCTTCTACATTCTTTCACAACTATCATTTCTCAATTTCCTATTGGCCAATTCCCCCGCTTTCCGCGTAATTCTATCGGTTAATCAGAATTCAATACCTTTCCCATAGGAAAGAGAGCTTTTCTCCCATTTCTTTATGCACTGAAAGCAATATGCTAAGTGCAGCCGAAACTGCTATGTTCTATTCAATTTCTTCCTTCGGCAATGAAAACGATGAATTTTTTTCTAGATTTAAATATATAGCAACAAGACTCCTTTTAATATTAAGATGGTTTGATATAAAATTAGCAGACACCTTATATAATGATGACGTTAAATATTCTAATATATATAAGTGCTTGAGTTTAAAATGTTAACAAAAAGAGTAACAGCAAAAATGTTTGAATATTAAATTAAGCTGAAATCTTTCAGCTTAAGAAATTATGTAAATGTAATTCATTATATTACGCAATTAAAATATATGTCTTTGGGTATGCAACGCTGAATTCTTCTCCTTTACATGTTTTACTTTAATGATTTGATGCACTTAACGATTACACGCTTTAGTATACATGTACTATAAGTTTTGTGAAAAATGTTTTGATAAACATTTTAAGACTTATTTCATGCTCTAAGTGCAACGATCTGTGTTATTCTGCGTATTACCAATTATTCATTTATATCACTTTTATGTTATAAATACGTAAAACGTATATTTTAAATATGATTTATATAAATATACTTTATTTAAGATATAAATGTGGTTATTTACTCCATTGAAAATTCTTCTACATATAAGTCAGATTATTATTATTGTTATAATTATTATTATTGATTTGTAGTAAGTATACTATAGCTTCTCAATTTTTGTTTACTATGATGCATGCATATATATTTCGTAACATTTTCAAACACATTTAAATTTTGCATTTTCTTTAGTTTTTTTTTTTTTTTTTTTTTTTTAAGTGATTAACCAAAATTATTTTTCTTTAAAGCATAAATACAACTTGTTAGTTATCATTTGACTTGAAAGTAAAATAAAACAATTTAGCTTTACTAAATGAATACATCAATCAAAAAGGAATATTTAAAGGATATATAATATGAAATCTGTCCCATTCTACCCTGAAGTAAATGAAATGTTTAAAATATATATTTTATATCTTTTCAAATAAAATATATTAGAAAATCTAATTACTGTCAAAACTTTATCTAACATTACTATACATATTAAAAAATATATATTAAAAAATGTCACTTTACAAAGCTTTTTTATGGATAATTAATTAAAATTTAAAATTTGCATAATATGATGATTCTTTAAAATTTAGGAATTATACAAAATACTTTATAATGTATACTCAATTATTTCCAAATGAATTCAAACGTATTGCACTTATTAAAATGTTGTTTCATATGACATATCCCTAATAACACACTTCTCCACAGAACATCCTGAGGAGGTCAATAGGATTTCCCCTTTATCCGCAGGATATCCTGAGGATGCTTTTCGGAGAAGGTGTGTTGTTAGGGATGATTGTTTTTTTATTTTACAGTAACATAAGGAACCAAATTAGTTACTTAATTTTATTGAACGTTTATTATGATAATTTTTATCTATGATATACTTGTGTTTTCAATATGGCAATGAACCACTTGAAAGAGCTTTATTAAAAGTCTTTTTAAAGCTACAATTTAAAATAATGTATTTTGTTTTACTGATAAGAGTTATCATTTAATTTTTATTTCACTTATTCACACACACACAATTTATTCTGAACGACCTATATACACACACACACATATATATATATATATATATATATATATATATATGTATATAGGTCGTTCAGAATAAATTTGAAATCGTGTATATCGTACAGTATCTGGAGAACACGATAAAACATAATCGCTTAAAAAAACACCCTTTGCGGTCACAACTTACAAAAGGCTGCTCCTGAATCTCGATCATGCAGCATTCGCAGTTGTGAACGCCGCACCTCTGATTTCGAGAGTATTAAAAAACAAGAACTGAAAAGTTTGTTACGAAAATGTGGCAACAGTGTGTGTGCGTATGTGAATCAAGATGGACTAACGTTCCATTCTACATGTTTTTTAGAAAATACTTTACTTGATGTTAATTTCTGTATTCGTTATGTATTTTATGTTTGTGCCGTAAGTAAATATACGTTTAAAAGTAAACCAAGTGTGATCAGTGTCTTGATGTGTCTCGAAATGAATTTACCGAAAGAAAAGAACCAGGTGCGAAAAAGCAGGCACCACAATTGGCGAAGTCGACAAGCATATGTGATATAGCTATAGTACTCGTATGGATTTTTTTCATGATAGTGATGAGAAAAAAAAAAGGGGTATGTTTTTTTTTATGTTCCATCAAGAGTCATATTTTGTATAAGTTTTAAATTAAATAATTAGGATTAAGCATTTAGATATTTTGTTCCGATTTTGTATTCCAACAAGGTAAAGAGTATGTAAATGAAAATTGAATATTTCGTAATGTTGAAATAATAATAATTCTAGTGTTTGAAAAATGAAAAATAGAAATATATTTGTTTATTTGTATTTAAAAAGCCGGAAAATAGTAAAAAGAATGATGAAAAGAATATGTTTTTATGCTATTCAAGATAATTGTGATTAATTTCTGTGTGTTCTTTTTATTCATCACGTGATTTAGAATAAATAAGATTTCATTAAAGCAGATAAAAAAAAAAAAAAAAAAAAAAAAAGAGAGAGAGCTCTGTTTTGATTTATTTGTTCTGTTTTATTGAATGATTGTGTATTTGTTAGACCTTGATAATTATTTATATTTATTTATCTTTATTATTATTGGAATATTAATGAAATATCTCAGTAAAAAAAAAAAAAAAACTAGTGAATTATTCTTGTGAACGTCCGGTTTTGTTTATTTTTTTACTTTGAGGAATGAATCGGAAATTGTTTTTTTTTTTTTTTCTGTTTAAAAGTAAGTTTGATTAAAGGTTGCTATGGCAACATTATTTCTAATTTATTGAAAGCTGGTTATGCAATAAAGTATATTCTGATTTATTTAATGAAAGAGTTGATTGTGTTGCTATGGCAACATTATTTCTAATTTATTGAAAGCTGGTTATGTAATAAAGTATATTCTGATTTATTTAATGAAAGAGTTGATTGTGTAAACATTTTTTTTTTATTTGTTATTTCGATACATATTATTATTTTTTTTTTCCTTTTATGTATGCATTCCGACTTAATGATTATTTTATTTAATTTGGGGGAAAATGTTGTTTAAGATAAAAAATAAGATGTCAAATCTGGCGTTCTTAAGGAAAATTTGAACTTGATTTGATTTCATCCATCCGAAGATGGCATTTTTGGGTAAAGGGAATAAAAAAGATTTGCAAGAAGTTGCTACTGAGCTTGGAGTGGAAGGAACTCAACATTTAAAGTTATATGAGTTAAGAGATGCTATTTTGGCTTCAAAGAATTACGATGAAGAATTTGTTAAAGAAATATTAGCGAACGTACTTGAAGCACGGAAGAGGAAAGAAGAGATGGAGGAACGCATAAGAAGGGAAGAAATAGAGGAACGTAAGAGAAAAGATGAGATGGAGGAACGCATAAGAAGAGAAGAAATAGAATTGGAAAAAATGCGTTTGGAAAATGCAAGAATAGAACTTGAGAAGAAAGGAATTATAAATGAAACTTCTGAGAAAACGCGCGTAAAATTACATAACATCTTACAAAAATTTGATCCTAAAACATGCGAAATTAGCCTGTATTTAGTTCTTTTTGAGCGGCAGGCAAAGCGTGCCGAAATTAAAAGAGATGATTGGGTTTCTCATCTCATTGGGCTACTGCCATACGAAATCGCGAAAGTTATAGCTCGGGAAGACGAAGAAATCACGAATGATTACGGAAAAGTAAAAGAGTTATTGTTAAAGAGATATAAACTTACTCCTGAAAGATTTCGACAACTTTTCATGAAGCATACTAAAAAAGCTGATATCACATGGAGAGATTTTGCTTACGAGTTGAAAAACTATTTTACTGAATGGATTCGGGGATTAGAAGTTAACACATTTGAAGAATTATATGATTTGATTATTACAGATCAAATTAAAAGGAAAGTACCTCCAGAAATTAAAGAACATTTCATCGATGAATGGTCATTGTTTAAGTCATCTGATATTATTTCCAGTAAATTAGATGATTATGAAAATGTCAAAATGACTTTCAATAAAAAACCCAAAGAAATTTCTCATAAAGAAAATTGGAATCTTCCATCCAAAGGGGCGAATTTTGGAAATAACAATAGAGATGAGAAAAGGGTTTTTACTAAGCCACAGCAAGAACAAAGAGACATTCGTCCGGAATTCTCCTGCTATTGGTGTGGAAAGGAAGGCCATATGAAAAAATCTTGCCCCAAATTGAATTCAGCAAGTACATCTTACGTGAAAACAAACAAAAAGAGTCAAGAAAGTAAGGGCCTTAATAAGGTCAGTGTTAATCTAAATAGCGCTTGTTTCGAGTGGGAATTTCCAGTCAACGAGAAAGATGGCGAGCTTCTGAAAGTGGATTTAGGAATCGGAGGTCAAAAATTTCAAGGCATCGTGGACAGTGGTGCAGAAATCACCGTACTACGAAAATCAGTTGTACCTGAGGAACACTTACAGTCAAGTGGGAAAATTTTTTTGAGACCTGCTATAGGTAATCCAGTGGAAGCACAACTTGTGTCAGTTCCGCTAAGTCTTCATACAGATGAAGAAATCATTCCATATGTTCAAGTGCATGCTGCAGTAGTAGAAGGGCTGCATGAGGAAGCTTTAATCACTCCCAGGGTATATGAATGGTTGAAGGAACAAAAGCGTTCTTATTTGGGAGATGATACAGGAATCACTTCAGTAAAAGAAGCTAATGAACAATCCTTGTTCAGTGTGGAGGGAAGGTCTCCCGAAAACATTTCTTTAGGGGATAAAGTGAATATCCCGAAGAAAGAAGTCGATGAACAATCCTTGTTCCATGTGAAAGGAAGAAATTCTGGAAATTCAGGGGTTGAGGTTAATATCACCCCAGTGGAAGAAAACAATGAACCGTCCTTGTTCAAAGTGGAGGGAAGGTCTCCCGGAAACTATTCTTCAGAAGAAGAGGTTGAAGTAATCACAATAAATGAGGTCGGTGAACAATCCTTGTTCAGTGTACCTGAGAATAATTCAAACGACAATTATCTTGGGGATGAGGCAATTAGTACCCCACTCACAGAAGATAATGAGAAGTGTATGTTCTGTATGGAGGGAGAAAGTCACGAGACTATTCGAAAGGCAAAGCTAAACGACAGCGAGTCGCATCATCCAGAAACCAAAGTCTTTAATAACTCAGTAGTTAAACAGACATTGACCGAAACCGATAGTAAGGATGAAATAAATGAAAATATCCCTGTTCCACAAGCACAAGTGTTTAGGGATGAGCAGTTAGCCTGTCCTACATTGGAAAAGTGCTTCGAAGAAGCTAGACAATATAAAAATGGTTACTGGATTGAAAGAGGTTTATTATATCATATGGGTAAAGTAGGCGGACAGAAATATATTCAATTGGTCGTACCGGCAAGCAGAAGAAAGGACATTTTGAAATTAGCTCATGAAACTCCTACTGGTGGACATCTGGCAGCTAAGAAGACCAGAGACAGAATTGCAATGTCTTTCTGGTGGGAAGGAATGCCAAAAGAAGTCAAACAATTATGTGCTTCTTGTCATGATTGTCAAATGCGCAGGAAAGGAAAAGTAAACGATAGAACACCTATCGAAGCTGTTGGAAGACCAGAACTCCCATTTCAAGTGGTTAATGCCGATATTTTAGGCCCAATAGAGCAAAAGTCATCACGTGGCCATCAGTATGTACTGTGCGTTATGGACCAGCATAGTCGTTGGCCGGAAGCAATACCTCTGAAGTCTTTAACAGCAAAGGCAGCCTGTGATGCATTTATAGAAATATTTGTACGAACTGGAATTCCTCGAGTAATTGCAATGGATAACGGAAGAAATTTTGCCGCACAGCTGACAAAAGAATTTTTAAAACGATTAGGATGTGTCCCTAAATTTTCCACTCCAGGTTATCTACAATCGAATGGTTTGGTTGAAAGATGGATAGGAACTATGAAATCCATGCTACATCATGCAATTAATTCACAAGGTCGAGGCTGGGATAAACAGTTGCCATTCTTGTTATGGGCATACAGAGAAGTGCCTAACGCTACAACGGGTGTTGCCCCATTCCTACTAGTTCATGGGCGACCACCTGTAGGACCTCTAGCCATCCTCAAATCAAGTTGGGAAGATGAAGTCGTACTTCCTCAAGGGATTGGAGAATCTGTAGCTGACTACCTGTTGAAACTCCGGAACCGTTTAGAAGACGCGGCACAGTATGCGAATAGCATAGCTCAAGAACAGCAGCAGAAATATGTACATTATCATAATTTACGGTCAAAAGATACCGAATTTTCTGTTGGGGATGAAGTTGTAGTGTTAATCCCTGATTCAACAAATCGTCTTTGTTCAAAATGGAAAGGACCAGGAGAAATAGTAGAAAAGAAGTCTCCACATTCTTTTTATGTCAAACTACCTGATGGAAGTGTTCGACATCTTCATCAAAATAAATTGCGTAAATATATTCAACCTGTCAGAGCTGTAGGAATTATTTACGAAACCGATGAAGAGTTTGGAGATATACAACATGCGCCCGTAGAATCACGGCAAGTAACAGATGAAGAACTAAAAGCTGGTATAAAATCAAATTCGATATCAGCAAAGCAACATAAACAGCTGTTGAATCTAATTAAAGAATATCTAACAATATTTGATGGGGAATTAAAGAAAGCCAAAGTTCCGCCACATGTTATCCAGTTAAAGTCTGGAGTAGAGAGGAAACAACCTCATCTTTATAAAGTTCCAGAAACATTAAGATCTAATATAGAAAAACAGATAGCAGAATTATTGGAAAAAGACCTGATAGAACCCTCTTCAGCAGAAATAGCATATCCATTGGTATGTGTAGCCAAGAAAGATGGAACTGTCCGACTTTGCGTGGACTACAGAGAGCTGAACTCAGTTAGTAAAATTCCACCTTTTCCTATGCAGAATTCAGAAAATCTTAGATTTAAAGCTGGTGGAGCTCGTTACTTGACAACTTTAGATATCCTTAAGGGATATTGGGAAATACCCTTAGCAGAGCAAAGCCGAGAATTAACCAGTTTTGTATCTCCAAAGGGTCAGTATCAGTGGAAGGTGATGCCATTTGGGTTATCCGGAGCACCAGCAACATTCCAAAGAATAATGAATCAAGTATTGCGACCTCATAGTGACTACGCCGAAAGTTTTCTTGATGATATTATCATATTTTCTTCAACCTGGGAAGATCATCTTAATCATATTAAATCCATTTTAGAAACTCTGAAAAAATTGAATTTTTCGGCAAATTTAAAGAAATGCTCTTTTGCGATGTCGAAAGTAAAATATTTGGGACATGTTGTAGGCTCAGGAGAGCACGGCCCAGATCCGGACAAGATATCAGTTATTAAAGATTTGAAAGCCCCTAAAACTAAGAAAACCTTGAAGTCACTCCTAGGATTATTTAACTATTACAGAGACTATGTGCCTCGGTATGCTAATATAGCAAAACCTTTAACGGACTTAACTCGAAAAACTGTGCCAAACGACCTTCCATGGTCAGAAGAAGCCGAAAGCGCATTTAATTCGTTAAAGAATTGTTTGTGCTCTATAACCTCTCTGTATACACCTGATATGTCGAAACCTTTTGAAATCGATACTGATGCTTCAGTGACCGGAATTGGAGCCTGTCTAATGCAGAGAGATGAGCAGAATAAACTGAAACCAATAACTTTTGCAAGCCAAAAACTGACCCCTGCTCAATCAAAGTGGAGCACTATTGAAAGGGAAGCTTATGCTGTAATATGGGCATTAGGTAAATTCGAAATGTGGACTTATGGAGCCACTATTATCTTACACACGGACCATAACCCTTTAAAATATTTGACAGAAACAGTTCCTAAGAACGCCAGATTACAAAGATGGGCATTGGCTCTATCTCGCTATCAAGTGACTATTGCTCATAAGCCAGGAAGCAGTAATACTATTGCAGATGCTTTATCACGCATTAATGAATAAAGTCATAAGTTAGTTTAATATTGTATTTGTTATTACATATATATATATATGTGTGTGTTTATTTTGTCTCTTATATTCAAGTATATTAATTCATTAAGATTATTTAAAGTGCATAAGAAAATCCATGTCAGGATAAATGTTTATTCATATATATTATATATATATTTTGTTTCTATTATGTGTTTAAATGTTACTTATTTTATACCATAGAAAATATTTAAATATTAAGTGAAATATAAATGTTATTGCTCTTGATGGAACATCGCATATTAGGTCAAAGATGAGACAATAATTAAGAATTTAAAAGGACAATTAGACTTTCACGAACAGTTATATAAATTATCCACAAATGTTTGTTAGTAGTTTCACTGTGAAGGCCATTGTCCCTCAAGTGAAACTGGAGGGAAGGTGTGAACGCTGCACCTCTGATTTCGAGAGTATTAAAAAACAAGAACTGAAAAGTTTGTTACGAAAATGTGGCAACAGTGTGTGTGCGTATGTGAATCAAGATGGACTAACGTTCCATTCTACATGTTTTTTAGAAAATACTTTACTTGATGTTAATTTCTGTATTCGTTATGTATTTTATGTTTGTGCCGTAAGTAAATATACGTTTAAAAGTAAACCAAGTGTGATCAGTGTCTTGATGTGTCTCGAAATGAATTTACCGAAAGAAAAGAACCAGGTGCGAAAAAGCAGGCACCACAGCAGTGTCCCTAGGAAAAACTACAAATGGCACCTTAATACAATCGTTGTGTTGCAGGCAGTGGGGTTAATGCAATGCTCCATTACGTCCTACATATAAAAATCCATAGGATTGAATCAGAAGAGTTAGGTGGCCAGATGTCCGGACGGATGAAGTTTTTTGCTTTGTTGATGCGGTTACTTTGTGTCGTTCCAGTCAAGAGTTTGCCTTTAAACCTCTTTTAGGAATGATAACAAATGTCCTCTTCAAAACAAGTTGTACATTTATATGATACAGAAAAGGAAATATTTTTCAGGGATTATTAAGTAGCAAAATCTTTAATATTCAACATAAGGAAACAAGTTACTGTAATCATTAAAATATACATATATATATATTTACTCAAATTAACTTATTTAGTTCAAACCAGTCGACTTTTCCTTTAACATTGCAAAAAGGAGAAAAAAGTAAAAAAGTTAAAATTTGGCGCAAAAAATAAAATACTTTCTTATGCAACGTAAACGGAAATAATAAAAAACCCGCTTTACAAAATTGATTTTGTATCTCAAATAGCTTCAAATGGGTTGTCCATAGAATAATAAAAAAGTATGTTTGCGAGTCTTATAATGCCTAATATTAAACTTCCATATAATCCTGTCCAAACACAGTAATCCGAGTGTTTTTGGAGAGGACCTTTCTTTGTTCTTGTAATCCATTTTGGAGGA
Organism: Salticus scenicus; assembly: GCA_963930645.1. NCBI lineage: Eukaryota > Metazoa > Arthropoda > Arachnida > Araneae > Salticidae > Salticus > Salticus scenicus. The sequence goes on along the minus strand of OZ005661.1, from coordinate 25,815,423 downwards.
AATATAACGAGGGTCTTATTTTTGTAATTTTGGCGTTTGTCCTTCATTTTGGAAAATGGTGACCAATGTCAACATTAAAGATGAACACCGAAATCTTCAAAAATTTTTGGGTTATTTCCACGTGTATTGTATCCCCAAAAAAAATCTGAATTTTTCTTAAACATTTGTCTTGATTGAAGAAAACTAATACTTATAACAAGGAATATGTCTTTTTTTGGCGTGGAAAAAAACAATTTCTTTGATATAGCAAATTCTACGCCATTTAATATTGAAATCACACTCATTAGTATTACCTAACTGTTGCTTTTTGTTTTTCCAGATTATTAATCAATTCGTTGATGGAAAATAGATTCTCCTAGTCAGTGAAAAACCGCAATAAGAAAACTTTGTTTCTTGCATTGCCACCAGATTCGAGCAATAAGAAAGTTAAATGTTTCACAGAAAATTATTGTACGATATGTGAACAATCAAATACGTTTCGTTGTTCATAAGAACCCTTTACCACAACCAAATCAGAACCTAAAATAATATTTCAAAGAAAGCGCAAGAAAATAAAGGTTTGAGCACGAAATATGATAACATCTGTGAGAAATAAAAAGATGACACTGTTTCTAGGAAAGTTCACAAACTTGACAAGCTTGAACGTGTTAGCAAGATGCTGGAACGAACGCAAGAATAGCATAAAAGGTCTGTTTATTGAACAGAGGATGAAAATATATTGAACATTCTAATACCCAGACAAATGACACACGCCTACGTAGTATCCGTACAAGTCACTCTGTAGTCGTGTATTATTTGAAATGCATTATTCCAAGTAAAAACATAAATTAAAAACTTTGGATATTTAGAAATCTTTTAAAAAAGCTTTTAACTGCGTTGAAGATAAGCAAACGAAGAATAGACTGAAAGCTCTAGTTTCATTTTATGAAAGCTACGGAGGAATTCGGAAAACAGCTGCGTTGGATATTCAGCATCATAAAGACTGTTGAAAAACATATTGCAGACCAGAATATTGCCGAGTACTTGAATATCCGTAATGAAGTTTAAGCGCTTAGAGACTTGCTGTATAAATATGAGGAAATCCACAGAAATATAATGATAAGAAACAAAGAAACCAGAACTACGAGCGATGATAAGCAAGTCCTTAGATCAATTCGCCAGAAGCTAGAAGCACAATTTAGGAAGGATATCAAAGTTCAATCAATATTTAGACAAAACGAGTCATACATAGTATTTTTCCCTGAGCAATCTGAGCATGCGTAGACGTATGCGGAAAGTGCTCTGAATAGTTTGGGCACGAATACTATAAATTTTATTCAAAATGTTTCGAAAATATTTCAGTACAAACATAAGAATGCGCCAGGATTGCCATGGACCTGTCAGGTTGAAGAACTGCAAAAATATCATGCAAATAATGATAGTAACAAATAAACATCTTTGCTAGCATATCCCCATTCTAAACTAGAGAAGGGGTTGAAGGACGTACATGGTTAAAAGACGACTGCAAACAGGAGTACTTTTTTTTTTCTTAAATAGATGTCCTGCATTTAATCACAGGGAAACGTCAGTCATTACAATAAAATCTGTCAATGACAGTGCACAATTTAGCTGGTAGCAAGGGACTTATTAATATTCTTGAAAAATTTAGTATTGGCATTTCATATAACGACATACTCAATAAGTTTTCTTCATTGACATTAAAGGAATGAGAATAAAACTGCTGTAAATCAAATGGTTTTAGTGCTATTATGTCCACAACATATTGCATCAAGTAAGACAGGTTACAGTCCTGATGGATAATGATGATTTTCGTGAAGGAATATTACATGTTTCGAGACTAGTACAAATATCATAATGGCCCGACCAGAATCTTTTCGAATTGAGTTAAGTGCCGATGGGACAAAATTAGTAGTACCAACAACTAAAGTCAAAAGCATTTCCTGTTATTGGTAAAAGCACTAGCTATGATGGGAGACACAACGAACGAAAATAGAATGAAATACAAAGAGCAAATACAAGTAATGCACCAATTAAACTTAGTTCTTCGAATGATTAAAATGCCAGGAATCGCCCCCTAATATACTAATCATCACTGAAATCTTTTAAGAAGATTGAAACATGAGAAACTTATATTTTGAAATGTTACCCGCAATCACCAACTAACGAAGTGTTGAATGATATTTTGGATTGATGTCAATGAGTAAAAGAACACAAGAAAATGCCACTATTACTAACTGTTGCTGATGAAGTAGCGTATAAATACATTGCAGAGCATTTGCGCTGAGACACGAACAGATGGTCTCATGTAAAACGCGTATTGCACAGTTTTCCAACGGAAATGTCATACTTTTATGCTATAGGAAAAAAAAATGACTGGAAGTAGTACCGAGGAGCTAGCTATTGCTACAGGTGCTATCGTTGTCTTGTGTGTACCGTAGGCATTTTAGTACAATAGACCTCTGGTCGCAGTGCTTGGTTTCTTGTAAACCACCCACTTATAATTCATTCATAATAATTCACCGTAGGCATTACCTGGATGACACCACAATCGATCAGTGCGTATGCACAAATTATTCGCAGAAACTTTATTACAAGTGCTAATGGAAAAATGTGTCGACAATCATTCAGACATTCTCAAGGGCTTAGAACACGTAGTGGATATAACTGCAGAAATTGAAATTGAAGGATTTGCTGCGCAAGATTGATTTCAAGATTTTGTGTATTTGTTGTTTGAAGGTATCCTGCAGTCTGATCCAGATATAAAGAAATTTTGGCTTTCTTACATTATTGATGCAAAAAGTTCTGTTTAGCCACTACTATTGCTTAAGTATTAGATTAAATTTTGAGGAATACTGAAAAAGTTGCGGGTGAATGCTTCTTTTATTAAAGGCTTACGGAAATATAAATTCCCTACGCTAGCCTTACTTTATACCGTTGGAGAATATTGACACTGAAAAACGAACAGAAGAAACAAACTTATTAAATATATATTCATTCTCGTTAACTGGTAGCGGTTTCAGAAAACTGCTTCGGGCCACGTCCTTGAAATGGTCATGTACAAAAAGTTCAATAGCGGAATAAGGGGTTCTAGGTTCTCCAAGCATCTCTCCATAATTGCTCTTAGTATACTAAGCAGTCTTCCAGTTGTGTATTTAAGGGAGCACCCGAAAAACCCATAAACTGTAAGAATTTTCTTTGTACTCCCCCAAATCTGGATCCATAAAGAATGAAAAAAAGTCTGAAGGTAATTCAGGAAGCGAAATTTATTCTGAAGGAATGGATAAGTTCCCGCTCGCTGTACAGCAGGCAGTCAATGCTCCAATAAGTAGTCAAGATTCTGCTACAACTCATGATAAGGGGGCATCCGTAACAAAAAAAAATTATTCGACTGTATTGTCTAAGGATTTCGATCTTTGCATGATTCCATCAGAAAATGGAAAATAAAAACATTCGTTACGCAGACTCATGTGCAAAAGTCTAAGCCACTGCTAAGGACACTGGAAAACTACGCAACATTTACTACTAGAGACTAGTGGATAAACGTCCACAGTGACTTTATCGGGCATTATGAACGTGCAGCACAGAATAAGAAGAGTTATACCATCTATTTTTTTACACTCAATTTCTTGTTAAACAGAACTGTCAAATTAAAATTTATGGCATTCATGACTTTAAAACCCATATTGTCACAACCTCTTTACCATGCCGTCAAAGACATGGTAATGGTATGGAACAAAGTACAGCAGCATATGACCTGAGCTGTTACGTCTTTAGTTTCGACAATCACATACTGATTCGTTATCCTCAGGAAACAGCGTTCTACTTAATGATTTTTACAATGAGAAATCGTTGATTAAATGTACTAAATATCATGGACAGAAACACCTTGTACAGACATATGGATACGTTCCAAACGTATTATCTGCTACTAATCGAAAATGCCTACATAAATGCATGGCGCTTATATCTGTACAAGTTTGCGAGAAAACAAGGTTACAACTTTTATTTTTCGAACGAAAGGAAACACTGTTAAAAATTTCAGTTCAAACTTCCACTATATGGAATAAAGTTATAAGCAATGTCATATTATGATTAAACCTGACTTTTAAGTTTTCTACATCTTGCGATTGAATTTAAGTTGCACTAAAACTTGGAGCTACCATACATTCTCGCACAAGAGAAATATGAATCAGTAAAATTCCTATTTAAACCAAACTAATATTAAATTAAAGAGCGTGATCGAAAACATGGCGTAAAGAGCAAATTTTGTGCAACACCTCACCCATGGGCCAAAAATAAGACCCTCGAAAATATATTCCATTTTATCAAAATAATGAGACAGAATTAGCGGCCAAGAAAGCATGGCACAATGCCAGAGTGTTTGACTTCTGACAAGAAGGTTTTTAGTTCGATCTCCGTCTCAATCGAATCTCGATTTTTTTTTATTTTAATTTTTTCTTTTTTTTTAATTTTTAAACTTAATACTAATATTTGGTCCAACATGAAATTACGAAATCATGGTAAAATGCGAAACTGTCGAGTGGTTGCAGCTACTTCTGTACGAAGTTTTGCATAAAACAAACACCGGATTTTTCACTGTGAATTACCAGCGTTGACTGGTATTACACCATGCATCTCCTGTGCTTTAATCTTACATCTGATGAATATGATCCCCGTTTTAAAGCGCTAGATCATGTGGCACAGATATCAAATCGTTTTTGCATGCAGCTCATTTGCTTGATTCTCAACCACACTGCTAAAAATGTTTGTTCAAACTTCAACCACTCTGTAGAGTAAAGTTATAGGCAATAACATAATATGGTTCAACCTCACGTTTTAGAGTTCTGCTTCTTGCAATTGAAATTCTGTTGCACCAAAACTTGGAGTTACAACTCATCCATTCACAAAGAAGTTTTTCAGCGTAAATGCAATTGTAATTCCATTTGTTTTCAGGAGATGGCGCCACTAGCACGTTGAAAATAACCGGCTGCAAGCCGGAGAGTAAAACTAAATAAAAATATGTGAAGTGAGATCACGTGTGATGATGTCTTCAACACCAACATTCATTGCAAGTAAAAAAGAGTTCTTTATTCGATTGATCACTAACCAGATTCTATTATAAAAAAGTTTATTGAAGTATATCGTTTAAAGAAGAGAGAAAAACCTATTATACAGTTCAGGAAGTATGAATCTCTAAAATCATTTTTGAAATCAAAGCAAGCTCAAATTAAACAGCGTGGTCAAAAACATAGGATAAAGGGCAAATTTTATGCATCATACTCATTCATGGGTCATGAAAAGATCCTAGAAAATTTATGCCCGTTTATCAAAATAAACGAAACAGGATTAGCGGATAAGAAAATGTGGGATAAGAGAGAACTGTGATAGCTATGTACAACATCTGATCACTAAGGTGGAATGAGCAAGAAAATTAGCAAAACTCCACATACTACAAGCTTTTCAGACATTACTTCGGATCGTGTCGAATAACACGACGACCATCGGATATGACATACGAAGTAAAATCCATGACAGGACATAAAAGACGAAATCTTAAAAATGTAGTTCATGTGTTGAGGTGAAAACCCTACGATGAACCAAAGGAGCAGTTAGTTGACGACAGAGCGCAGAAAGGTTACAAGCAACCGGTTACAGAAAGACAGACAAAATTATAGCGGGACGCTGAAATCCCTTAACCCCTTCCACTCCAGGAACGTACGTGCGTACGTCCTAGTGTTAATGGCCGTTAATACCATGGACGTACCAGCATACGTCTAAAGAAAGTATATGATGCAATAAGCCCAACGTTGTAGTGGTATCAGAGAGAGTTATTTTATTTGTTATGTGGTATTTTGAAATTGTATTTTCATTACTGACAACTAGATGGCGTTAGTAGTCTCGGTGACCTATAAGTTTTGGCTACGCCAGTTGCTTCGTGATTTCTCGCGGCTGCGGTTGTGGGTAATTTTCGCTCTTCGATTTTGTATGTTTTGCCGGTGTTTGAAGCTGTGAATAACGTCTGATTCTAGTGATTCGGATAGTGATTATATCCCCGATTATGACGAACTTGAAGATTCCAATGATGACTTTACAACAAGTGAAGACGGCGAAAGCGATGACAGTGATGATGAACCACTTACAGCAGTCATTGCTATAAATAATTGAAATACTTTGATATGTATTCATATTTACCACCTTCATTAATTAAATATATTTACTTCACAAAAAAATGCACATTGTTACTTCGTTATGTACTGCATTATTTCAAAATTATAATCTGGTATTTCACATATCATGAAAAACGGCAGTTTTTTGAGTGACGCAAACGGAGGGACAAACGGGACGCTGCGAACTCATATATACGGCTAGTTTGACATCAAAGAGATTTGTAAAAGCCGACACTTAATATCTCAGCAAATATGCCATATTTTGTTAGGATCTTTTCAAAATAGTCTTTTATCTTCGGTCTTAATCTATCCTGAAAAGTTTACATTTCTACATGCAGTATGTTTTGAGATCTGAATCTCAATTTAAAGCCAAAAAGGGAAAAAGGTTGGTGTAATGGACTGAAATTCTGAAAAATATCTCTAAAACGGCTCGAAGGATTTTCATATAATTAATATATGTTGTTAATAGGATCTTTCTGAATCTAGTAACATTTTCGTTTTTTTTTCAGGAAAACTCTTGTTTTTTATATAAATCGGTTTAAATATGGAACTATATTACTCCGCCAATTACATGTGTTTCTTCGGGTGAAAACGCAGTTATGCGGTTCTTACTTGTGAGGTATGTGGGTTGGTTTGTTGACCGACTTGAATGCAGACAATGAATTATTTAGAAATTTTTTTTAACGCAAAAGTACTTTATTAAATGTTTAAAATATTTATTGCATATATACTAAGTCAAGTTCACTTAAATGTATTTTTTCTTCTGTTATGAAAAAAAATATTTTTGATTTCAAAATTTCATATTTAGTCAAAAAAATATTTAGATAATATTTTAAATGGGGAAGTATTTTGTAATTTTTGATATTCCATTTTATCATAATTATGATGAATTTACAATTTTTTAAAGCGAAAAAATTTTTAATCATTCCTGAACATCGATTTTATAATAACTCAATGATTTGCGATTCCTATTCATGTATCCTTACGCGTCGGGAATGGAAAAAAACAGCAAATAGAGTTTTGGCGCAATCTATCGTTTTTATTTAAAACACACTCTTTCGTAAATACATATATATATTTTTTTCTTTTTAAAATTAAAAATCTCTTTTGAAAATACAGTTAGAGTTTATTCATTTATTTATTTTTCAGACTTTAAAATGATACATATTTTAAATATTAACATAATCAATTTTTTTTTTAAATTATTATTCAAAGCAATAATGACTAGGGGATGAAACAGTGCTTACACTGTTTATTAGAAAAAACAGTGTTTTAATAAACAGTGTTTAAACAGTGCTTTAATAAAATTAATTTTTTATGAATTTTATCAAAATTCATGAAAAATGTGTCAAATAGCAATTATTAAAAAACACGTCAAAATAAATAAATAACATCTTTACATTATAATTTACTTTAAAAAAATATTCTTTCTTTTCTTTTCTTTTTTTAATTAATTAATTTGTGCATAAAAAATTTTATTTCATAAATATATTTACAATTACAATAAACAAAAAATCCTCCTTTAATTTTAAATAACTATTTCTACCTGTTTCTAAACAAGTTTTTTTTTTAACGAAAAAAAAAGTTAAATCTGTATGTATATGATTTTAATATAAACTACTAGATGGCGCCACTACATTCAATTTATTTTTCTTTAAAAAAAAGAAAGAAAGAAAGAAAAAAAACTTTTAGTTGCTTCGAAACGTGTAGAAATAATTATTTAAATTTAAAGAAGGGTTTTTTTGTTCATTGTAGTTGTAAATATATTTATGAAATAGTATTTTTATGCAGAAATTTCATTTTTTTTTTTTTTTAAGCTTAACTTATATTTTCCATACAGTTTTTCTCCAGGTGATTTTATCTTATTTTTAAAATTATAGAAATGTAAAGATTAATTTATATTTCGTCTATTTTTTCCCCCAAACGTTTCATATAAAAATATATACGAAGTAATTTTTACCTGCACTCTTGATGAAAATTTAAATTGTGAATATTGGAGCTGTATACTTAGCCTCAAAAGGGGAAAGGAAATATATAAAATTCTATTTTTAACATTTACTTGATTTTTTTTAATTGTTTAATTTGTAATTCTCTAAAAAGAAACTCGCAAAATGTAAATTACGTAATTCTAACTTAAATTAGAAATTTTTCACTTGTTTTTCTTTCTTTCTTTCTTTCTTTTTTCAGAGTTTGAGAATCCCAGTCAATAAATTTTTCTAGTGCGCAGCTTCTCCATTTTGTTTCCAAGTGGCAGGCTACTTGAAAATTTGTCAATATGATAACGTTTGAAATACTGAATTAATTCACACTAAATTTGTAATGTAGATTTATCTCAGAAATGTAATTTATATGTTCATTTGCCAACTTAATCCACCCTCTTGTTTCCCTGTGCCAGCACACGGAACATTTCAAATTTACATTATAAATGTTTTATGAACCGATTTGCTTAAAACTCCATATACACATAGCCTTCATTTATAAATCCACTAAGTCCATTAATAAATTGTAGCTGCCATTTTGAAAAAAAAAAAAATGGTCGCAACTTCATAAGAAAAGATAAATTAGTTTACCCTTCCTAGGAGCCAGAAGGACTTGTTTTAATTTTTTTGATCAATAACCACTAAAATGTAATGATATCAGTACAAAAAACCCTTAACGGCTTAAAAGTTTGTGACGCCGCTACTTTACGGCTATAAGAATTTGAAATATGAGTCTTAAAAATAATGATATCAAATTTTAAGTGACTCTTTGCAATTAGTTAAAATATACATAGATTTTTTTATTTGATCATTCACTTTCATCTTTTATTTATATTTATAAAGCAAACGTAATATTTTTAACTTCAAGATCAGACAGATATACACTCACTGATGCATTTTCATTCGCATTTCAAATTCAAAATAACAGTTTTAAAAGGAATGATATAAAAATTCCAGTGGCGCATCGGTGTTATTTTAAAAGATTTGTTTTAAGATTCCATTAAAATTACTTTTGTTTTGTCTAATAAAGTATATTTACACATTTAAACAGTGCTTTTAATTTTCAAATATAATGTCAAATAATTATACTTTCACTGAGTTAGCATTATAAAGTAAAATTATTTATTTCAATAAATTGATTTATCTTTTGCGTCACGCTATCCAAAACTACAAGTAAAATTTGTGTAAATGTTTTCTTTACGTCACACTACCTCTTTGAGCAAATTTTCACTTAGTTGAACACTATGATACTATGTTTTGGATAGCGTGATGCAAAAGATAAATCAATTTATTGAAATAAATATTTTAACTTTATAATGCTAACTCAGTGAAAGTATAATTATTTGACAGTATATTTGAAAATTAAAAGCACTGTTTAAATGTGTAAATATACTTTATTAGACAAAACAAAAGTAATTTTAATGGAATCTAAAAACAAATCTTTTAAAATAACACCGATGCGCCACTGGAATTTTTATATAATTCCTTTTAAAACTGTTACTTTGAAATGCGAATGAAAAAGCATCAGTGACTGTATTTTATATATCTGTCTGATCTTGAAGTTAAAAATATTACGTTTGCTTTATAAATATAAGTAAAAGATAAAAGTGAATGATCAAATAAGAAAATCTATGTATATTTTAACTAATTGTAAAGCGTCACTTAAAATTTTATATCATTATTTTTAAGACTCATATTTCAAATTCTTATAGCCATAAAGTAGCGGCGTCACAAACTTTTAGGCCGTTAAGGGTTTTTTTGTACTGATATACACTACAGCTAGCCTGGTGCGGAAGGGGTTAAAGGAAGGTAAATGTAATGAAACTCGTTTCACCTGTGAACGCCGTGGTTTTGAGGAAACGCGACGGGCTACGAATCCAAAGGTCGTGAGTTCGATTCCACTCTATAGCATGTGGTTGAAAAAGTTTCTGTTTCATTGTAAATTGTTTATTGTTTATTTATTCATTGTGTCAATTATGTTTGCGTTAATTAATCAGTTTATGTTATGTAATTACTAGACTTTTCGAATACTACAAGATTCATCAAAATAAAAAACGATAAATCCATTGAAAATAAAAATCGATATGAGGTTTGAGAGCTCTGTGTTATTTAGCTCTAGTATTTCTCCACAAACAGTTCTCTAAGCATAACCATGTCAATATTTTTTATTATTACTTGTGAAAAAAATATTCAGCACTTTTTTTTTGCAAATATATTAATCAATAATACATAAGAACATTTTTGAAATCCAGCAATTTCTCTAAGGAAATTTCACCAAAATAAATGAAATTAATAAAATGAAAAAATGCTTTTAAAAATGTAAAATAAACTAATTATTTTAAACTGTGAAATTATGAAAAATACGCTTGAAAGTTTATTTTTATTTTCGATTTTTTTTTTTTCAAATTAATTTATAATTTATTTATTATGAATACTACAATACTTTTTACTAAAGCAGATTTTTTGTTGCCGGAAAAGTAAATATTTTTCGAAACTTTTGAACTTTTCTTTTGTATTCTAGATTTCTTTGAAACAAAAACGCTTAAGATTCATTCTTAGAATAAAATTAATTCAATTATTATTAAATTCTAAAAGATAATAAATAGCTTTTATCTTATATTTTTTATGCAATTATAATGTACATATTTTCTTAGCTGGTTATTAAAAATACGGATTTAAACTTCAAAGAGAAGTTTGAAAAACATAATGAATAAACAGAATTACTTTTTTTTCCGCAAATTACTGATTTTAACGAAAACTTATAAAATTTATAAAAAAAAGTACTTAAATTTTTTGAAGCATAAGAATTTTGAATATAGATATTATATTTTCTAAAAAGAATACTTTATGGAGTTATTTTTAAATAATATAATATTAACAGACAATAAAGTATAAATATATACATCTTTATATGTTTATATATGTATATTCCATGTAATGATTCTATGCATTTATTAAATAATTTATAAAATTATTAATTTTTGCATAATAAACTTGGCATTTAAATGGATATTTGACATACCAACTCTTTTCCTCTGGAAATGATAAAAGTTAATGAATCCATTTATGGTGATTTTAATAATTTAATATCTATATATTAATTTGAAACATGTTTTTGTCTGTCTCCACTATATTGAGAGAACGGCTAGGTGTAAAAATTCGGTTGAGGTGTCTAAAAAAAGGTCTTGGTCTGTAGATGTGCTATGAAAAGAGAAAAATTAAAAAAAAAGTCGAACGGTCCCAATTAATATACGAAAAATGCACATTTCTTTTTTAGAATGACGTCATTTTCGGAAATGCAACAATACAGCGAGTTAATCTGAATTTTTATTGCCTTATAAAAACAAAGTCCATGTGTTATCATTTTATTTTTTAATTATTGTTCCTTTTTTACAGTGTGGCAACATGAAAAAATATTTATTTATTTCGCCGTTTTTTCTCTTATTTCTTTATTTCATTTTCGGAAATGCAAAAATATAGCGAGTTAATCTGAACTTTTAGAATTTTTATTGCCTTATAAAAGCAAAGTTCACGTGTTATCATTTTATTTTTTAATTTTTGTGCCTTTTTTACAGTGTGGCAACAGGAAAGAATCTATATATTAATTTGAAACCATAGAATAATAATAAAGGAAGAAGGAGCATAAGTGTTTCTACATAAGCTGTTGTGTTGCCACAACAAACAACGATAATAGCGCTGAGGATGTGTGCCCTACTTCAAAGTTGAGAGGAGGAAAAGTAGCTTTCGCTGGCATTTCACTAGAAGGGATTTGTAAGCATTGAGAGTATTGGCGTGCTCCTTCTTCCTTTATTATTATTCAATGTTTGAAACATGTTTTTGTCTGTCTCCACTATATTGAGAGAACTACTTGGTCTAAAAATTTGGTTGAGGTGTCTAAAAAAAGGTCTTGGTCTGTAGATGTGCTATGAAAAGAGAAAAAAAAAATGTCGAACGGTTTCCCCGCCCCAGGGGAAACGGGTTAAAAACACGTTTACGAGCTTAACTGAGCTCCGAATTACTTCACTGTGAAGAAATTGTACATATGGGGACTACAGTCGAATACTAAAAAATCAGTATCTGCGAATTTGGAATCTTCGATTTTAAAGGGGGGAAAAAGGGGAAAGTAGATTTGGAGGGGAGGGGAAAGGGGGGAAATTAGCTTGAGAGGGAAATCCGTTCTAGACCCACACATGTAGCACTTCATTTTAAAGGTCTTGAAATTTCATGTCGATTGGGGATGTTTGTATACAGTATAGTACGACCCCTGGTGGTGAAAAATGGAACTAATTGATTTTGCTGTAGACCTTATCATGTTACATCTTATTTTAAAGGTCTTGGTATTTCCTGACCGTTGGTGATGTTCGTACAGAACACAGTGCGCCCCTTGGCGGTGGAACGTGCAACTAAAGAATTTGAAAGTTGACACCACCATGTGACACCTTATATAAAAGGTCTTGGAAATTGGTGATAGAGATCTTGAAATTTCATGTTGATTGGGGATGTTTGTATGCAATATAGTGCTCCCCCTGGTGGTGATAAATGGAACTAGGTGATTTTGTAGTAGACCCTATTATGTTATGTCTTATTTTAAAGGACTTCGTATTTCCTCACCGTTGGTGATGTTCGTACAGAACAAACTGCGCCCCCTAGCTGTGGAAAGTGCAACTAAAGGATTTTGCAGTTGACACCACCATGTGACACCTTATTTGAAAGGTCTTGGAAATCCAAGGCGATTGGTGATAGAGGTCTTGAAATTTCGTGTTGATTGGGGATGTTCGTATACAATATACTGCACCCCCTGGTGGTTAAAAATGGAACTAGGTGATTTTTCAGTTGACCCTATCATGTTACACCTTATTTTAAAGGTCTTGGTATTTCCTTACCGTTGGTGTTGTTCGTATAGAACACGGTGTGCCCCCTGTCGGTGGAAAGTGCAACTAAAGGATTTTGCAGTTGACACCACCAGTGACACCTTATTTGAAAAGTCTTGGAAATTCAAGGCGATTGGTGATGTTCGTATACAACATACTGCACCCTCAGGTGGAGGAAAGTGGATTTTGCAACGCGTGCGTAGCATGCATGCCTGCTATACAGTGAAGCAGCCACAGGCAGAGGTAACATGAGTCAGAGGTTCGCTCGGTTCAAGGTTCATTTTTGAGTATTTTTTCATGTTATTAGCGGGCTGCATATACGCTGCCGCAGGCATCGGGTCACGAGCCCGAGTTCCGTTCTGTTTGAGGTAATTTTTTTTGTTACAGATGATTATTATTATTTTTTTTATGATGCTTTCATTTAAAAATAGAAATTCAAACAAAATCGAGTTAAAGACATAAAACCATACACATTTAAGATTCATTTAAGGTTATTACCATGGGCCCGGGCATTGCCGGGCGGGTTCGTTCGGTTCCAGGTTAATTTTTTGGAGTTTTGTTATTAGCGGCCCGCGTATGCGCTGCCGCAGGCACCGGGGGCACAAGGCAGAGTTTCATTCGGTTCGAGGTATTTTTTTTTTTTTGTTACAACTGTTACAACTGTTTTTTTGTCACAACTTTTTTTTTCTTACTTTTTTTGTTACAGCTGATTATTTTTTTCGTGATGCTTTCATTTAAAAACAGAAATTCAAACTAAATGGAGTTAAAGGTATAAAATCATACAAAATTAAGGTTCATTTAAGGTATCATGGGCCCGGGCAACACCGGGCGGGTTCGTTCGGTTCCAGGTTAAATTTTGGGAATATTTTTATGTTATTAGCGACTGGCGTATGCGCTGCCGAAGGCACCAGGGTCACAAGGCAGAGTTTCGTTCGGTTCGAGGTAATTTTTTTGTTACAGCTGATTATTTTTCCACGTGCTTTTATTTAAAAAAAGAAATTCAAACAAAATCGAGTTAAAGATGTAAAACCATACTAATTTAAAGTTCATTTAAGGTTATTACCATGGGCCCGGGAAACGCCGGACGGGTCAGCTAACATGTAGTCTTAGTATTAAACGAAATAGAAAATAAAAGAGAGCAACTGTTTATTTGGAGTCAGTGTGACGTCACATTGACTGTATTTTATAGAAAGTGATGTCATATATAGCATTTCTATTTATAAGCATTTTTCTGACTTTCTTTTTTTTAAAGTGAAATGTCGTAAATTATATTAGATGTTTTAACTTGAAATACATTTAAATAATGATGCGAAGTTTTTTGAAACATTATGGTAAATAAAATGATCCTCAATTCGACGGGTTCCATATTAAATTAAATTTGTGATATTAAATTAAATTATCATCGTGACAATAATATTATTCGAAATACATCTCATTTAAAATTTCATATGTTGGTATTTTCATCTATCTTTGCTGAGTGTTGTAAATGAATTAAATTATTTAAATTATATATATATATATATGTATGTATGTATGTTTCTGTGTGTGTTGGCAGTCATTGGTTTGTATGTAATTTTTCAAAAACTTATTAAAAAATATATGCAATATTAAGTCACTCGATGCGTTAAAAAATGTATATATATATATATATATATATATATATATATATATATATATATATATATATATATATATTACATATATGAATATGAAGGTCTTTTGTTCCTCTTTATATATCTTCATATACTATTTCCATTTTGAAATGTATCTTTTTAATATAGTTTTATTATACTACCAATCCATAAACAATCAGTCACATTAGGTTTTAGATTTTTTTTTTTCCAAATATCTCAAAAAGTAACAGAAAAATAAGTAGTAGATATCGAGAAATTTCAGGAGTACAAAGACTATGTATACTATGTATGTTCTAGAGAAAGTTTTACCTCAGAAGTAAAAGTGTTACCAGTAAAAAATAAATAAATAAATAAATAAATAAAATGTTTGGAATCACCCTGTAAAAAGTAAATGTGACCCGATTTCAACCTGTAACGATGAAGCTATTTCGTGTTATCTGTTTAATTATTTATGACACTCTAACATACGTAGATATAACTTTTTTTTTAATGTAAAAGACACATTTACATTCCATCAAAATAATTATAGAAAATTTTACAAAAAAAAAAAAAAAAAAAAAAAAAAAAAAAAAAATGTATTTTTTTATTTAGCATACATATATGTTAATAAAATAAAACATATTAAAATGTGCTTTCCTGTATATACAATATGTATTTATGTATTTAGACATTTTAACGTTAATTTAATTAAATATTAATTATATTATATGGTCAAAATTCCAGAAATCCTTATTACTTCGCACTAAACATATAGCTTTAAAATTTATACGATATATATACTTACCCAGTATAATAATTTAATTTACAATCTTTTGATGAAATGCGTTTGTTAATTAACTCTTTGATAAAAATGACTGAATTTGATTAAACTTTCATCATTCTGTCAAACAAGTCCATTAAACTTTAATAATCTTTTGTAAAATTAACTAGATTATATATTTCAGGATATAATGAGTTTAAAATTATGAAACTGTCTGAATACTCCTTCTTCACTGGCATTTGTTAGAAACATATATTCTGTAATATGAATATCATTGGTTTTATTTGGTAAATCATAACACTTATATTCCAGGTTTTACATGTAAAGAGCTGAAATTCGTTCACAGTTTTAGACATACGATTAAAAACAAAGTTACAATAAAAAAAGAAAAGAAGAAAAGAAGAAGAAAGAAAAGAAGATACTCCACAAAGAGAAAGTGCTCAGTCATAAGAAAATATTTTTGGAAGTGTTAAATTAATATATATGGCACGGAAGACTTTCGGAATTACATGTATATTAAAATATATACATTTCATAATTATAATTTTTTTAATGGATTTTTATTTTACACCCACTCAATGTTCCAGTAATTGACACTGCTAGTTTTTCAATTAAACAGTAATTGTCCCCTATGTTCCAGTGTTTTACACCGCCAGCTTTCCATTTTATCAGTAATAGACACCCTCTGCTCCAGTGTTTGACACACAGTGTTAAAATTCTTACATGTATTTTGCTTTTATTTATTTATTTTTTAAACTATTTATGGAGTACCTATCGTCAATTTACGGAGTACCTACCGTATTTATTAGTACTATTTTATTGAACGGCTTTTGGGAAAGTCTCTTTTTATCTTAAAATAATAATAATAATAATAATAATAATAACATTTTATTATATGCAAAGTTTACAAAACTGCCAAGGGCGATAAATATTCAAGTGCATTAATAGATATTTGTGCGAATGTTTAAAAAAAAAAAAAAAAAAAAAAATGAAAATTATGGAAATTTTTTTATTTAATAGCTTCCTTAGCCAGCTTCATTGATCACTATATCTATTTTTTATTTCTTTTCTATATTTATCGATTAGCCTCGAGAATATGATCAGTTATCCTTCGCTACAAATGAATTATTTATGAAATATATCGTTTGTAAAACATAACCCTGGAATTGCAACACTGTTAAAATAGGACTATTGATGTTCTAAGAAAAGGCAAATTTTTGTTAGGCAAATGACTAAATAAACATGAAATAAAGGTGAGAATTCAGACATTAGACGTTGCCAACAAAGTTTCTATCTGCATTAAAACTGTTTATGTCATGCAAAAATTTAATTTACGAAAGAGTTTCCCTCATCTTTCTCATTGCGAGAGCGCTAGAAATGTGAAACACCCACAATACTTTAACCTTGGTCATAAGCCATAAATATGTCAAGCTTTGATGAATCAATTAAGTGATTTGGGAGAATATGTTAAACATAATTGTGAGTAAGTTTATCAGTGATTTTTGATTACTGTTAATTAAAAGTTTTGAAGCAAGAAATATATAATAAACTCCAAATAATCAGTTATATTTTTATAATAACACCTTTCGGTTAATTTTATTTATATTTATATGCAATGTATTCTTTATATTTCAATTATACAATCCTTTTCAGTTGTTTAAAAAAAATTCTAATAATCTCAAATACGAAATATGCAAATTTCCTTTGAATGTTTGTAGTCCAACTATAACCTGTTTCGAAAGCACGTAAGTTGGTAGATGGGAAGTGCTAGGTTCGATCCAAGGTCTCGCTCATCGACATAACCGCTCGGAATTTTCCTCAGATTTCTCCGAATTTCGTGTAAAACCAGGATAGGAAGATCTCTACAGAGATCATACCACCTATAGTCCTATGACCCTAGAGTAGCCAATTGGTCAAACACTTAACCAAAGCGCGTAAATCGCGTTTACTTCATTGCAATTTCGTTTATTTCATTGGAATGATATATTCACAAAAATGGTCAAATGGAGCAAGTAACTATAAGGTGATTTAATTTTCTTAGCGAAATCTTTCATCCCTACCCCCAGATCCTTTTGTTTATAAAAATTAAAGCGGTGTAACCACTATTCCTGTTATGCTTTTTCTTTTCTTCTTTTTTTTTTGAAATACAAGTCTCTGCTAAACCAGAAACTGACAATTCAATCAAGTAAACGCAAAAAGCTTTTAAAAAGCAATTTTAGAATTATCTACAATTTTAGAAATATACACAATTTTTGATTTGTACGCATAATTTCATTTAAACTGATTTGAAGGAAATATAAATAAAAAAATTATTAACGTTTTGGAATACGTATTTATATTCGTCATTTTATGTTGATTCAGTTATAGGAAAATATAATCTCTGCTTGTTTCAGAGTTACATAAATATTAATCATTTCGAATTTTAGAGTGGAAGGGACTTTTAGAGTTGAAATTTATAAATAATTGTAGGGGTTTTTGTAACACACACACATATATATATATATATATATATATATATATATAAACATACTTTTTCAATTCAACAAATGTTAAGCGTTGAAACCAACTTCATTTAAAAAACTGTAAAATAATTTAATACGACATAGATTATAATGTAATTTGTGCGACATAAACCTACTCATCTATAACCACAAAGCTCTTATTTGAGTAGATTGGTAATGTGGACACTTTAAGATATTTTCTTTCGTAGATCCTGTAATTACGAATCCTTCACGATTTTTGAATATTAAATGTGCGAATACTTTAAAATAGGAAAGTAAATATTGAAATATAGTTTAAATGAAAATTCTGAAGTGTCATAAATTTGTTTTACACTTCATATAAATAAATATTATCTGACGTAACAAAACAATAAATGACTCTGACGTTTTCATTTTTTATAAATTACTACTTTACTTTTTCTCCTGTAAAAATTCCTCAAAATATAGTGATCCCGTTTTGCAATTTGTTTTTTTTAAATATACTGAAATTGACTGTTTCTCTTAAATTTTAGTTAAAAGAACACAATTTTAATTATAGTTATTCTGCTCTAATTTTTTAAAGTTTTGTAAGATAAATATTAAATAGACTCGAAAATATTTTTTCTTGAAATATGCAAAAAAAAAAAAAAAAAAAAAAAAAAATCTCTTTGTATCAGGGAGTGGTATAAAAGTAAATACTACAGAAGATGACCGCTATTTTCTGATTTCCTATATTCGTTTTGTGATTTCTTTTACTTTGTTATTCTGTAATATAAAAAGTGAGTTTAATGAAAAAAATCTAATTTTCATTATATATATATATATATATATATATATATATAAATCTATAGTTTTATAAAAAACTAGGTGTAATGCAATCCAGAATGTGTTTATATATAGCATGCTTTAACTAAATGTAACTATTAGTTGTGTGTACTATGTAAAAACCTATTCGAAAACATAGACAATTGCATTATTTTTCTTTATATATATACACACACATACACACACATATATATATATATTCATATGTCATATATATATATTCATACTCTCTCTATATATATCTATCTATATTAATAAAATCAGACTTTTGTCTGTAAATTTGTCAGTAACAAAAAAACAGAAATGCGATATATTCATGTTTCACACAACACAAAAGCCGAAACTGACTTCAGAAAATGTTCTCTGTGTGTGTGTGTGTGTGTGTGTGTGTGTGTGTGTGTGATGGTGTCTGTATGCCGCTATATTTGTCCGGGTATCACTCAAGAACGGCTGAACAGAATTCAACGGCACTTGGCAGGAGTTTAGGTCTTCACCCAACTTAAAATTATATCTATAGAAATTAAAATATTTTATTTGTTTTTGAATTGTGGGCAGAAAACGTCTGCAAATGCGACATAAAGATTTTGCAAGTAAAACGCTTTGAATGGAAAGAAAAAATTTATCTTTTCGTTTTAGACATTAGGTCTCTTTTTATATATACACCTCTTGGTATCGATACCGAATTCAAATATCGCCATATAGTTATCATTTGACAAAATTTCAATGCAAAAAACTCTAATAGATTGTTGATGCAGTTGAACATTGAAGAAAAGACACAGTTTTAGTATAAGACCCTCTTGGCAACTTTTTATTTTATTTTATTTTATTTTTGCCATTTTTGCAATGAATTATAATGGCTATAGCAGAGTCGGATATAAAGAAGTTGGCGAGATATGCCCTAGGTACTTCGATGCCAAATTTCAAATTTTGCTTAGGGATCTGATAATAAAGCTGTTCCGAAGAAAAAAAAAAAGGAAATATATTAGACTTTAAAAAATTAAAATGTAAATTAAGCAAAGCTGCCACGCTATTTGACGTATTTGGCAATGAATACACGTGGTGTTACGAAAAGATTGTGAGAATTAAGCCAACTGAGATTTTCCTCTCTCAGACAACTTATAAACAAGATGTTTGTAACAAATTTTAAATTTAAAATATAATTACATAAATATGGTAATTGTAAATAGGGTTTCAATTAATTATTATCTATATTAATTATTATCTATATTAATAAAATCAGACTTTGGTCTCTAAATTTGTCAGAATCAAAAACCTTTGCAATACCTTCACGTTTCACACACCACGAAAGCCAAAAATGACTAGAAAATTTTGTCTGCCTGTGTGGGTGTATCGTCGTGAGTGTATGTCCGTAACGCTATTTTTGTCTGGGTATAACAATGACTGAACGGAAATTAACGGCGCTCTGCAGGAATTGAGGTTCTTACCCAACTTAAAATTATATCTATGAACTTTTTTCGAAATTCCCCTCGTTCTCCTCTTGGGGGGGGGGGGGCATAATTCTAAAACATGTTTGTAAGCGTAACTCGCCTCCAAATTACTTCACAGTAGAGAAATTGCGCATGAGGAACCTAGGCATAAGTAAAACAAAAAATCTGGAGTGACTCCACTCGACTTTCCGAACATTGAGTAATTAACAGTTTTGTAGATAAAGTAAAGAAAGAGGAGTTGTTAAACAAACAAAAGAGAGAAAACCATAATAGAGTGTTTGAGTATTTTTCTCCATCTATTACACGATGTTTTATTTAACGCTACTGAACATTGAGCCCATCGATCATAATGATAAAGAAGTTTTCGTTGTGTCCCTGTAAAAACCTATAAATGCTAAATTCACCAAAATGCTTATAGTTAGTGCAACAGTGATTTATAATACTCATATAAATTTTCAGCTCAATTCAATAAGACGTTTAGATGCTATCGTACTTTTAAAAATTTAGTCCCATAGGCCATAATGATAAAGAATTTTTCTTTGTGTCCCTGTAAAAAAACTGTAAGTGCTAGATTCACCAAAGTCTATACAGTTAGTTCAACTGTGATCTATAACATGTGTACAAATTTTTTGCTCAGATTAATAAGGCGTTTAGGCGCTATCACACTTTTAAAAATTTGGCCCCATAGGCATAATGATAAAGAATTTTTCTTTGTGTCCCTGTAAAAAAAACTATAAGTGCTAGATTCTCCAAAATCTATACAGATTGAGTATTTGTGACCTATAATATGTGTATAAATTTTTTGCTAAATTGAATAAGGCGTTTAGATGCTATCGCACTTTTAAGATTTTGCTCCCATAGGCCATAATGATAAAGAATTTTTCTTTGCGTCCCTGTAAAAAAAACTATAAGTGCTAGATTCACCAAAATCTATAGGGTTCGTACTATGGTGACTTACAATATGCGTACCAACTTTCAGGTTAATCGAACAAAGCGTTTAGACGCTAGCGTGTTCACTCACAGACATACACACATACACACATACACACACACATACATACATCATCGTAAAAATAGTGAAAACGGACTCAGGGGACCTCAAAACGTATAGAAACATCAAAATCTCGAATTCGGATTTTTGACATGATTACAATACTTTCCTCACTATAGTGTTCGGAAAGTAAAAATAATCTGCGATTTAGGAATTTTCGATTTTTAAGGGAAGAAAGGGGGAAAATTTATTTTCGCAAATTCTGGATTTTTGAGTAGAAGTCTGCCAAATATGTTGAAGAAAAAGCTATGCAACTTCTTTAGGATATTTCCAAAAACACATTTTCTTTTTTTTTTTTTTGTGATTTAATATTTTTTGGGGAGGTTACGAGGGGGCAAAATCGAGATACACCTTTTAGCGCTAAATTTATCCTGGGAAATCTATGGGAGCTGAGTTCAGTAATTTTGGTGATTGGATAGTTTATATGTATCCAACACCTAAAGTAACGGATTTTCTTTTTTTAATTACCCCAAACCCTCCCCTGGGTGGACAGAAGGCAAAAACATTTTAATAAGCACAACTCGGCTCCAAATTACTCCGCAACAAATAAACTGCATATGGGGAGACTACACATGAATACAAATAACACATTATCTGCGATTTAGAGTGTTTGATTTTTAAGGAAAGGGAGGGGGGAAATCCCTTTTTGGCGGGAAATTTTGCAAATTCCGGATTTTTGAGTAGAACTGTACCAAAAATAAAACAAAGATGTAAAAAACAGCTATGTGTCTTCTTTCGGGTATATCCAAAACACACTTTTAATTTTTGATTTTCGTAATCTCCTATTTTTTTCCTTTTTGCGAGGGGGAGGGGAGTATGTGTTACGAAGGGCAAATTCGAGACAAACTGCCCAAGACAGATTTAGCGCTAAAATCGGGGTCTCGAACTTGCTACTTTTAAGCACTAAATTTGTCCTGGAAAATTTATGAGAGCTGCGGTCATAAAGTCTGGGACTTGAATTATTTACATGTATCTAAACCCTAAAGAGACGGGATCTTCCTCATTCCCCTGGAACAGGAGGCAAAAAATTATTGTAAGCATAACTCGGCCCCAAATTACTCTACGGTGAAGAAATTGCACAAGAGGATACTAGACTTGAATATAAATAAAGCGTTATGTATGTTTTTGGAATTATTAATACTTAAAGGAAAGAGGGGTGAAAATTGTTTTTCGGGGGAAATCTCAGAAATTTCGGACTTTTGAATAGAGCTCCACTAAAAATGTTACAAAGATATTGTAAAAAGCTATGTGATTTGTTTAGAATATACCTCAAAACACATTGGGGGTGGGGGTGAGGGGGGGAGAGCGCTAAACTTGTCTTGGAAAATCTATGGGATCTGCGGTCACGAAATTTGGTGTGCAAATTATTTATATGCATTCGACACTTATTGTAACGGGATTTTACGAAATCCCTTGAATTCGCCTTAATTTATTTTTGAATTTCGAATTTCGGTGTGTGGATATTAATTAAGTGTACGCATTATGTACGCATTATGTACGCATTATGTACTTTGGTGTGATTTCGCAAAATATCGGACATGGCTGCTGCCGAAGGGGAGGTAAGAAGCAGGTAATTTCTTCCGAAGGCAGTGGAAACCCGGACTCATGTTGCGAAGGGGGAAAACATATAAAAAACACAGCAGAAACTTTAACTTAAATCATTAGTAATGATATGTTATTTTGACAACTCATTTAAGTATAGTGTCTAGCGAAGCGGGCAAAACCAGCTAGTGTACATATATATATAAATTATGATAAGTGATGAAATGAAAGTGGAATGTAACAAACAACAAGAAAAATCTCTTAACAATGTTAAAAAAAACAAGAAAATTAGTTAAATAATATTTAAGCCAAAGCATTAAATTATGCTGTGCTTTCCTCTTCAGCAGGTGGGACCACAGCTATTAATAACTATGTAGTACTAGCAGGTTTCGGAAGATATGATGGCCAGCATACTCCAATTATATTTAAAACAGAATAATAATGATTTTTTTTTTTTTTTTTTTTGAATTTATAAAGAAGGAAGGAGATTTCTTTAAAAGTATTTTTATTTCTTGAAAATTAATTTACAATATTAACTTGAAACTTGAAAATTATTTATTAAAGCCTATTGAAATTAAAAAAGTTATGTATAATAACGCTTAATTATATAGATTTATATATGAAAATGATAGCCAAACATACCCCCACCCGAACTTGCCAGAAAAAATAAGAAAATTCACCACCTGCACTGTTAACAATTTCTGGAAATTTAATGTAAATATTTATCTAGAGTCTCTGTAAATTTACAGTAATTCTTAGTTAAAAGTTAATAATCGAGATTCTCAATCTTTTTTCTGTATGTTTACGTAATTTTATTATTTATTCTTTTAATTAAAATTAAAAATGACTGTTTCTACTTTAGAAAAAGCATTCCAAGTTCAAAATATATACTCACCAATAAATTATTAAATTAATATTAGTTATTAAAATGAATGTATAAAATAAGTTTTTTAACATCTCCGTTTATTTTTCTCTGTAATTTTACGTAAGACTTAAGATAATAGATTACACAGAGTTTTCTGTTGAAATTTTAACAGTGTGCAGGGAACATCAAATGCAAAATTTCCATCCTAGCTTAAAGACTTTTCAAAATTACGATTCTTTTTCCATATTCATAGATGTCCAAATAAACTATCCAAGTCAGGCGAAACAAAAAATTCCACACATCAGCAAACAGCTGTTCAAAAAGTCTTTCAATTGCATGCTTCACACTGAACATCTTTATGCATCACCAATCAAAATAAAGCTAGAAGCTGCGGTGCTGACACTAAAAATTAAAATCACTAGTATAATGAGAAATAAAACTTAAAGGATACAATTTTTATAATATAATAAAGCCTGAAAAATATAAACTTGCTTATTAAAATTAAATTTTAAATTGCATAATCTCTTAACTCTCAAAAGTTGATTTATAACAATATTTATGTAAACTCTATAACTCAGATTAGAATACCAGTGCGGCATACAGTTAGTAACAAAGTTGAAGATTTTCTCTTGTCATATAAATCAGTACAGAAATTATTATTTTTAAAAACAAATGAAATATAAAAAAAAATCAGCTTCAAAGATATTATTATTGGTTTTATTTAATTTTAAAATATCTGGATAAATTAAATTTAAGAAATTATCAAAATTGTTGTTAAAAATAATCAAGTCTTCAGTATATCGATAAGCATGTAAGTAAATATTATGAGTTACAGTGAACTTATATTCAAAGAAAAATAAGAAAATATTAGCAGCACTGGAAGAATAATTAGTTTCCATACCAATACCATGTGATTGTTTGAAGATTTTATCATGAAAAAAGATATAATTATTATTAAGACAAAAATGACATAAACTGAGAAAAAAATCTTTAGGAATATTCAATTCATCTTCAATATAAAAATTGACAAAAATATTTTTAATGATATCATACAGTTTATTTATAGGAATATTACAAAATAAGTTTTCGAAATCATAAGTTTGAATAGATGAAGGTTGAAAAGTGATTTTGTTAATTAAATCAATACTATTATCAATAGATCAAAAATAACTTGTAATTTATACTTAAATTTTAGAAAATCATAAATTTTCTTCAAAAAGAACTGCAATTTTACATTAAAAATTTTTCCAATGCTATTAGTTGTGCAAAAAATAAATTAGGATTTTTATTAAACTTAGGTGTCATAAAAAAAAAAAAAAAAAAAAAAAAAAAAAAAAAGGAATATTGCATTCATTAGAAATTTTAATATTATATGAAAAAGAGATTTAATCTGTTTAGAATAAGCAGTAAAACATTTTTTAACAATCGTGGATTTCAAATTTAATTTTGAGTAATAAAAATCATTATTATGTTCATCTAAATTTCTTTCAAAATAAAATTTCTTTCAAATGATACCACAATTATTAGCAGCTTTGTCGACAGGAACTAAAACAAAATATTTCTTAAACGATTCCAAATATTATCTCTTCTATTAAATTTCTGGTAATCATAATTTTTGCTATTTAAACTTTAAACTAAAAAATTGTCAAAATAAATTATAAGATTATATTTCCATTCATGAAAAGCTTCTATGGGTGTGTTGCATTTATAACAAATTTTAAAAATAAAGTTATTTATATCTTTTAAAAAGTTTTCTTTAACATATGATTTTTTGAGTTTTTTGTTTAATCTAAATTTAGTTCCTAGATTCATTAAAAGCTTTATATTATCATTTTTTAATATATTAAGATCTCCAGTTATACTATGCTCATAATACTTATCAATATAAGAGTTAAAATCATAACTATTTCATATACATGCATTTGTATTGGAAGGATCAATTGATAAAGCAAATTCTCTGTAATTAAAAATATTTTTACAAAAAGGTTTAATATATTTAAAAGCAGTTATAATATTTATATTTTTTACTGGAAAAAGAAATTCATTTTTCAAAATAATTTTATTCAATTTTAAATTATCAAATGATTTTTGCAAGAATGAAATTGTAAAGTATTCATTTACTACATTATTTTTATTAACTTTTAGAAGTTTGAAACCCATTAAATCTGTAACTAAATCTTTAAACTGAATAATAATAAAATTATATTTAGAGAGCAAAGAAGAAATTTCATTAATTGTTTTCATTTTCAAAGTAAAATTTAAAGCATTTAATTTATTAACATTAAAGAATCTGAAAATAACCTTTCCTGTTCATTAAGCCAAAATAAAGGTATAATGTCATTCTATTTTTTACTATTAATATGATAACCCCTCTTTCCTCTTTTAATTGAAATTAAGTACTTTACTTCGTAAAATAAATTATATACATTAGAAATTTTGTTTATATTTAGATTATTGAGCTCTGTATTTAAGCCATAAGGATAAAATGTTCAAAATTTTAAAATATAATCATTTTCTTTAAACTGTCTTACATTATCATCAGCAACATGATCTAAAATTTCTATTTCTATTATCTCAAATGTATGCAATTTAAAATGTGAAAGTTCAAAAGAGGGGAATTTTGATTTATTTATTTGTGACCTGTGGTTGTTAATTCTAAAATGTAATTCATTTAAGGTTTGACAAATAAAACTTTGAAAACAACGTAAACATTTAATTCTGTAAATTATTGCTAATTTTTCAAAAACTAATGAAACCAGGTGGCAGCACCTCACTCTCAGACTTGGCAACAATACAAGTCTTACATTTCTTATTTTTGCATTTTATATGCCTAATTTTTGTAAATTAAAATTTTTATAAGTAAATTTTTGTAGGCACTTAGACCTAATTGCTTAACAAAAAGAAAAAAATTAACAAATTTAACAAAAAATTAATTTATTTGAGTATTCATATTTTTAAATCTGTTTTAGCGCTAAATATGAATATTTTTCTTCATTATTCATGTTGTTAGTGGTTGTAATGAGACATCGTTTGCATACACTTTCGAAACTGTAAAATCATAAATTTGGGGATATGGATTACAGTTATTTAATTTTTTAAAAATAGAGCAAGAAGCTAGAAAAATCATGGTTCATAGCTTTTTGGAAGTGAGGAATTGGTTACGTATTATTTGAAAGCGGTAAAATTAATAGTTTATTTATTTATTTATTTATTTATTTATTTATTTATTATTATTATTTTTTTTTGGGGGGGGGGGGAATATTTTGGGGGGATATTTTTTTTGGGGGGGGGGGCAAATATTGTTTTTTTTTTTCTTCTTTTTCTTTCTTTCTTTTTTCTTTGTCTTACTAGAGCTACAAAATTTGTCTTATTGGTTTTTTTGTGGTGCAATAAATTAAATGTGCTTACTTTCGAATCTATAAAATTATGGAGAGTTCTTACGATCCGAATTTTCAAGAGTCATTTTAACGACAAGTATAAATGTATAAAAACGTATATAAATGTATAAAATGATATAAATGTATAAATGGCTGATATAAATGTATAAAATGTCTGAATTGATTGTTATGAGTGTTTTATAAATATCTAATAGATCTCCGTAGGTGTTACCGAGCGGGAGTTTGCTACTGTAATATTTTTCAAAGGTCGTGAATTCAGTCAGAACTTTTTTAATTTGTTTGCACGATGAGTGAACAACTGCTGGGTAAATGATGGAAATTACTGTTGTATTTTACTATATATATATATATATTTTTTTTTTAAATCGCTTTCTTGTTTGTTTCTTTGTCCAGTACAAATCTTGCAATAGGTTTTTAACTAATTTCCCGACTAGCAAGATGTTTGAAACATTTGAAATGACTCAGAACACGATGACAATGAATTATTTTAATAATTTCATTCAATTAATAAATGTTTTTTTAATAAAAAAACTTAAAATATTAACTTCATAATAGCTTTAAAATTAGCCATTTAAGTTTCATTTATGATTTAATTTTTGCCAAAAAAATTTACGATTTTTTTTTCCCACAGGAAAATAAGTTTATTTACTTAAGCGTGAAAAAACTAAATAAATAAATAAATAAATTATGCATCTTACAAAAATTGACGTCATTATCGCTTTAAAAATGTTATGCACATTGAAAATTTAAAATAATTTAAAAACATGGTATATAAAAAGGTTTTTTAATCTTATAATTATTTGAGGATCACTTGTACGATGTGCGAACAGACCCTTTTGGGTGTCTAAGAGGAAAGGAAGGCGTTGCATCTGGAAGTTTGTTAAGGTCAGATTTTTAAAAAGTTGCGTTCACTTTAAGAAAACTGTCTGTTTTACATGACTGAAACGGAGGAAGTGCCGCAAACCAAATGATCGCCAAAGATGGAGAATATTTAAGAATTAAAAGAGCTAATACCTATTAAAATTTATTATGTGTTATAGCGATTAAAATTTATTATGTAATTTATAATGTAAACAATGTATTCACAATCTGTTTCTATATTAAAACAAAATTCTTGTAGTTTCTTATACAGTGTAACATTTATAATAATAATAATAATAATAATAATAATAATAATAATACTTAAACAGTGTTCAGAAGCAATATTTTCATTTGAATTACTGATTTCATAAAAAAGAAGAAAAAATCTGGTGTGAAACAATTATACGACTTCCATTACCCACTGTTACACGTATTATATGCATTTTTTGGAGGTAGTTTGATCAGAAGACATGAAAGTGACCTAAAGAAGTAGTAGGAACCTAATATGTTTTTTTTATTAGGTCTTTGCATAAATTCGTGCGGTTTTTTATTGCTTCATTTCATAAAAATACATCAAATCAAATGACAATTTTTAATCAAAATACTCTTAATTATTTTCTACAACCTTCGCCCATTTTTCGGGTAACAAATGTATACCACGGCGATAGAAGCTCTCGTCTTTGGAGGCAATAAAATGAACCGCGTCCGCACGAACTTTTGCAACGACCTAATATATAAGATATTTTTTTTTTTTTTTTAAGAGAAACTTTATAGATGTGTAAAGACATGTAAAACGAAGCTTACATATAGCGAGGTACAAAAAAAAAAAAAAAAAAAAAAAAAAAGTCAGAGATATTTTTTTAAACACCAATTTCCGAGATCTAAAACTGACCTACCTAAGCAGGATGACTGTTAATTTTCCTCTAATAACCACGTAATACATGAGAAAGGAATGCATTTATATAAGAATATTAAAAAAAACCGTTAGAGCCGTTTCTGAGATACAAACTTTTACCAAAACTCAATTATTGATCGAAAAACAATAATTACATACAAAAGAATATTTAAAAGTGAGTTAATATGGCATGTTTAAAAAAAATCTGTACAATCATTTTTAAAGCCGTTTTTGAGCCAGACTTACGGTTCCACTTCCGGTTTCCGAAGTCCCACTTCCGCTTTTTCATTTTTCACCAAAAACTGGAAAATATTTCATCTATACACCAGATTTGTCTCAATCTTGAAGTTTTGTAATTCACTCTTTATTAGTTTCGGATATATGATAGCCAGAATATTCCACACACACATACATACGTACATACATACATACATACATACATACATATATAAACACTGACCAATTGCCGAAAACCACTTTTTTGGACTGGGGGACCTTAAAACTGGTAAATCATGTGAAATCTCGATATTGAATTTTCGGACCAAATACAATACCGAACTACCATAGGTGATGGAAGTAATAATAAATGCACGGTAAAAATAAATAAAATTTTACAATAACTAAGCAATACATTGAATTTTTTCTTATTGCATATCAAATAAAAATATGTTTATGAACATTTTGGCAATCGCTAAAGACAATTTTTTTTCAATTAATTTACAATTCTTATCATATGGAATAAATTTTATTTCAGCTCTTTATTAACCACAAAATAGTACGCATAAGTTTTATGCAACGCATTTAAATTATTAAGATAATATTAGTAGTATTATTATCATTATTAACATTATTATTTGTAAATAAGAAACTAAGAAAAGGTATTTGAAATTATTTCAAACCTTTCTGACGTTAAAGTCAAAAGTAACAAAACTGTCTATCATTCTTATCACTGAAGATGACGGTAATATCTCTGAAGGGAAAAATCCAACAGTTATAATATGAAGAATTCAATAAATGGTCTGGAAAACTGCAAAGTTAAAAAAAATAATACTTTGAAAGGAGGAAATTGAGAAGCATAGTATAACTTCAAAATTTAATAAAGTTGAACAGTTTTGTAAAGAGACGTAAAAAATTATTCAATTACATTTCTTTTGTGCAGTTCAAAAATTGAAATGGAGAAAGCCTTTTCAACTGAATTTATAGGACATCAAGATTTATTTTATAGCGCAGACTTCCATTTTACATTGGGTGAGATTTGTGAAACAAGATGATTTTACACTGAAATTAAGCGAAAAATATGTTTGTATTATTAGAAAATTAAATATGTATATATATATATATATATATATATATATATATATATGTATGTATATATATATATATATATATATATATATATATATATGTATGTATATATATATATATATATATATATATATATATAATTATTAGTAACTTTTGAGAGAATATTTCATATACTTCTTTTGTTTTAAATTTCTCAAAATTCGAATATTTGTCGTTAGATAATCAAAATGTTCTCCCTATTTTAAATATGCGCATAACCACTGAACAGAAATTTTATTATTTATTTGATATACTAAATTTACTTTAAAAATTGTATTATGCATACACACTAAGAGACAAAAAAAAGCCGCACTTGGATATTGTCCATTTTTCTTCCTGTAATAGCTAATTTTATTGTTTCAAAAGTAAAATTTTGAACAGATTTTTTTTTTACATTATGTTACGCGTGCAATTTAGGATTGAGCCAAGTGTTAAAAACAAGATGCAATTGTTCGGAAAATAGTAATTTCGGAAAGTATTTTAAAAATGGCAAGAATAAGGCAATTAACGATACCACAAAAACTATTAATTTTAAAACGAAAAAAAAAAATATATATGTATATATATATATATATATATATTAATACGTGGGATGTAAAAATTCTTAAATGTTAACAAAATATTAGTGATTTGGTTTTTAGCAAGATACAATATTTTTTGGCTGTTTAAACTGCACATTTGTCCTTAAGCGGCCACGTTACTCATCCAGTCGAGATGACCGGAAGTTAAAAAGCCAGCGCTTAAAAAATCAGTTTGTGTTACATTTAGAACATACCAGGGATTCAGAAAAAGTGCTTAGTAACATAATTTATCTAAATACAGTGAGATAACAAATAAACAAAACAGGTTTAACTGCCAGAAAATCTGAAAAAAAAATTCCTTCTTAACGAAAAGAATTATAAAATCGGGACATTAAAGGGTTAAAAAAATAAAAAATGATCAATTAATTATTGGGCTGAAGTTGTTCTCTCTGATGAGTAAAGGTTAACTTACTTCGAACAGACAGAAACAAGCAGATCTGATCAAGAAAATGTGACTGACTTAATGAAATTCGCACTTTTAAAACAATGGCATATTTCCCGTACATTACAATACGAAAATGCATAATTTTCCGATGAGTATGGCAAATTTTCATGTTAAAGGGATCAATTTTCCCGAAATAAAACTAGGCCACTAAAAAAGTTATACCTGACCGACTACTTTGGAGGTATTTCAGACTCTTCCATAATCAGCATTTCAAGATGGTAAAGCACCTTGTTATATGGCACTTTTGATACGTTTATTTGACTCAAGTTGTTAAAATTACTTATCCATTCTCATGAACATCTATAATTTTGTAAGTTATCGTAACTTTTTTTACTTAAAATTAAATTTCACAAAGAATATCGTAGGATTTCTTCTTTATTAGACCAGAATATTATCCAAAACTCAATCCGCTCGAAAATGTTTAATCTATAAAAGAGGGTGGGGATTAGAAATTTGTAGCGTACAACTTTGAAAGAACTTGCAAAAAATATTTATGATATTTAGCACAGTGAAATTTCTGAGTTTCATGTTAAAAAACTGTAAAAGACTATGCAGTTGCCCATTAAAGCAGTAATTCCATATAAAGGCGGAATTATCCCATCCAGAATACATATTTTTATTAAATAATTGTTTAAACCTAACAAACAGTTTTATTTCTCACATTAACATAGCACTTGTTTATTTCATATAATAAATCATGATATAATACAAAGTATGCGTATATTATATTAAGTTTAAAAAGAAAATTTTACGTGGATTTTTACTAAATGCTTCGTAGAGTGTAATAAAACGAATTACTAAATCGAAAATGTACATAGGTATCATGTTATGACTTCCGTATTATACAAACATAACAGTTTTATTCGTTGCAATTATTAGTTTTTAAATTATTACAAACCCAAAAGGTATAAGTCAATTTTTTCAGTGCGGCTTTTTTTTTTTTTTTTGTCGCTTAGAATACAATGTGCAACTGAAATATCACATATTTGGTATGAAGACAATTTCTAAGATATGCTTAAAATAAAAATAATTGGTTTTGTTCAAAAAATTAACACGGTTATATATTTTCATAGGAAAAAAAATAATAAACGAAACAAGTGGAATAATACTTACGAAATAAAAAATGTAATCCCTAAACTGCTTATTCATTCAGAATTTTTCATTTTGCTTGTCGTATTTTTTCGATTTTTATACAAAGCTCACCTACTGAACACTTGTGGAGTTTTTATTTCTTGAAATTCCCTGAGGGAAATTTCTTCTCATGTGTCATTCACATAACAAATTTCAGTTTGTGACATGACATATAAGAAGTTGCCAACTGTCAATAACCTTTGATGGTTTAGCTTCAGAATGGGGTTGTTTGAATGCAGTTAGCGGTTGATAAATAAAAATAACATAATATATATATATATATATATATATATATATATACATAAAGAGAAAGAGACAGATTAATACACAATATCCACTTACATAGGTGTTTGATGTGTGCTTAATTTTACATATTATATTGAATTTAAACACGAAAATCAGATCAGAGTAGGGGAAGGTCGGGTAGTATCGGTCGGCGGATAGTATCGGATAAGCGTATTTCCTAATATTTGCTGCAGATAGCACTTGTTAAAACACCTGCGTTTTGGTTGAAGGTAGATAGCTGAGATGCCGCTATATTTACAGAAGCGGCAGTGTTTTGGAATCATGGCAAAAAATTTTAATTTTCCATCAGTGTTTTGGGTGAACGTAGTTAACTTCGGATTGTGTCATGGTTTGTCTGAAAATGAGAATAAATTGTTTTCTTGTGTATTGCTGTAAACAACGTTAGCTTTCCTTTAGGTTGCAAGCCGTAAATGTCCTTTAGCTTACTAGTACGTCCGTGGTAACCATAGGTTCATTTCATTACGTTCAGGTTGTATCGGTCACAGTTTAAGGTTGATAAGAATTATATTCTTAAGGACTTCTTTTGTTTTGCAGGACAATATGGGTAAACTACTTCAGAAATCGGAGAAAAATGATATGAAAGAAGCTGTAAAAAAAGTTAGAACAAAGGAAATGACAATTAGAGAAACGAGTGAAAGATAATCTGTTTCCTAAAGCACTCCAGGAGATTAAATAAAAAATTATGAAAAAGGTGAAGAAGTAGAAATAAAACCATATTTGAGAAATGTTAAAAATTTTCCAAGAACATTCACTAATGAACAGGAGATAATATTATACAATCATATTAAGAGCTTAGACAGACATCTCATACCTCTAAATTAAAAAGAGTTTTTTAAACTCGTCTATCAATATGCAGAAAAATTGAAAGTAAAACACTGTTTCAATAAAACAAAACAAAAGGCCGGGAAATACTTCTGTTATGATTTTATGAAAAGACACAATGCCCTGCGATTAAGGAGTGCTGAATCTAGTAGCTGACAGCGGGCAGCAGTCTTAAGTAAGGAGCAAGTGAGTAGATTTTTCGAGAAATTAAGTTAGTTTTACGATCTGTAATTTGCAATTTTATAAATTTCTCAAAAGTAACCCTGTCTAATAATAAAATGTTGTTTGAGTATCCAAAAATAATCCTCTTCTTGCACATTTTCTACATGTTCGATAAAACCTTCCATAAATAAAATGGATAAACATGTAATGTCTATAAAAAGTGTAAAAAAAAAAAAAAAAAAAAAATTAAATTTTTATCATAAAAAAAATGTGTTTTGCAAGGTGTTTTTATAAAACCATAAAGTTTTGTATGAAATGTTATCTAGTCCAATTGAGCTTTAAAAATATTTTATAATAGAGGAGAAGCTTAAGCGTCCGATACTCCCCGACCTTCCCCTAATAAAAAAAAAAACACTTAAATTTGTTCTTATATTTTTTAAAAGAATATCTTTAAAAAGTGTAAAATGTAGAGATGTACTTATGACTTGAGTAAATAATGTTGCGCCATTTGTGAATCACTATCATTTGTAAAGTATCTTTACGATAATATTCATTGTATTCCAGATAACTTTTATTACTAAAAATTGCATATTGTTTTATTAATTCATATTTAGAATAAATAGAATTATTATATAATAAAAAACAGACAAACATACAAAAGGAGATTGAAAAACAATTTGAGTTGTTGTAATAGAATAAATTTTATTCACTAAATGAATCTTAGGAGCGAAATATTCTAAAAACAGCAGAAAATATTCTAAATTTTAGTAAAAACTTTTAAATTATTCGTTCTCCTTTGTGGTTGATAATTTAAAAAGAGGTTTGTGACGTAGAACAATGACGGTTTAAAACACTATGCACTGCATGAATAACAAATGTTCAATGTTATTTTGAGCATTTTGACCAATTTTGTCGTACGATATTGCTCCTTATTATATTTAAAATATTCTCCAACAAATTGAAATCCCGAATATCATCTCTTATATATAGAAGAGAGACCGAATTCTGTTCAAACAATAGAAGGTGGGGGGATTGGCCAATAGGGATTTTAGAAAAACTAGTTGTGAAAAATCTAGAAATATTAAGAAAATGTGGACTGAATGTAAAATTTCCAACATCCAGATAAATAGGGCACACAGAAATCAGAAAAAAAAAAAAAAAAAAAAAAAAACATTTTTAAGTTTTTTATAAATATTAGAATTTTTAAAGAAATCGAGTCCATGAATGTATTTAGGCTTGTAAATTATTTTAGCTGAATCATACTTAAAATTAAACGAATAATCCAATAAATCAGGCAACCAAGCAACCAATAAATCGGCTATTTCTAAGCATTGCTGGAAGGAAAACCCTAATTTTAAATTTGATTCAACTAAAATAATTTACATGCCTAAATCCAATCATGAACTCGATTTCTTTGAAGCTTTTCATTAAAAATCTTAAAAATATTGTTAATTATGATTTCGCTGTACCCTATTTGTCTGAAGGTTGGAAATTTTACATTCAGTCCACATTTTCTTAAATTTTCTACATTTTTCACAACTAGTGCTTCTAAAATGCCTATTGGCTATTCCCCTCACCTACCGCGTAATTCTATTGGTTGACAAAATTCGGTCCCTCTTCTATGTATAAGAGCACTTTTCTCTCATTTCTTTATGCACTGAAGACGGTACGCTAAATGCTACCAAACCAGATGTTTGCTTCCCAGTTTTTTTTTTTCTTTGGCGTTCCTGACGTTGTAGTTTTTAATTGTTTTAATAATATTATTATTCCTAAACCACTTTTTTTGAGAGGTAATCTCTTTTCATTATGTTTTAGAAAATTGTAATTGAAACCCTATATTTTTTCATCCTTGTTCAGATAATACTTTCTAAAATAATGATATATAGGTCTACTTTATAGACATTCTACATAAGCAATATTCATTTAAAATCCCGAAGAATAAGCTGATCAAAACATAAGAAAGCAACCTCAATGTTGACGTTTTGAAAATATGTCTTTTAGAAAATCATGATATGCCGTTGGGCCATCTCCGTTATTATTATTATTATTATTATTATTATTATTATTATTATTATTATTATTATTTTATGGATGAAAGTAACCTTAGGCAAATTTTAGTTCCCCATCATACTATAGGTATGGGGAACTTGAGTAATAGTAAAAATTTTCGACCTCGTTTTTTTGACTTTTTTACACGTTTTCAGTTGTGACGAATCCGAAAATGACAAAATTTGTATAGTGTTTGTCTGTAGGGTGTCTGTTAGTGTGTTAGCGTGTTAGTCCGTTAATCCGTTAGTCCAAAAAGGGAGGTGCACAACTAGATGTTATAACAGACATATGTACCAATTCGCAACTTTCTACGTCCAACCGTTTTTGAGTTATGCGACATACTCACATACACACACATAGACACACATACATACAGACGTCACGAAAAATCGTGTAAAGTCCCTTATATCCCTAAAACGAGAGCTCGTCTTAAGACGACACTTGCAGGTGTACAACTAAACATCATGACAGTCACACGTATAAATTTGCAACATTCAGCGATCATTCGTTTTCGAGCAATGTGAAATGCAAAATCCATTTCGCAAATCGGGATTACTATACTTCCTTATACTTTGTATAAGGAAATAAAAAAAATATATATATATATATATATAATTTTGAGAAAAGACTGGAAGATAGTTAACTAAACAAAAAGTCACATTCAGCGTCTTGAAAACGAAAACCAAAATAAATAATAAACTAACAGACAACTGTTTCGAAAGCATTTAACGTACCATCATCAGTTAAATTTTTCTACATATATCAGGACTACTATTTCTCAATTTCCTATTGGCCAGTTCTCCACATTTTGCATAATTCTATTAGTTAATTAAACAGCAATAAAATCAGATTTCTTTCTTATAAGTACTAGCAATTTCGTTTCGTTTCTTTTATGCAGTTAAATGGTACTTGTTACGCTAAATACTACAGAAATAACTGTCTGGTAGTTTATTATTTATTTTGGTATTCTAGACGTTGGTTATTTTTTCCGAGTTCATAAAACAAATTTGTTTAAATATCATAAAGTTATATACGACAGAAAGGATTAATTCAAATTCTTTTAGAACGAAGAAAAACCTTAAGGGGTATTATCCAGATTTTTATACTGAATCAACGTATGTTATATTAATAGTAACAATAAAAAATATAAATTTGTACAAAATCCCTTAAGAATTCTACTCTTTCTGGAAACAACCGAATTTTAACGTATCCCATCAAATATATTTTTCTCATTTTTAACGCTACTTTTATCTTTTTTAGAGTAACTACTTGCCTTAATTATTATTATCATTGTTATTGTTAATTTTTTATTGTTCATTTAGTTATAAATTATTTAACGGAAATTGTTACCCCTTTTGGATTAAAATCGAAATATTATTTGTTAAATATGCTCATATTTAATCCCATATTTAATATTTTCATATTTCAATTATTTCAATTGCCTTACGCTGTATACAATTACAAAAAAAAAAAAAAAAAAAAAAAAAAAAAATCATCTAAAGCAAATTTTGGGCACTGCCGATAGAAGTGAAAACTAATTAACTTGTGAATTGTATCGTCGAGCTATTAGATTATTAATTTCGAATTATTTTTGGTTTGTAAAGAAGTGTTTATGATCTGTATTATATGATTCGGCACAATATTTCTAGCTACCTTAAGAAGCTACCTTACCTTATTTCTAGAATCCTTAAAATTTCAAAAAAAAAAAAAAAAAATAAATAAATAAATAAATAAATAAATAAAGATATGTCATAAAAGACTAATAAAACATTAATAATTTATTGAAATTTAAACAAGAAGGATAGCTTACTAGAATAATACAATTAAGTTTTTCTGGAGCGGAGGAGTCACCCCTTCCGTAGTTGACACAAATTTTTATATGAAACCGGGTGTACAGACGGCCGCCAACAGTCCATTGCATTTTTTAATGCGACGTTAATATCATGGAAATCAATCTCCCTATCATCCGTTCCCCATATCCATTAGAAATTCAATTTAGGATTTCCCCCCCCCCTCATATACTCTTAACAAAGTACGTAAGAATCCTCTGAAAACTTATATCTTCAAACAACTGTCTCGAAAACAATGCCTTTACTTAAACTCGCATAGTGCATTAACCAATCTAATATAAAAAGCATTTTCTGTTTCAAACAATATGCAACGTTTCAGTCCATATTAATAAGTTATCTTACTCCGCTTTTTCATTTATTGAATCCAAGTTTGTAATTCAGGTTCAAAACATAAAAATTCGCACCCTCAAAATTCTACGTCTGTGAAATTTCCTCAAAACCTGACAATGCACTGTTAGATTAATCATTAATTACTGCTAGTATTATACTCTAATAGTCTAAAAGATTGTTTGTCTTCAATCGGCACTTGAAGGTTACAAAAAAAAAAAAAAAAAAGGATAATAAAACAAAACATTATGTTACGCACATACACACACACTTGTGTGTGTGGGTATAACTATACAGACAGAGAGAATAATTTGAGTTCGTTTCTTAAATTACTTGGAATTGTTACCATAATTATCAATAAAACTCAAAAAATTATTTTGAAGGTGATAGTTTAGTTTTAAAATTTTTATTTACGGTAACTATATAATCAGTTAGAAAATATATTTTTAAACATAGATTTAAAATCGAATCTTTCAACTTTCAACTTTAAAAAGAACATAATGACTTTTTTTTTTTTTTTTTTGTATTTGATGGGAAAATATTTTAATATTAACTTTTCAATTTCGGTAAATTATTTATTGCGATTAATATATATATATATATATATTTACTCTCAAGATTATACCTGTTAATATCATTCATAACGAAATATTTCATTAAATTGCACTTAAAACAATTTTCATAAATATTTATTCTGTAAATCATGAATAAATTATTTTAGAAAATCACGTATGATATATAATTAATTTTCAGATTATATATTAATTTGTTAAAATCTACTAATTTCTAAATGACTTTTATATTTTAGAAAAAAGTGTTCTAAAAATAATTCTGTAATATATACAATTTTCATTATATTTGGAATAAGATAACACAAAAAACGTAAAAAATAATTTTTTTTCAGACAAAGGATAGATGATGTAAATAAAATTGCAATTAAGGAAAGTGATATGAGTCTTAATTTAGTGATATAATTTAATTGCTGCACTTCGTTTGTTATTACTGAAAGAACTAAATCGTTAGTTAAAAATTCGTTTAGGCATATATTCAAATTTGTGCTAAAGACTGCATTTTATCAAATAAAGAGTTCGATTTTGAATAATTTATCTGATAAATCATCAAATCAGATAAACAGGTAATTTGTTTTAAATCATTTATCTTTCATTAACTAAATTGGTTTTGCTTGAATGGAAATTTTAGATAAAGCTTATTAAATTTTAACAACCAGGCTGGTAACAGATAAATTTTGCTGCATTCTTTGTCAGATAAGAGTTCTTAGAATATAGAAATATATTTTAAAAGTACTCTTTTTAATTCTAGCAGTTAATATAAGATTGTATTTACTAATAAATATTTTATATTCAGTAATCTAAAATATATATATATATATATATATATATATATATATATATATATATATACATGTTTTGCTTGCAATTGGCAAATCTGAAATATATGAGTATTCATACATTTTATTAAAGTAAAAAAAAAAAAAAAAAAAAAAAAAAAAATGCATAGAAAATTATTCATTACGTTACAAAAAATAAATTACTAAGGAATGGTGAAGCGCAGTAAGTATAACAACGTTTTGAAATAGTTTCATTTTGACCTCATATTGCTCAGTTGCAATTAAACTTACACGTCTGGTTATTTTTAAATATACACTGTAAATAGTTAGATTTTAAAATAAGTCTTTTACTTTCTCTTACCCATAAGGTAGAGAAAGTATTGTTTTTGGGTTAAATATTCGAAAGTGAGATTTTGTAATAGTAACATGATTTGAGGTCCCCTGAATCTGAAAATCGTGTTTTAGCGGTTGATCTCTGTGTGTGTGTTTGTATGTGTGTGTCTGTCTGTTATCAGCATATACCAAGGGAAAAAAAAAAAAAGCAGAATGTCCAAATTTGGTATTTTAAATGTGTATCATATAGCGATGCTACACTAAGGTTTTAGTTGAGATGAAGTAAATGGTACGTGTACAGGGATACTCAATATTCAAATACATTACGTTCATGGGGGGAAAACTGAAGGTAAGTAGAATTTAACATCTTTAGACTACACTAAACCAAATGAAATGAATATATATTTTTTATATGCCTAAAAGCATGTCTCATGTGGAATAAGGTATGAAAATCATTCAATGTTCATTTACAGGGCTACACAAAAGAACTAGATTATAGTGCGACATTAGCTGAAAATTTATGGAAGTGCAATTCTGGTTGTGCCGTGTATTAGTACTATAGGATTATATTTATGTGCACTATGTGGTTTGTACATAATCTTCAAAAGATATACAGGGCAGCAAATATTTAAGCTATAACATTCTTATTTATTGTTAGTGGAAGTGCTTTACTATTATATTATAGCCTGCCCAGGAAAGCTGCTCAGGAATGGAAATGGTTTCCTCGTAGACATATGATAAATAACGTATGTTTTTAAGTTAAATATTCATCGCTTGTTATTATATATATATATATACAGTGGAACCTGTCTAAAGTGACCACCCTAGGGACCAGCTAAAATGGTCACTATATGCAGGTGGTCACTTTATAAAGTCTCTTTAAAATTGGAAAATGGTCACTTTAGTCAGGAAAATGGTCACTTTAGTCAGGTGGTCACTTTACCAAGGTGGTCACTTTTACAGGTTCCACTGTATATATATATATATATGTGTGTGTGTGCGTGTGTGTGCGTGTGTGTGTAATGTATTAATTACTGGATGAGAGATAGATGACAGGTGTAGCACACAATGACGACTGGACTTTCTTTCAGGAAACATCTTTATTGCTTCGGTATTTCTAAGTCGAGACAGGGTAAGACGAATGGAGTCTTAATCCGACACTCTTTTGATCCACGTGCGGCTCCAGTGGCGCCCCGGGCAGCAGAATATGTTGGGGAGGCCTGTAGCGCCTACGTAAT
The DNA here is from genome assembly GCA_963930645.1 of Salticus scenicus. Lineage (NCBI taxonomy): Eukaryota > Metazoa > Arthropoda > Arachnida > Araneae > Salticidae > Salticus > Salticus scenicus. The sequence continues at coordinate 25,774,711 of OZ005661.1, read as the reverse complement.
TTCGGAGGAAGACTGCAGCGGGGAATTATTTAACAAGTCAAAATCGTGGCAAGAGCCTCCGTTTGTTTAATGTTTGGTACCTACATTTCTGAGCTGTTGATTGATTCTTTAAATTTTCTGGGCTCTTAAAAGGAATTTCTGGGATTAATTAATATGCAGCTCAATGCAGCGACAGTTGCAAATTGCATTAACGTTAGCGAATTTCGACTTATAATTTCGTTCCTTTTATGATTTCTGGGTTATAAAGTCTTCTGCTAGGAAACTATCTGTAAAGGGGCAATTACGAATTATTCGCGATTATAATTTCAATTAGGGGTTTTTACACTTTTAAATTGTTTTTTTTTAATAATTTAAAACTACCTAATGCATTAATTACTGGATGAGAGAGAGATGACAAGTGTAGCACACAATGACGACTGGGCTTTCTTTCAGGAAACGTCTTTATTGCTTCAGAATTCCTAAGTCGAGACAGGGTAAGACGAATGGAGTCTTAATCCGACACTCTGCCGATCCACGGGCGGCTACAGCGGCATACCGGGCCTCAGAATCTGTTGGGGAGGATTGAAACGCCTACGTAATTTCGGAGGAAGACTGCAGCGGAGAATTGTTTAACAAGTCAAAATCGTGGCAAGAGCCTCCGTTTGTTTAATGTTTGGTACCTAATTTTCTGATCTGCTGATTGGTTCTTTAAATTGTCTGGGCTCTTAAAAGGAATTTCTGGGATTAATTAATATGCAGCTCAATACAGCGACAGTCGCAAATTTCATTAACGTTAGCGAATTTCGACTTATAATTTCGTTCCTTTCCTGATTTTTGAGTTATAAAGTCTTCTGCTAGGAAACAATCTTTAAAGGGGCAATTACGAATTATTCGCGATTATAATTTCAATTAGGGATTTTTACACTTTTAAATTGGGTTTTTTAATAATTTAAATCTATGCATTTTTATCCCTTTCATATGTATATATATGTGTGTGTGTGTGTGTATTAACACGTTTTGAGGCTACCTGATTACCGAGGTCAAGGTTTTTAAAGTTTAATCTTTTACTGTGTCTCATAAAGTAACTTAAAAATGAATAATTTCAGGAGATCTAAAACTTATATTTTCAAATTTATATAAGTTTGTTGCTGATAAATTTTGATCAAGACTGGTAAGTTTCAAGGGATGTTACGTGTTAACGCTGTCTGAATAATTTTAAGTGAACTTTTAATTTTAATAATAAATTTAAATTATATATAAATGTAGGTGCAGTAATACAACGGGGGGTTGAGGGGCGCAGTAGTCCCCCCCCCTCACGCAGAACGAATAATCATGTAAAACGTTTTTGAAGCCTAATTTGAAGTACTCGTTATGTTACCTGTTAATCTCCAACCTGTATTTATAGTACTAAATTTCAGGTTAAGAGAAAGTCGTGTGAGTGACAAGCCATATTAATTTATATGCGTAAAAACATGTCTCAGGTAGAATATGGTAGGGAAATTATTCACTGTTCGTTTACAGGAATACACAAAAGAACTAGATAAATATGCGACAAAAGTTGCAGATTGATGTAAGTGTATTTCAGGCTGGGCCGTGTATTATTATCGGATAATATTTAGGTGCACCATGTACATAATCTGCAAAATATATACAGGGCTGCAAATATTTTAGTGATAACATTCTTTTTTGTTGTTAGTAGATGTGCTTTACTATAATATTTTACAATTTCCAGGAAAGCTGTTCATGTATTGAAATGAATTCCTCATAGAGATATGGCAGATACTTGTACTGTATGTTATTAAGCTAAATATTCATCGCTTGTTTTTTGTGTATTTACACGTTTTGAGGCTTCCTGATTACCGAAGTCAAGTCTTTTAACGTTTGAATTTTGTCTGTGTCTCTTAGAGTAATTTAAAAATGAATAAGTTTAGGAGATCGAAATGCCTTATTTAAAGTTAATATAATTTTTTTTTCTGGACAATTTTGATCAAGACTGATAAGTTTGAAGGAATGTTGCGTGTGAAAGTTGTCTGAAGAAGTTTAAGTGGATTTTTAATTTTAATAACAGATTTAAATTATATATAAATTTATGTGCAGTAATGAACCGTGGGTTCGAGGGGGATGGTAGCTCCCCTCACTCAGAACTAATTATCATGTAAAACTCTTCCGAAGCCTAATTTGAATTTTTTTAACATAGGTTTACATAACAGAACTCCTTATCTTACCCCTTAATGTCCAACCTGTATTCATAGTATTAAATTTCAAGGTAAGAGAAAGTCGTGTGAGTGACACACCAGCTTATTTATTATTATTTAACAATGCGTAAACAACTAGCGTAAAATTAGTGTAACCCATTAAATTGGTCACTAACAACTTTCGTTCGAACTATCTGATTTATTTATTAATTTTTATAATTTTTGAGTGGGAACTCAGAAATTCGAATTCACATGGAAACAGTTTAAAAACGTTTGCTCCAATAACTATTGCGCTGTAAACAAAATATACTTTTTTTTTTTTTTTTTTTTAAATCATGAAAATGTGTTTTATTATTATTTTTTTTTAATTAATATTTTTAAACGAAGGAAAAAAAAAAAATAATTTATTTGAACGTTGAATACTTGAATACATGTTTTGTAAGATTATATTTCATTTGACGATTTTATGAAACATATTTTTACCATACTGATATAGAATGATCGGTAGGTGAAATTTCGAAGCATGTAATCTGTATAATCTGTATACTTTACACGAACTGAGGCAGGGCGTTTCATAATTATATATATATATATATATATATATATATATATAACAGTTTTTTTTTTTTTTTTTTTTTTTTTTTTCGCTTTACTCCTAACCGCTCGTCTCTCATTGTTCAAGAATACCTCGCTACAAATAACGCTCTCGGTTTAGCGCAAACCAGTATGAAAACTGAGTGTTTAATTTGTAAAAATTAAGTTATAAAAATATGTTGCAATATTATACATTAAATTACTTTATCTGAAAATGATAGAAAAGCAATTTGTTACTATATAGAAAATATAGAAAATGGGGCAAATATAATAGAGTGGGGTTAAATTTTAACATCATCAGGTGGATATTATAATAATCTGGTGTATTACTCATGCGACTTTCTCTTACTCTGAAATATAATACTATTAATATAGATTGGAGATTTAGGTGTAAGATAAACGAGTACTGTCATGTAAACTTATGTTAAAACAAACCAAATTAGACTTCGGAACAGTTTTATTTGACAAATAATTCTGTGCGTGTGTGTGAGGGGCTCAGATTCCCTCAACAAACATTTCCAAATTGTATTTATATTTCTACAAAATTTAAATCGGTTATATAACTCAAAAGTTCATCAAAAATTATCCATACAAATTTCACATGCAATACTCTTTGAAACTTCTACATTTTGATCGAACTTTCCTAGTAACAAACGTGTTAACTTTAAAATACAACATTTGGATCGCCTGAAATTATTTGTTTTTAATTTACTCTAAGAAACAAAGACAAAGTTCAAACTATAAAAAAATTACTTCGGCATATAGGAAGCCTTAAAACATGTATGTATACAAAAAACAAAGTGATGAATATTTAGCTTAAAAAAATACATTATTTACCATATGGCTATTAGGAATTAATTTCAATTCCTGAGCAGCTATACTGGACATGGTAAAATACTATAGTAAACCATTTTCACTAACAATAAAAATAATGTTATAGCTTAAATATTGTCAACCTTGTATATCTTCTGAAGGATATGTACATACCACACTGCGCACAAAAACATAATCCTATGTTAATAACACACGGCATAACCAAAAATACACTTTGATAAATTTTCGAGCACTGCCGCACTATAATCTAGTTCTTCTGTGTAGCCCTGTAAACAAATAGTTATATATTTTCATACCATATTCTAGATAAATCATGTTTTAAGCATATAAAGAATATATTCGTTTCATTTGGTTTAGTGCAGCCTATAGATGTTAAATTATATTTACACGCAACTCCCCCAAACACGTAACGTATTTGTATTCTCTTGGATGTCCCTGTTCACGAACCATTTGCTTCATCCTAAATAACAGTTTAGTGTAGTATCACTATATATACATGCCCTGTTTGGAATTTCTGCTATTACATGTTCGTGAGATATACTGATAACGAACACACACACAGACACACGCACACACATTCCAACCGCTAAAACATGATTTTTAGATTTAGGAGACCTCGAAACGTGTAAGTATAAGAAAAACTCATTTTCGAAAATTCGCCCCTTTTATACTATATATATATATATATATGTGTGTGTGTAAGAGAATGTAAAAATAATTTAATTGTTCGCATAACTAAAAATTTTGGCATGATTAAATGTTTTATGGTCAATTCAATTAATTGATTCCTTGAATACTATTTGAAAACTATTTATATGTATTACTTTCTCTTACCCATAAAGTAGAGAAAGTATTGTTTTGGGGTCAGTTTTCAAAAGTGAGTTTTTAATATATTTACTCATTTTCAGATCCCCTGAATCCGAAAATCATGTCTTTAGCAGTAGGTCTCTCTCTCTCTCTCTCTCTCTCTCTCTTTGTGTGTGTGTGTGTGTTATCAGCATATCTCAAGAACAAACAATAGCAGAAAGTCCAAACTCAGTATTCTAAATTCGTATCAAACAGGGATGCCACACTAAGCTTTTCGTTAAGGGGAAGCAAATGGTTCGTGTACAGGGACACCCAAGATAATTCAATTACATTACGCCTATGAGGGAAATTGCAGGTATGTAGACTTTAACATCGATAGACTGCACTAAACCAAATGAATTAAATAAGTATATATATATATATATATATTCCTTTAAGATTAAATTTAATCTTTTTTTTAATATTTGTTTTAATTTAATATTTCAATTATTTCTAATTCTTTTTGGTTTTGCTGCATCGATCGGGGTGTGAAACGATATTAATTGCTATGATTAGCAATATCGTTGTACACTATCGTTGCGGCTCTTTAAGCTTTATGAAGCATGCACCCCTTGATAAGTATGTTTCTAAGTTTAAGCATTTACATCCAAATATTTCTGTGATTTATTATTTATTAATCGTTTTCACTCTCATAAGCTTAATGGTCATTTTTATTATCATTCTGGTAGGCGTTAGTATTTTAAGTTACTATCCTAACTCATTGGTTCTTAATCTACATTGCAACTTTTTGTGTAATTCTTTCCTCTGTCTTAAATTCAGTTCTATATTTTAGTGTGCTGTTATTGTCTTAGTTCTATTAATAGCTGAATTTTATGATTTAATCTTATTACGATATCTATTATATATATATATATATATATAGGGAAACCATTCACTGCTCTATTACAGAACTACACAAAATAACTAGATTATAGTGCCTTAAAAATTGAAAATTGACAGAACTGCATTTCAAGTTGTGCCGTGTATTATTACTATGAGATTATATTTAGGTACGCCATGTGGTCTGTACATATTCTTCAAAAGATATACAGGGCTGCAAATATTTAAGCAATAACATTCTTCGTTATTGTTAGTGGAAGTAGTACATTATTATAATATTTTACCATGTCCAGGAAAGCTATTCAGGAATTTAAATGAATTCCTTATAGATATTTGGCAAATAATGTGTGTTTTTAAGCAAAAAATTCTTCCCTTGTTTTTTGTACATTTACATGTTTTGAGGCCACCTGGTTACATAAGTAAAGTTTTTTAATGTTTGATATTTGTCTGTTTCTCTTAGTGTAAATTAAAAACGAATAATTTCAGGAAATCCAAAAGTTGTTTTGAATTAATTAGTTTGATCAAGGCCGATAAATTTCAAGGAATATTGTGCGTAAAAGTTTTCTGATTAAATTTAAGTGATTTTTTTAATTTTAATAACTGATTTAAAGTCTATATAAATATAGACGTAGTAATGAAACGGGGGATTGAGGTGGGCGGTCGTCCCCGTCACACAGAACTAATTATCATAAAAGGCTCTTCCAAAAATAGTCGTGCGAGTGACACGCTAGATTTTATTTAATACTTTTTTTTAGCTCGATGAGATTGTTCATACTAGTAAAAATCAAATAAAAGTTGTTAAAGATTTTTCCGAGGACTAAAAATCATATGCATAAGATTAACTCGTTTTATTATGAGGAGGATTTAAGAAAATATGCAGGTATACTCGTATGTCTGAAAATTCTCGAAACTCGTATGTCTGAGTGATTGAGGTGGGCGGTCGTCCCCGTCACACAGAACTAATTATCATAAAAGGCTCTTCCAAAAATAGTCGTGCGAGTGACACGCTAGATTTTATTTAATACTTTTTTTTAGCTCGATGAGATTGTTCATACTAGTAAAAAATCAAATAAAAGTTGTTAAAGATTTTTCCGAGGACTAAAAATCATATGCATAAGATTAACTCGTTTTATTATGAGGAGGATTTAAGAAAATATGCAGGTATACTCGTATGTCTGAAAATTCTCGAAACTCGTATGTCTGTGTGATTGAGGTGGGCGGTCGTCCCCGTCACACAGAACTAATTATCATAAAAGGCTCTTCCAAAAATAGTCGTGCGTGTGACACGCTAGATTTTATTTAATACTTTTTTTAGCTCGATGAGATTGTTCATACTAGTAAAAAATCAAATAAATGTTGTTAAAGATTTTTCCGAGGACTAAAAATCATATGCATAAGATTAACTCGTTTTATTATGAGGAGGATTTAATGAAAATATGCAGGTATACTCGTATGTCTGAAACTTCATAATCTACGAAAGTTCGCTAGAAAGAAAAAAATGAATGTGACTCTAAAGAATACATGAGTAACTTACCATCTTATTTTTGAAATAATGTGATAATGTAATATAATAAAATACAAAGTGCTTTCTTTACGACCAAACTCGTACGATATGGGCATGCTCAAGAAAATTTTAACCAATTCAGAACGGGAATATTCCTTTATTTTTATGCAGTGCAATGCGAACCTCGATGATAGTGATCAAGCAGACGCCTTTTAATATTTCATATGTCTACGGCAGACGCCTTATTAAAGCTCAATGATAAAAATAATTCACATGATTAATTCATTGATATACTTTCCAAGGCAATATATTAAATCAAACAATTTGCATATTCTTATTGGTGACCGTCATGTGGATTTCGCCGAAATTTTCTTACACAGGAGAGTATTTTAGTATTTTTCATTATGGCGACATCTTTTACCAAATAAAAGATATATATTCTTAAAATTAGTGTTTTTCGTTCCTTAAAATTAAAAAAAAAAATAATCTTTTAAAATTAACAAATTCTCAGAGTTTAATGTTCTTTAAAAATTAACTTTTATCACTTGAACACTTTGTTTAGAAATGATGGAGATAGATATTTAAGTGTTTTTTTTTCTTTTCTTTTTTTAATCTAATTATGATTTCTGATATTTCATTTCCATAATATATTACAGAAGAAGTAATATAGAAAGAATAACCTTAAAATATTGATATTCTATACGAATAAAAATTTACGTAGCATAATTTATTATAAGAAATTTATTGAGCAAATTAACTTGCTAAAATATTAGATACACTCTTATTTTTTGATTTATTTATTTTTTAACAATATACTTTTGTTGAAAATTACTATTTTGACAGAATAAGTTGTTACTTATTTATTTTTAAGTTGCATAGCTCATTCATAAGTGAAAATAAATTATAAATATAGAATATAAAGAAAACACAAAATACCATTAAAGTTTATTTTAAATTAAATTATTTTGTCTTATAAATTTATGTGATATTATATATATATATATATATATATATATATATATAAACTCTGAGATTTTGTTTACATCAAAAGATCATAGATGATGCTACTGTCATATTGTAATTGATATGAAATATTATCAATGCTCGATAGATTTTATTTTCATGCTAAGTATAGTCGGCACCAAAATTATTGCGCCAGCAATAATTACTATTTAAAAGATTTTCGCGTAATACCGTTTTGTTAAGTAAAACGGCGGCTCAACTCTATATGAATATTAGGATCTGTGCAAAAAACGTTAAATTCATGCTATAAGACTGTTAATGAAATTTTTGAAACTAATTAATATATTTTTGAGCTTATTATATTCCATTTATAGATTGATAGAAGTAAATCAAGCGTTTTATTTATTTATTTATTCATTTTCTGTGCTTATATATCTATGCATATTATAAACCCATGAGAAAATTGAGCAACAATAAATACATAAATAAAAGTTATAAGTAAAGCCTTTAGGAAAACTGTTTCGTACTTCCTGAAATAAACCTGTACGAAACCTTTAAAAAATCAGGAGTACTCGATTTTCCGAACATTGAGTAATTAATGGTTTTGTAGATAAAGTAAGGTAAGAGGAGTCGTTAAATAAACAAAAGAGAGAAAATTATAATAGGATGACATTTTTATTTTTCCGACTGAGTGAAAATAATGCCTGGACCGGGACTCGAACCCCGGATCTTTGACTTACAAGGTCAAAGCTCTACCAATTGAGCTTTCCAGGCCGACACCCCGGTCAGCATTACTCACTCAGACAACCTTTAGGCAGAAACATTTCTGGTCTATCATGTAGATAGCTCAACAGAAAATCTGTTTGTGAATAAAGGTTGACTGAGTGAGTAATGTTGACCGAGGTGTCGGCCTGGATAGCTCAATTAGTAGAGCCTTGACCTTGTAAGTCAAAGATCCGGGGTTCGAGTAACGGTCCAGGCATTATTTTCACTCAGTCGGAAAAATAAAAATTTCAATAAATATGATTTTCTTCCGCAGTTAATTGTGTGATTTTAATAGAAATTGTATTTCTTTCTCCCATTATGTAATGGTGTGTTCTATTTCCTGCGGCTTATTTTCTGTTGAGCTATATACATGATAGACCAGCGATGTTTCTGTCTAAAGGTTGTCGGAGTGAGTAATGCTGACCGGGGTGTCAGCCTGGATAGCTCAATTGGTAGAGCCTTGACCTTGTAAGTCAAAGATCCGAGGTTCGAGTCTCGGTACAGGCATTATTCTCACTCAGTCAGAAAAAATAAAAATTTCAATAAATATCATTTTTTTCCACAGTTGATTGTGTGATTTTAATAAAAATTATAATAGGATGTTTCAGTATTTTTCTCCATATAGTACATGATGTTTAATTTAACGCTACTGAAGTTTGAGCCCATAGATCATAATGATAAAGGATTTTTTGTTGTGTCCTTGCAAGTCACGAAAATGCTTATAGTAAGGGCAACAATGACTTATAATATTTATATAAATTTTCAGCTCCATCGGATAAATCATTTTGACGCTATCTCACTTTGAAGTTTGAATATGTTCACCCATATGTCACAATGATAAAGAAATTTGCATTTTATCCCTGAAAAAAGAATCATTAAGTGCTAAATTTTCTAAAATTCCTATTGTTCGTGTGACGGTGACGGTGAAGTATAACATGCATAAAAATTTCCAGTTCATTTGAATAAGGCGTTTAGTCGCTGTCGCACTTTAAATAATTTGAGCATACAGACCATAATGATAAAAAAAATTTACTTGTGTCCCTGTAACACTCTGTAAATGCTACATTCACCAACATCTATACAGTTTGTATGATAGTGACCTAAAACATGTGTATAAATTTTCAACTCAAACGGGTGAGGCATTTAAATGCTATCGCGCTTTAAATATTTTCATTTCACAGGCCATAATGATACAGAATTATTTATTGTGTCCCTGTAAAAAAAAAAAAAAAAAAAAAAAAAAACTATTTACCAAAACGTATACAGATCGTGAGATTGTGACTCATAATATGTGTATAATTTTATTGTTCAATTGAATAAGGCGTTTAGACGCTATCCGACTTTTTAAAACTTGGTCCTATAGGCCATAATTATAAAAAATATTTTCTTTATGACCCTGTAAAAAAGCCAGATTCACCAAAATCTATACAGTTCGTGACACTGTGACTTATAACATGTGTATATTTTTTTGCTCAGTTTAATAAGGCGTTTAGACGCTACCGCAGTTTTAAGATTTTGGTCCCATAGGTTATAATGATGAACAATTTTTCTTGGTATCCCTGTAAAAAATTATAAGGGCTAGATTCAACAAAGTCAATAGGGTTCGTTCTACGGTGACTTACAACATACGTACCAATTTTCAGCTGATTCGGGCGAAGCGTTCAGACGCTAGCGTATTCACTCACTCACATACACACACACATACACTCATACATACACACATGCGTTACATACACACATACATTATCGTAAAAATTGTGAAAACAGACTCAGGGCATCTCAAAACGTATAGAAACAGCTAAATCTGAAATTCGGTCTTTTGACATGATTTCAATATTTTCCTTACATATGTATGTGAAGAAAGTAAAAACAGAAAATCTGATGAAGGAAACGTGCCGCTTTTATTTTATTCTTTTCATAGTTCATATAAAGGTGGTTTGTAAATATAAAAAATAATAAAGTGTTTTTTTTTTTTTTTTTTTTTTTAATAATATAAACAAATTCTTCTTAAATTTTTCTTTCTAATCATATAGTCTTGCAGAGTTTTTGTGTAAGTTGGGCGTCGTAAAATTTGTTTAACTCATTCACTCATCTTAAGTCATGGTAGTCTCTGATCCCTTTATTGTTATTTCAGTTTTGTTTATTTGGATATTGCCCTTGTTAAAGAAATTTTAAGTTCTTATATTAAATTTATGTATTCATTTCTTATATCAAATACACACACACACATATGCGTATATATATATATATATATATATATATATATATATATATATATATATATGTAAAAACTTACTAAAATTGTGACACTTTAGGTCATGTAAATATATAATACGCAGTTGGTAAACTTAAAATAAAGAAATAAATAAGGAAACACGTATAAGAAAAAAAAATAAGTAAGTAAAACATTTTATTATTCTTTCTTTTACACTAAGTTTAAAGCGAGATACAGAAAATAATAAAGAAGAAAATTTAGGATTTGTTTTTAGCATTATTTATCCCCACAAATTGCCTCTAAAATTTCAATCGAAAATGTATCACATTAATACTTTCTTTTATTTCCTCAATTTCTCGCGGATGCTATTTATAGAATTTATTTTCAATTTGAACTAAAGATAATATCAATTTAAATGCAAAACCTTAAACTAGAAATAAATAGAGAAAAGACACAATGAAAAGTTTAAGTTATTTAGAGAATTGCACGTGAGAATTTTTTAATGCTTTTCTTTAATTAACTCTTTAATAAAATATAGTATTATTCTTCACGAAAGAAGGATTATTTGGATTGAAATTCTATTAAAAAAATAATTTCTTTACATTTCAAGAAAAAGCCTTGAAACTTAAATTGCAATTTAAAAATATCGACCACTTAATGCTTCTTTTCAAATGAATATAATCCCAAAGAAATATATAATTTTATTGTACTGCAATGAGAAATCTTTACAAGATTTGCAAAAAATTCCCATTTGCATTTATTAATAAATTCATTCCTTTTATTCTTCTATTTTCCTGAAACTTTTATGCATTCAAATAATTTATTTACCCTTTAACAGTACTTATTTTACATTATTTTATTTGTTTATTTATTTATGTAATAAACTATTTTCCAAAATGGTTTTTAGACGATTATAAAAAATATACATTTATAAAAAGAAAGAATTATACATACATAAATTTGTAAGTAAAAACAATAATTTGCAAACCCTCTGCAACAGTTGTTCCAGGTGAAAAAAAAATAACAGACCTTTATCATGTTAGAAATTCATTGAATGAAAAGTTTCTAGTCTACTAAGATATTCAATATTGCTTCTTGTGAAACATTGTTTAATGATTTTTGGTGTAATTCTCCTATGTCGAGCATACAAGAACTAAAAATTCATTAATCGTATAAAACCAGAAGAATAATTAAATTTTGTTGCATAAAAGTAACTTTTTTTTTTTTTTTTAGTGCGAAAACAATAAACACAAAATGGTTAATAGCTGTTCCAGTTTATCAAATTTGTCTATATTTTTATTTGTTGCCACATTTTATCGCTAAATAGTTCTGGGTTTATAGTACTATTCTGTAGCTACATATGATTTATTTCTGAAATAATTTACCTAAATAATGTCTGTAGATAATAATATTTATATATTCAAATTATGAGAAAGGACTATTGTAAAATATCTTGTGATAATGTTCTGATTATTATTATTACATTTTTTGGGGGGTGGGGGGTGGGGGGTGGGAAGAAAGATTTGAAGACGAAAAAAAAAATAAATAAATAAATAAAAGCTGTATATATATATATATATATATATGTATGTATGTATTGTTTTGTGATTTTTTGTTGTTGTTGTTTACTTATTACAACAAATTATAAATAAAAAATTTGTTTAAATATTTTTTTAATTCTAACTATTATAATGAATTGTATCTTCTGCAGCAATATGTATTAAAATATGTTTAAAATCGCCAAGCATGCTGTTAAAAAAAAAAAAAAAATCTTCAACAATACAGTATTTTTTTATATTAAAAGCAGCGCAGATTGTTATTCTTTACAGCACAATACTTACATTAATATTAATCAAAATGTGGTGTAGTTTACATGGTATAAAATTATTATTAATAATAAAATTAGAATATATATATATATTATTCAAAAATTTAACAGTAAACTGAAATGAAGTGACATCTGATTCTAACTTGAGTGAGTTTATGGCATTCTACCTCTTAATGCATTTTTTCAGTTTTTACACTTTCAAAAATTTAATATTTAAAAAAAGGAAAACAACGGCTTTGGTATTATTGTTAGAAGCCTCCTTTAATATATATATATGCGCTCACTGGTGGCAGTGCCAGAACACCAGAAGTGGACCCTCCCCCTTTCCCGCCACAGGTAATGAGGGACGAATTTTTAATAATTATTTTAATACGCACTAATACTATATTTTTTATAACAAGGTCGAGTTTCGATTCACTGTCAACCCGTAGATTTTGTTGTCCATTTAATAGATGAGTGAGTTAGAGAGTTAATTGAATCATGTTTTATGTATATCAACTATTCTATTTCATTTAAAACCACTGTTTTTCTTCCATTAATTGTTCGACATACTTTTATAAGAGTAAACAAATTTTATATATCTTTTCTTAAAAGTCCTATATACTTTTTATAAAACTACAGTGAAATCTGTTTATTTATTTTTAATTATTTGGTCAATTACAGAGACGTTTCAATTGCAAAGCTACTGTCGTGGGAGAAAACAAAGTATTATTAGCCATTTTATTTCATATCTTTTGTGATTGTATAATTACTGTAACACATTTGAATCGATTATAATTTTACTTTATCAACTTTTCTTACTTTGTTTAATATGCAACACAGTAGACTCCGGTACAATGTGCGGGCAGAATTGCCTGATAAAAAAATACATGTTCTTTATTTTTATTTATTTATTATTTTTTTTTTAACAGCTCTAACTTTATATCATAGCAACCCCTTTATAGGAAAAACTAAATCAAGTAGAATTAAACGAGTAGAAAGATACTCAAAAATTTAGTGGTGTTTAAAAAAAAAAAAAAAAAAAAAGTATTGTTTATATGGCAACAATGCCTCCACATTCTACGGGAGTCAAATGAATTAATTACAGATTCAAATACTCCAAATTTGTTATAATTGTCCTTCATTAATAACTTTCATCAGTGAAACATATGGACAGTTTACGCATCATACAACGTAAACATATTAAATTTTGTATGTAAATTACACACACAAACACAATGCACATCATAATGTACTTAATAAAAAATATTAAATATTCAATTAATGTATGCAATGAGAATTAATAACACAGGGGAAACTAGGGAGACTTGACCAAGTTTTTGGTTTTTAATTTTTCATATTTTTTTGTATAAGAATTGGAGCTGAATAAAAATGAGCAAATAGTCTATTCTTTTGTACATACTGTGGCTAAAGATAATAACAGAGTTACTATTAGAAATGGTGCAATATATATATATATATATATATTTAAGTCAGCACATGGGTTGGGTCAAGGGTCCCTTAGCCTAGGGAGACTTGGCTTAGGGAGATATGACCCCCCCTTCCCTCATTAAAGTGAGAAAACTCATAGGTATTGAATTAAAAAAAAAAAAAAAAAAAAAAAAAACAGGTTTTGTGATTTAAACATTTTCTAGTTTTATTTTGTAGACGATCTAAGTGAATACAAAAAAAAATGTTTATTGTTTTCTTTTGTTTGTCTAAAGCTTTGTACGTTTCACATTAAGAGCCTTTTTTGCATTTCTTTTGCCAACATATTTTTTCATTTCTACTTTAAATCACTTTTTTTTTCTTCTTTTTCTCTTCTATTTGCTCAAAGAATAAACATTTTGTAGTAGATTTTTTTTTTTTTTTTTTTTTTTTTTTTTACATTAAAAATAAAATGTTGAAACCCACATCGTCGCCAATTCCTCATTGCATATTTCTTGTTAAACGTAAAACACATCCAAATTCAATACTAAAAGCAGTGGTACTATATTAGAAAAGAAACCGAAAGATTGCCGAAAATCGAATAAACCAATCAAATCTTACCTAATTGTGTCCATATTGCGTCGTTATAGAAAAGTTTAATTATGTTTACAGTAATTGGTAGTTTCTCGCCATAGAATTTGACAAAACACAAAATAAACTTACGGTCTCCGTTTGAACCCTTAAATTACACTATTTTAGTTATTCATAAAATAAAAATGCATTAAATGAAACAAAGAACATTAAATTAATTACTGGGTTTTCCTATTTAGCTTGGGTCAAGTCTCCTTAACGACCCTCTTCAATCACCGTCGCCGGAAGCCCGAGCCAATGTTATTCTATGGGGAAATTTTCTTTACAAATAACTTATTAACTAATACATATTTTTAAATTCTGTTTTCACATTCAGAAAATTCCCAACTGTTAAATTGACAGACCTTTTTTAAAAATGTATTTTTTTTTTATTTTTAATATTTTATTTCGAAATTGCAAAATGGAAAAAATTCACATATTGAAAATTCGTATTTTGCAGCTTCAAAATAAAATATAAAAAATTTAAAAAAATATTTTTTAAGGAAAGGTGCGTCAATTTAACAGCCGGAAATTTTAAGAATGTTAAAACAGAATTTAAAAATATGTATTAGTTAATAAGTTATTTGTAAAGAAAAATTTCCCATAGAATAACATTAGCTTCAGCTTACGGTGGCGGTGAGTGAAGAGGGTCCTTAAGTAGATTTGCTTTATTAATCCTAACTTTTTAACAACTTGTATTACAGTTATATAAAACTACTATATACCAATCTGTGACTAAAACAAGTAATAATTCTAAAATTGACTTACCTCAAAACTGGATATTCAAATTTAACATATTCCAATATTTTCAAAATTTACTTGAAAGAAGCAGTATCAATCAACACTAAATTGCTAGAAAACTACGGATAATTCTGGAATGGCTGTTACCTCCAAAATGCTGTTGTATGATTGGTCAATCAGTACAGTCACTGATATTTCAGTGAAATTTTCCTTTCTTAGGAAAAATCCGCATGGGTCAAGTCTCACTATGAGTCAAACCACTATAGTTTCCCATAATGCAGTATGTTATATTTTTATGTAGACAAATTGTTCTAATAAATCCTCTTATCGAAGTAAATGAAAAACAAAACACTATTCAAAAAGTCACCAAAAAGCGCGCGCGCGCGCACACACACACACACACACAGATATATATATATATGTATATATATATTATTTTCAAATTCACAGTTTATTATAAATATTTAAGATATTTTTCTTAAAAGTTAAGTAAATATTTGAGAAGAAATCGTTTACATTTCTAAAAAGAAATAATAATAAATGGAAAGTATTTCAAACATTACACGATGTAAACTGGCATTTTCCAGTTGAAAAATGGTCTCTCTAAGTAAAATAGGTGAAAAATATTTCTTTAAGCTCATTTTTTCTGAAGGTATTACAGATATACATAAAATAATAAATCTTTACTGAAATGTAAATAAGTGTAAGCTTTTTAGATGCAACAATAAAATCGAATATCTCTATCTCCTATTCAATACGCTGTTTCTGTTACACAGTTATTTTTTCTTTTTTTTTTTTAATGTTATGTATAAGTATCTGTAAATGTATAGTACTTGGAATGTATTTACGTATTAAGTTTCTGTTAAAAATACTTAAAGAGTCCAGCACATGCTCTCTCTCTCTCTCTCTCTCGCTCTTTTTGTATACAGGGTGATCCAAAAGTCAGGACCAAATTTAAAATTGAATAATTCGAAAACGAATCAAGATACAAAGATACGGTTTGCACCAATCGAATGGAAAATAAGCCGGGTTTTTTTGTGGCAACGTAAAAAAAATGGTTCTGTTGGCGACCAACAGATAGCGCTGTGGTATTTCTGATGTAGGATTATGCAAAGCAACAAACGATATAAAAAGGAACAACTACAGCAGGTAATGGTAGTCGAAGCTTATATGCATCGAAATATCGCATTCTCAGTCGCTACTTTAATCACGCATGGCCTCCAAGATCTTTCGATCTGACACCCTGTGACTTTTGGCTGTGTGGATTCTTGGAAGTCAAAAGTGTACCGCGACCAACCGGCATCACTAGCAGCACTGAAAGATGCCATCCGCCAAAATGTTTCTGCCATAACGCAAGAAATGCTACTAAATGCTGTGAACGATGTGGTGAATCATCTCACATCTGTACTTCTGAATGATGGACATTGAACCCGGTATATAAAATCGTTATAAATAAAATCGTTTCAACATTTCGAATTTATACTTATATTTTAATTAGAAAACTCATTAGTACGAATTAATAAATATAGAAATTTCCCAACTAGAGCCTTAAATATTTAATAATGATAACAATAATAATAATAATAATAATAATAATAATAACAGTTTGGAAAATACCAAGTTTACAGATAATTTTTTAAATAATTTAAATTCATAATTAATTAATTAATTACACATTTCTATTATTTTTTTATTTTTTGTTAACAACTGTTATGTTATTGTAATATTCAGAATTGATGAAAATAGTAACATAACGTTTAAAAGCCTTTGATATAAAATAAAATATTATTAATGAATTAAAAAAACAAGGTGATATTTTGTAAAAAAAAAAAAAAAAAAAAAAAAAGAATATATATATTAAATAATGATTTTATTATAATTTTTTTTAATAAGACTGTGTGCAGCTCTCATAAATAAAATCCATACATCCGTTTATATATATATATATATATATATATTTATTTATTTATTTATAGTATGGAATATATCCAGTATTCGTATATCGATATTCTTTATTTCCAATAAAAGTAATTAAGATGTTTTTGAAGAAACTCAAAATTACATGACAATTCTGCCAAGCAGATGGTCTGGCAGAACATACAGGGTAACCAAATGATTTTGGATTGTTTCAAACTATACATTTAAGCATAAACATCGTTGATACAAGTCATAACGAATGACATCCTGATTACTAGATGATTGAAAAAAATAATTCTGAACTGTGACTATTAAAAATGCGTACATAAGTAGATATTCATGCTTATGAATGATACATGGTCACTAGAATCCAAATGAGTTGCCTTTTCGAGAAGGATGCAACGTGTAATTAAAAGTTTTATTAAAAAGTTACACGTAGTGTATCTTAAAAAGTTAAAGTTAACAATTATAGCATGTAGAAAAAATTTTCTTTAAATGTTATCATTTGGAGTTTAACTTCTTTAATCTACACAAAAAGTTTCCTATACACCTCACATCAGAAATTTAAACTTTTAGTTCGAGCGTTAATATACATTTTTACACTCTCATATTGTGTATATCAAAATATCTCTAAAAAAGAAAATCATTTTTCGGATTAGACTGCAGTGCATTTTTGAGATCGGGGATAAAGGAAATGTACTTCACAGCCTGCGTTTCTAAAACATATGAAAACATTTTCCTTTCCATTCAATTATTTTAACATTTTGAAAATTTCCCAAAAGAGAAAAACTTTAGAGAAAACTCAATGAAATGAACGTGTCAGAAATAAAAGATTAAAAAGTATTCAACATTAGAGTTTGCATTTGTGTATGTAACATGTTTATACAAACGAAAAGGAAAGGGGAAAAATACGATTTTAATAATAGATGCAACTTCTTCGAGAGCATTTTTATGTTTAGAATTGCTGCGTCCTCAAATAGAAATTATTTTTTAAAATAAAAATATTCATTAAAAAGAAAAATAAAACATAAAAAGCGTATTCTTAAAGTAACAGAACTTCTGAAAAATCTTTGAAAATGCCTAAATCACCTTTCTATTATTGAAGTTATTTACAGTCACAAATAAAGAATTAAAACAGCAAAGGAAAATAATAACTATAGTTGTGTGTATTGTTTATCCTAAATGGTACAAATATACTTCGACAGGATTGCTTGAAAAAATGTATAATTTTTTATAGCAATTATTTGGCTTAAATGTATTTATATATTTAATTATTTTTTATTCGTTGGGATGTCAGAATGTGTGTTTTACTATCAAAGTACATTTTCGTAAACAATTGTAAAATCATAATTGATTTATCCAAAAAAAAAAAAAAAAATGTATATTCTGATAATATTAAAATAAAAGCAAACCATCATACACTATAACTATCGCGTCCGTCTTCAGTGCACGCTGTGGCTTTCTAATGAAGAAGAAGGGAAGTGAAGCGGTGGCCAATGAAGGAGAGGGATGAAAACAATCCAGAGGAAGCAGAAGTCATGGCGTGCACTGAAGACGGGCGCAACAGCGCACCGAAATACAGGGTGGTAATAATTAAACTTACCATATTATCAGAATCCTACAGCGTAAAAGGATGAACGAAATGCAACGAAATTTAGTATACAGACTATTCAGGAGATGCGCTCACGGAATTTCAAGAGAAAAAAGAAAAAAAAAAATCCAGAATGCCCATCAGAGGGCCTCTCTTAAGGAAAAACATTAAATTTAACTCAATAAAGGACCACAACGGGATACAGAATCAATATTAACATTTATTGACTAGTTTCTGATCACCATGTCACTGAACCACATTAAGTAATACCTGTTAAAAAAAAGCTTTCTCTTCTTCGGAAGCATGCAAATCTCGACATTTTTTTCCTAGAATTGACATCTTTTCACGGTTTTACATTTTATTACTCATAATTCTTGTTCTGTATTGTTAATATTGTTTCTGCATTCCGTTTTAGTCGTTTATTGTGTTAAATTTAATATTTTTCCCTAAAAGGCACCCTTTGGTAGACATTTTAGAACTTTTTTTTTTTTTTTTTTTTTGCGAACACGTGAGCGCATTTCATGTATAGTCTATATGGCAAATTTTGTTGCATTCCGTTAACCCCTTTGCGCTGTAGGATGTTGTTTATAGGGGAAGTTTATCTATAACCATGCTGGATATATGCACAAATAAAGGATTATACTGTAAGACAGTTTATTTATATTTTTAAGTTATAAACTTAATCTTTTTCTTTAATATAAAATTATATATTCTGATAATTACATGAATTTTTTATTAAATTTCAGCTGTGAACTCATATAAAACGATCTATGAAATGTGCTATTTCTTTATAAAAATATTTCAATGTATTTGTCTTGTTTAATGATTTTTTTTTCATACTCTTTTTAATATAAAAATGGAATAATAAGTAAAAAGTAGGTATACACAGAAAAACTAATTTCGTTGTAAATAATAAATAAATAAATAAATAAAATATTAAATTTGAAAATACATTTAATCTCAAAAAAAAAAAAAAAAAAAAAAAAAAAAAAAAAGATTTAAAATAATAATAATAATAATAATAAAAAGAAATTAAATATTTCTTCAAAATAATAATAATAATAATAAAATGATTTCAGAGAATTATACTATTTGAAGACAACGTCAGTGATATATTCCTCGAATACATAATATATCTCAAAAACAGCACATAAAAAATTAAATCCTTATTAACCTAATGTACAGTGAATCAGGAAAAACTCTTTGATTTTATTCAAAATAATCAATAAGGTAAAATTTCAAAAAGAGAAATAAATCAAGAAATAAATTATTAAAATACTGAATAGTTATTTTCACCTATTTATTTTATGACCTGCTAAATATATTTATTTATATACATGTGTGTGTGTGTGCGTGTGTGCGTGTGTGTCTGTGTATATGTATATAACGCATTTTTTCACTGCTTTTGAAAATCCCAGACGTTATTTATATGCAAAAATTCGATCTTACTTAAATAAATTTTGAATTATTCAATATAATTCAAAATAAAAGAATGTTATTTAAAGATTTTATGATATAAAATTTGAATACTTTTTTAATATTAAAATATATTAGAATGTTTATAAAAAACAAATGAGAAAGAAAAAATGACCTTCATAATAAAATAAAATTTCTCATGTACCCCAATTTTTTGAGTTGCACTTTTTTTACTATTTCTTACCTGTATATATGGCAGAAAAAGTATTGTTTTGTGGTCAAATTTTCAAAATCGAATTTTTGCTATATTTTTTACGTCACGTAGCATAAATCCGAAAAGCAAGTTTTTAGCAGGTGGTCTGTGTGCGTGTCTGTCTGTTTGTGTGTACATTATCAAAATATCGCAAGAACAAATAGCAGTATAAAGTCCAAACTTCATGTTGTAAATCTGTATCATATAGAAATATTACATTAAACTTTTCGTTAAAATTAAACAAATGGTTTCTGTAAAGGTACTTCCAAGAGAATTCAAATACGTTACGACTATGAGGAATATTGCAAGTAAGAGGAGTTTAACATGTGTAAGATGCACTAAACCAAATGAAATGAATATATATGTATATGTACAGGGTATTTCAAAAGTCCTAACCCCCGACCCTTCTAAATGGAAAATGTGTCGGAATTGTGAAAAATGTCGAAATATGTATTCAATGAATTCTAAAGGGAACACTTTTCGTGAAAAAAGTTTGGACCCGGGAGGGCAACTTTAAAATTTCAAACGGGAAGGTATGTCTTGTGATACATATATGGAAACGTCTCTTCAAAACAATGAATTTGATATGAATCGTTTTGCCCTACGATGAATATTAAGGGAGATACATGTGTTGTTAGACTTTGAAATGTGAATTTTATACTTATGTATTCCCTTCAATAATCATTGTAGGACGAAAATGTTTATATCAAATTCATTGTCTTGAAGAGACGTTTCCAGGGAAGTATCACAAGACATACTTTGCCCAAAATGTTTGGGCCCGTAAAAGGGTGTTATAGTAGTTGTGCCACTAGGGATGGCAACTTTAAAATTTCAAAAAGGAAAGTATGTCTTGTGATGCATCCCTGGAAAAGTCTCTTTCTGACAATGAATTTGATGTAAATAGTTTTGTACTGCAATGATTATTAAAGAGTATACATACGTATAAAATCCACATTTCAAAAAATGTTTTGAAGAGACGTTTCCATTCATGTATCCCAAGGTATACCTTCCTATTTAAAATTTTAAAGTTGTCTTCCCTAGCGACCCCCCTATCCCCCCCACCTCCGGGTCCAAACTTTTTACACCAAAAGAGGTCCCTAACGAATTATTTGAACAAATGTTTCGCCAGTTTTCACAATTCCGACTCATTTTCGAGTTAGGAGGGGGTGTAGGACTTATGGAACACCCTATATATATATATATATATATATATATATATATATATATATATATATTATAAGCATAAAAATATGTTTTATATAGACTATTATATGAAAATCCTTCGCCGTCCATTTACAGGGCTGCAGAAAAAAGGAGAATATATAGGTATCATACTTAGAAATTGTTGGAAGTGCTTTTCAAGCTGTGTTATGTGTTCTTAATATAGAATTATATTCAAATGTACAATGTGGTCTGTACATAATTTTTCGAAGATGTATATGGCTGCAAATTGTTAAGTGAAAACATTCTTTTTAACTGAATGCAATTTGTGGTGATTTACTATAATTATTTGCTCAGAAAAACTGCTCAAAAATTAAAATTCCTTCCTCATACCCAAGTGGTATAAAATTATTTTTAAAAATAAATATTTAGCGCTAATTTTTTTATGAAACATTTTGAGGTTCCCTAAATATGGAAGTCGTGTTTTAAACTTTTAATCTTTATCTATATATTTTATCAGAAAAACTTAAAAACAAATAATTTGAGACAACTCAAATATTGTATTTTGAAGTTAATATAAGGTTGTCACTTTAAAAAAAAATTCAAAATTTATCGTTTTCACCGAATGGTGCTGGTGAAAGATGTCAGAATATTTTAAAATGAGTATTTAAATTTAATAACAGCTTTTGAATTGTCTTTAAATTAAAGTATAATGTTTAAACGAGGGATTGAAGGGGCGGTAGATTTTCCAAATATTGTAAAAGCAGACATGCATCAAATGTACGGTGCTGCTAATGGGAACAGTAGAGCACCACCACGACTGTATGAGGAACGATTTACAAATAGACGCATGCTGAATCACAAAATGTTTGAACGGTTGCATCAGAACCTTTGTGAAAATTGTACATTTCTCGTTAATTCAGACGCAAGGACTGGAACAAGAACTGCTCGACATCCAGAAATGGAAGAAGCCATTCTAAACATTGTGGAAGAAACATCCGACACAAGTACATGCGATATTGCACTTCGTGTACAGGCGAGTTAGTCCACTGTTTGGAGACACTTACTTGAAAAACATCTACAACCATTTCCATATTCGGAAAGTGCAAGCATTGGAAGTAAGTGTTTATCTCTTCACGTAGAACTCTGACAAAGGTTCTTGCAACAGAGTGCGTTGCAGCAGGATTTTCCAACTTTTGTTCTGTCCTTAGATGGGGAATTTTTACACAGGAAGGTGTTTTCAATGTGCACAATACTCATGTGTGGACAACAGAAAATTTACACGCTATACACCCACATTCATTCCAAAAACGTTTCTCTGTTAATATTTGGGTAGATATTGTGAAAGATTGCCTCATAGACTTATATATTTTAGAAACGCCGCTCAATGGCTCACGTTATGCTAGTCTTCTAAAAGAGAATTTGCCAGAATCTGTAAGATGTTCCATTTGTCGTGCGCAACCAAATGTGGTTCCATCACAATGGTGCTCCAACACATTTCGATATGGAAGTGCGCAATTACTTGGATGCCAGTTTTGCAGGGCAAACGATTGGATGGTGCAGGCTAGTCCGATGGCCACCCCGATACCCAGATTTAACGAGCATCAGTTTGTTCTTATGGGGCGTCTGAAAGACATAATTTACGAGACTCCTGTGGATTCCCACGAGGACCTCGTTGCTCGACTGTGCAATGCGGTTGCAGAAAAGCGCAAAACACCTGGCATTTTTGGAGCTGTTCGCCAATCCACACTTCGACGCTATCAAGCATGCATCACGGTTGGTGGTGGCAATTCCGAACACTTATTGTAAATACAGATGCAAAGAACCACTCACTTTTTACTATTTGTTTTTATACGTTTTACTTTCGTTTTTTGCGTAATGTCTTTTGCAGAATGTTTTTTATTTCATATTTATTTTTTTTGTGTTATTCTTATATAAATGATGTATGTTTTAGTAAACTTTTCAACTCCTTAATGTTTATTCCATGACCGTATTTGAAACTCCACCCACGTTGTAATGTTTAAATTCTGTGTGTTACAGTATATCTAAAAAATGTTCACATTATTAATATTTATTCGAGTAATGTGCATTATTCGGAAGCAAGCTTTTTATTATGCATGGCCTTTTGTATGATAAACAATTATAAATAGAATATCTCTGTTAAATAATACACCATTGAAGAGGAATGACAGTAGTCGGAGCTTACTGGTAAAAAACACAGAAAACACATGATGCGTAAAGGGTTAAAATGACGTTTGGGTGCATGGGTTCCTATGCAATTCCGAGACCAAATAGTGTGTCCTACCTCCCCTAAAAATTTCGCCCATCATCGTTGACTCACACTGTATATATAAGTGATTCACTCGAAGAGATAAAAACCGAAACACATAGGAGCAAAACAATGTTACTTATGTCACTTATAGAGTAAAGAAGTTAAAATGGAGCTGGGATGGGCACTTTGCCAGAAAAAAAACGTTTATAGATGAACCACAAGAGTTCTATTTTTGATACCGAGATATAAGAAAAGACCGTGGAGGAGACCACTGTGTGTGGAGAGATGTAATTGTCAAGTTTAAAGAAGTACAATGGAGAAGAAATTGAAAAAGAAAAAAAACTGGACAATTTGGAATCACATTTTTTAAAAGCAAAATTTGATGACGATGATATATATCACGAAAAGGTTTTTTAATGAAAAATAATAATTGCAATTTTCTGTTAATGTATAATATGCGATTTAGGAAATTTGAGCCAACAGATCTACGATAAATGTGTTAAAACAACAACAAAAAAAAAAAGAAAAAAAAGGAAAGAACTTCTCTTTCTTTTCAGATGAAAAGAAAAACATACACCGAAAGAGTGACCTTATATGTAATTTCAGGAATTTCGTTTTACTACATCTTTTGTGCTTCTAGAGCTGATATATATAATGCTCGTGTAAATCCTTTAGCCTTATTCCAATAAAAAAATACAGTGCACAACCCCTCCTTTACAAAAATATACAGTTAAGGAAAACAATATCATCACATGATCAGTGGTGTAAATTCAATTACTGCATGCAGATATTGATACATATCTGTAAATTTGTAAGATAAAGGCTAATATATATATATATATATATGTATATATATATATATATATTGATAATCAGTCATTGGAATTTAAAGGTTATTAAATATTAACAGTATTCAAACAATTAATCTGATCGAAAATAGAGACCACCAAATCAAATAAAAATGGAATAAATTGGAAATGGATAAATACATATTTGATATATATATGTATATCATCCTATGAACCTACAAATTTTTTAAGCTTTGAAACATTTATTTGATTAGCTGTGAACTGTCTTGTGTCTATGAACATGCATGCATTCATACACACACACACACACACACACACACACAAACCTATATATATATATATATATATATATATACGTTATTAAAAAAAAAAAAAAAAAAAAAAAAAAAAAAAAAAAAAAAAAACTTTTTAAACGTTGTACAGGAGGAAAAGCAAAATATTACATAAAGCAACGAAAAAAAAAATATTCTAAATACAAATAATTAAAGATAATATTCTTCAGAGGCACTGTCGAATATTGTGTGCAAAATAGGTATATCTCTATAACTCTGTAGACCTATACGAAATATACAGAGTTCATTGCTGAATACACCTCTACAGCACTTTACAATTAAATGATGAAAAAAGATGAAGTATTATAATTTGTGCATTAAATTTAGAGGGAGGTGAATTCATACTTTAAGAATAAAATAACTCATAATCATGAAAAGGGAAATATCATATCAACTTAATTATTAAAGCAAAAAACATTTTTTTTAAATATATATATATATATATATATATACTAGTGAAAGTAGAAGTTACAGAATGTATACATAAATATGCGTATGTGATGGTGTGTATAAATTTAAGAGAAATTTAATCCATGGAATTATAATAAATAACTAAAAAAAGAAATGTATTTCTTTTTATATCTTTTATTTTATTTGATTTGACTTGATTTTTTTGATAACTGCAGTTGTAACAAAAATCGTATAAATTAAAATGTAAATACCATTGAACAAACAAGATTATAAAATCCCGCCATAAAGTTCTTTTTATTTTCTTTTTAATGACATGTGGGAAATTTAACGTCTTTTTTTTTTTTTTTTTTCCCTAAATAAAATTTAAATTTCGAGGTTCCCATCTAAATAAATAACTTAATCACATACTGTAAAAATGTGAAAATGTTTCTCTTTGAATACAATTAAGATATAATACTATCACATAAAATAAATTTTGTATTTAAATAGTGTAGATAAAAAACAAATGTAACTGAAAAGACTGAAATTTCAATTAAATTATAGTTTATATCACATGATTAAAAAGCTACAAGAACCCTTTTTTATTGCGTTGAAAAACCATTTAAATAACAAAAAAAACATTTAAATTCAATAAAATGCACCAAATTCCTCTTTTAAATAAAATTTTCAAATTACATACAGAAGAAATTTCTCAAAAGAAAGATGATTGAAATGATTTGGTAGCTTCAACACCTGAACTGCATAACCAACTTACTGGATTGCTATTCATATAACTGAACATTTCCGAAATTTCCCAAAAGAGAGAAAATCGAATCACTTTATCTTGAAAACTTAATAAATGGAAAGTGAGAAACGGAAAAGTTAAATAAAAAAAAAGGAAGGAAAAGGAAGAAAATTCTAAAGGGAGGATACATGTGAAATCTCTTAAAGCGGGAGGATTTTGTAAGGTGATGACGATAGATTATTCAATTACAGTTTTTCAGAGCTGGGAGATTGAATAAAAATAAATGAAAATAGTTGAATGCAAGTGATTTACGACTCAATGTTCTGGTGAATATTTCGTTTATAGTAGTGCATTTAGATGTCTACATTTGTTTAAATTTAAAATGGTAAATTAGTAAAAGTTAAGTAATAGATAGTTCTTTTTTTTTTTTTTTTTTTTACTTTGCTAAATGTTTTTTTTAATTAGGAGTATGCATATACATAAGTATAAGTAGCATCATAGATAAAAACAAATATACAGTATATACCTGGTAATAGGAACTTGAAATAGCAAATTATGATATCATTCAATTTAGTAGTATAAAACTTCATTTGAGGATATGTGTATTTATTAAAAGTGGATTGAAAGGAATCTATCTCATTAGAAATATCCATTTTATATATTATCGCTAATTCATATCTTTAATCTATTATTTTTAGAAAAAGAAGGTCTGCCCAAGGAAAAATGAATGTTATAACTGAAAACGATATAATACAATAGCGCCTATGTCTTTTTTCTTCAATTTTTAGCAGTCCACAAAGTATAATATTTGATACAGGAATACTAATTTACATGCTTATTTTATTATTTACTAACAGGTTATGCCCGCTTCACTGGTCACTATATTTAAATGATTTTTCAAAATAATTGAATCGCTGTTTCTTTTGTATATCACTTTATAAATAAAAACTAAAATAATAATAATAATAATAATTACCTACATTGAAATCGCCCTAAACCTTGCTTCGTGTACCTGCTGCCTTTGGCAGGTCTTTGTTATTAAGAAATACGATTTCAAAAATGACTGTATCTCAACATCTATTAAATATTTTCGTTTCACTATTCAGTAGCAAAATTTCATTTTTGGCGTGGAAATATATTTCTTTTTTTGTAGAAAACAATGAACTGGAAAACATTTTTGGCAACAATAAAATTTAAAACTAATGTTTAAATGGCTAATTTTCAAGCTAATATAAGGAAATTATTTTAATATTTTAATTATATATAAAAAAAAAATCTAACAAATATAAATTAATCTCGAATGTTGTTCTCAAATGATTTAAAAAATATTTTGTTTAGTAAAAATATTTCATCTCTTGAAAAAGTGAAACATCTATATTTTTCTTTAAAATATATTTATTCATAATACTTTGATTTTTATATAGCCATATCTCTTCAAGAATAAATATTTATTTTATAATTTTTAGGGTTTCAGTATATATATATATTTTTTCACTTTCACTTTTATTTTATGCGTTTTAGTAACTAAAAGAAAGCTTTTAAAAAATCTAATCAGAAATTCAAAGAATAAAATGATTTTTTTTTCTTTGACATCGTATCTATTAATTATCTGCAAAAAAAAGTAACACATCCGCGACCGAATAACGAATTCACGACCATCACATTAACAACATAACTCTTTAACTGACTCAGACTTTGACCAATATAAAAAATACCTCACGTTTACTTTCAAATGGAAAATAATTTTTTTTTTAGCGTGACACGGAATCATTATGGCAAAATCCAATTGAGAAAAAAAAAAAAAAAAATCGGGCTTCAAGATGCATCAGGAGAGGTCATTATGAATCTCCACGCAAATTTGTGTAGCTCTGCGATCAGCCGTTTTCCTAAAATGTTCCGGATACATATACACGATGACACAAATACACACAAACATCTTATTTTATTATATATATAGATCAAATTTAAACTTTCAATTTATAACAATTTTTACACACGAGTAGTCCTTTTCTACCGAATAATGATTATAAATTACGAAATATACATTCAGGTTAATAAATACTGAGTATGTTATAGCCATCTTTCTTCTGTTTAATTTTATGTGACAGCACCACATACCAATTAATATTACACAAACCTGTACATAATATGTTTTCGATACAATAAGTAGTTTACATAATCCGTTTTGTTAAATTTTAAAGGAAATACGTTGAGAATAGCCGTATGTAATATAATAGATTATGAGTAATGGATGTGCCCTTTCAGACTGATATACACACAAATAAATTAAGCAGTCTTTCATTAATGGACACAACACATACTAAGTTTGGGGCATTGAGATGTTAAATTAGTTTAAATAGAGTCTTTCCTTACACGGGGAATATTGTAGCAAACCGGCTGTACTTTTCGGCCTGTATACACCAAAATTGAATCAATATAGTTTCTCCCAATCACTCGCTTATGCATGAAGTTTTGTGCAGCTGTATTCTATCTAAGTTGACCTCGTATACTTTTAAATGACGTAAATCGCAGATTAACTGAACCACCTCTCAAAGGTATGCACCAAAAGTTTATTAGCATACATTTATGTAAGTTTGCAACCAAAAAGGTTTTTAAATAAAATTATGTGCATCATTAATCATTACCATTGGTCAAAATACCACATAATTTATTTTTCCTATTCATTCTTATTGTTGTCATAATACACTCCATCTTAAAATTTTAGCAAAATTTACAAATGATATATATATATTTTTTTTTTTTTTTCAATTTATAGACTTATCTCTAGGTGAAATGTTTTTAACGCTAGATAAGTAAAGGAGTCTTCCTCATGTTTTTCAGTGAAGACCATGTTACGACAATAATTGGGGGGGGGGGAGAGGGCGGTAACAGACTGAGCATTGTTAATTATGTTTGTGATCACCTTGTATCTTTAAGTAAAGGAAATGATGTGTAAATTTATGAAATGTTAATATAGAGCCAGTACAACTTGTGGGTGAAATTCTGTGACGATAGCATGTAAACAACGGAAATATAAGCATTTATTTCCAAACTCTAAAAAAATCCGAATGTATTTTTATTTAAAATATACAGAGTTTTAAAAAAAGAACAATCCCACTTTCAAATAAATTGAAAAAGAAACATTTTTGAAACAATATCCTACAATAGGAATAAAAATATCTTATATATATCATGGAATATGATCATTTTTAGGAAACACGTTTTCACTGCGCATGCGCGAAAGATAAAAAATAAATAAATAAATAAAAGAAAAAGAAAAGAAAAATATATATTCCATAGTTTGAAAGCTAGATATATCGCAAACTTTTGTCAAAAGTTCACTTGAAAAGAGCACAAATTAAGCGAATTCTCGACAAAAGAACAAGCTGAATTTTAAGTATTTTTCCAGAGTTAAAATTTCATAGGGGGTTTTTCATTGTAATTGCAAACATTATTTAATTTGCGTCTTTAACATATCCGGTGTCAAAAAGAATTTCATCTAAAGATAAGTCTTAAAAAAAAAAAAAAAAAAAAAAAAAAAAAAGCTGACCCTTAGTAAATATTGCTAAACTTTTGAGCAGAAGTGTATATATAAACTATTTAAAAATCATTAGGTCTAGTGAAATTCCTTAAGATAACTGTTTATTTTTAATAAAATTGAGACAATTACTATATACACTGCTCGACATTAAAAATACAGCACCAAGAAGGAATGATAATAACGTTATGAAATTTGTTGGACACATACATTGTAGTAGGAAGAACAATTGATTAAAATTTCAGGAAATTTGAAGTAATATGTATTGAGAAAACAGTACATAAATCAGCGACCTCTGTGGACAAAAACAACACATATTTGCCTAGGCATTGAATCGAACAGCGATTTCGATGACATGTACGGGTAGAGCACTTCATGAAGTTTTAACACGATGCCACAATTCATCGATCGAAGTCACTGGTGAGTGGTGGGGGGGCAGTCGCTTTTCAACGATTAAACAGTCATTTTCATTGGTGCGAGATCAGGAGAACGCGCTGGCCAGAGCAACAGTCGAGCACATTCGGAATCAATGAAGGTCCAGACAATATGGACAACTTGCGGTCGTGCATTGTCCTGCTTAAATGTTGCGCTTCGGAGGCCTTGAACATAGGGCAGAGCTAGATGCCTTAACTCGTCAAAAATGCAATGGCTGGTATTCATAGTGGCGGGGATGAAAACAAGATGTGACAGGGACGTGAATCCAATGGTACAACATACCATCAATCCAAGTTGTGACTCAATATGCGGCTACCGAAATTCTGATTACCCTCAAAACTGCATCACTGATATGGGCGCCATTAATGTGTGATCAACGATGAACCTGGATGCAGGGTTGGCGTGAAGTCACTTTTCAGACAAATCACAATCCAGTTTACAGCATCAAGTTTGCCTTATCCGTATTTAACGGCATTATGAATAATGCACATTGCCAGCTGGGATTCGACATCATCATACTGTCCATCATTTGCAATGATATTATGAGTTCCCATTGGATACACGTCTCGATTACTTCATGTTCGTATACCTGCCACCCTGAACAGCGGCCATTAAATGTCTGATGAGCTAAGGACCGCCCCTCTGCCCTGTATTCGAGGCCTCCGTAGTGCAAAATTTAAGCAAGATAATGCACGACCGCAAGTTGTTTGTATTGTCCGGACCTTCTTTGATACAGAATGTGTTCGAATGTTGCTCTAGCCAGCGCGTTCTCCTGATCTCGCACCAATCAAAATGACTGTTTAATTATTAAAAGGCGACTGGCTCCCCAACACTCACTAGTAACTTCGATCGATGAATTGTGGCATCGTGTTGAAGCTTCATGAAGTGCTATACCGGTACATGTCATCCAATCGCTGTTCGATTCAATGCCTAGGCAGATATGTTCTGTTATTGCTCACAGAGGTCGCTGCTTTATGTACTGTTTTCTCAGTACATATTACTCCAAATTTCCTGAAATTTTAATCAGTTGTTCTTCCTACTGTAATGTATTTCTGCAACCAATTTCATTCCGTTATTATCATTCCTTCTTGGTGTTGCATTTTCAATGTCGAGCAGTGTACAATAAAAATATTTAAAATGCTGAAAGAATACACGCACAACGTAAATTCATACGTTTTGAGCTCTTTCAGGACACTCAGTAGTAATATCTTAATCGAAACGTTCAAACAAACTAACAGAATTCCTCTACAAAAGTGTGGTGTACTCAGCTGGAACAGCGCATGCCTCATTAACAGACGAAGATTGCAATTTTTAAAACATACTTTCCAGGAAAATTTCAGCTTGGAAGTTTAAAGAATTATATGCAATTGTTTTAAAATTATCAAAAACGGATAAATGATCGTTTTCTATAGCATGTTGAACAATTTTAGGACTAATATCACAGTTAGAGAGATATTTATAATAGAGATATACAGTAGAGATATGTAGATATTGTACTGTAGATATATTTATTTTTATTTTTATTTTTCCTGCTAAAGAACTTTCTTTAATTCTAGGAATTTTGGCATCAAAGAATGCCCCGAATGTCTTGCGTTGACAATAAGTAAATAAATAAAAATATTGTATGAAAAAAAAAAAATAAAAAAATAAACACCAAACGGCTTTGGTTGAAATAATAGTGTGACTGTTCATCAAGTTAAAATGTAGGAAATAGTGTGGAATGGTAGTTGCTTTGCGCAAAAAGAATTAAAACGATGATGTTAGTTAAATAAAAACAGAAATGCTGCATATTTACTTAAGTAACCAGGATCAAACCATTTGCATCATTAGAGTATATATTTGCTCAATTTTCCTGGTCACTATCATCAGAGCTTATAAATACGCTACGTCTTCCTAAATCTCTATCACCCGAGCATACAAATACGCTCATTTATCGTAGTCACAATCAACGGGACTGTATGCATACGCTAAATTTTGTTGATCATTATCGTTATTTTACAGCTAAAATACAGAAATCGAGGGTGTTGCTCGTTTTATATTTCATTAAAATAAAAATGAGTTAAAAAAAGAAGGAAAACGAAAATATTAATCGGTAACGAGAAATAGTAACTCAATCGGCAATATTATTCATTTACTGAGACATCATTGCCTTACTTTCCTCTGTTTTTTAGTAATACTGTGTATGATTTACTTCACCCTGAAAATTGAAATTTCGCATATGTTTTGCTTCATTTTTTTCGAAAAAATCTAGCTTGAAATAATCTCGTGCGTCACTCACACGACTTTCTCTTACCCTACATGTAAAAATAGATTGTGCATGTACATTAAGTTGTAAGATCAATAATGTAAGATAATAAAGTTCAATGTACTTTGAAAATAATCTAAAATAGATTTTGGAACAATTTCATTTGACGCATAATTCTGTGTGAGGGGTATACCGCTCCCTCAACCCTCCGTGCTAAAATTTTTTATATATAATAAAAAACAGTAATAAAAAAAATGTTGTCACTAATTTGCCTTTTTAATTTACCAATCTTGATCCATTTTCTCAAGTAGCAAACTAAAATTAACTAACACCTAATGAAATACACTTTACGTAATTTCTAAGTATTGCCCCGAGAGTCGAAATACTTTGCATAGCCCTGTGAGTAAATGATGAATGTTTTTCGTACCACATACTGCAGAAACCAATGCACTTAAAAAATATACCCATTCCATTTTTTCTTCCATTAACCGACTATCGTAGGTAATGGAAGTATTGTATTTGGTCAAAAAATTCGATATCGAGTTTTCACTTGATTTACACTTTTTAAAATCCAAAGAAGTAGTTTTCGGCAATTGGTCAGTGTGTGTGTATGTATGCGGGGAATGTTCTGGCTATCATATCTCCGAAACTAATTAAGATAGAACTACGAAACTTCAGAATTGAGACAGGTCTGGTGTACAGATGAATTTTCCAAGTTTTGGTAAAAAAATTGGAAAACAGGAAGTGGGACCATTATTTCATATCTCGAAAACGGCTCCATTGATTTTCTACAAAGTTGCTACATAAACACTGTATTACTTGTCCTTTCGAATGATATAGTTGGTTAGTTCAGGAAAATCGATAGGCGTCCTGTATAAAAAGTTCAATTTCAGGTCTCGTAAGCGCGTTATTTTAAAAACGGCTAATCGGATTTTTTTCAAACTCGCCATAGTAACTCCCTTTTAAATGTTCTTTTGTACGTAATTAATGTTTTCTGGTCAATATTTGAGTATTTCAAGCATTCATAACTGTTGGTATCTCAAAAACTGCTCTAATGATTTTCTCGAAAACTGTGACATAAATCCATTTTATATACCTTTTCTCATGTATTACGTTGTTATTTCAGGAAAATTCACAGTCATCCTAGTCAGGTAGGTCAGTTTTAGATCACGGAAGTTGGTTTATCAAAAAATAAATCTACCATTTTTCTTTTCTTCTTATTTTTTAACTCGATATGTAAACTTTGTTTTATAGGTCTTTACCCATGTATCAAGTTTCTCTTACCGGAAAAAAAAATTAGGTTTCTGCATCATTTTGTCCATTTTATGTATTTTGAACACATTATCTCCAAGAAATGCATATACTACTAGGCTGGGTTGAAAAAAAATAATGTCTTTTTTAGAAACCCTATACCGCGGAAAACTTGTCTCTGGGGTAGTTAAGTAAACTGCAAATTATATATATATATATATATATATATTGAACCCCCAGCTAGCGCATAATACTTAAAACTTCGAATAATATTTTAAACTGCTATAGTGAAAATCATTTATTAAAAGGGTTGAAAAACACAATAAATAAATAAATAATAATAAAAAATAAATAAACAGTCAAAATCTGTTAATTTACGGTAGCGCAAAAGACTCAAAAATCGGTAAATTATTGCATTTAAGGTGCATACTAGCATCTTTCTAGTCAAGTATGCTGAGTTGTGTGTTAACGCTTACGCGACCGCATGTTTTTGTCTTTTTTACAGCAAGGCCCGACTGTGGGCTTTATTCTCAGCAGTTACAAAATTTCAGAACAAAGTTTTACATAGTCACATTTATATTATACGTGGATATACATTGTAATTTTGCTCTTTCTAATCAAAGCCTTTATATCCGTAGAATATTGATATATGAATATTTGATATATTTTTGAGAAGTAAATAACACATAAAAATTGAGAAAGAAACGCCCACTGGGTGGAGTTAAAGGTTTTCAAATGACGTGAATTTGTGTTATCGGTCGGTAAAATGTTAATAACCCATTATTATTATTATTATTATTATTATTTTTTTTTTTTTACACTACATTTAATTGTAATAGAATGATCATATATAAGGTATAAATAAAATAACAAATCAAAATTTATTATTATTATTATTATTATTATAGTGACATGTTTATAAAAAAAAATATTGCCAGCAAGTACAGCTTTAATTTGCCTACCCAAAAATAGGGAGTAAATTTTGCAATGCAGTGCCAGATACATATATATATATATATATATATATATATATATATATATATATATGTATATATATATATATATATATATATATATATGTGTGTGTGTGTGTGTGTGTGTATTTTTAGTAAATATGTTACTATAATAAAAAGTAAACATTAATTGTTTTTCTTTTATCTATTGCCATTCCATTACAATTAATTGTAGTTCAATATACAAAGAAAAAAAAAAAAAAAAAAGAATGATATACTAACACTTTAGCGACGGCTGACGTAGATTCACATCATTTGAAAATCTCTAACTCGACTAGTGGGCGTTTCTTTCTCAATTTTTATGTTATTTATTTTTTAAAAAAAACGTAATATTCATATTTATACTACTAATACATTGCCGGGGGACTACGGGGGATCCGGACAAAATATCGCGTCATAAAATCGTATGATGTATTTTAAAATTTGTATTTGTGTCAAGTGGGATCTCTGGTGAAGGCCACAGGACCTTAGAAGTCTAAATAAATTAATTAAAATAAATAAATAACTAAAAATTTCATAGAATGGATTTTTTTTTTTTTTTTTTTTTTTTTTTTTTTTTTTAATCATTTGCATACATTTTATTATTTGTTTTTCACCATTCAAAACACATTTTAAAAGTATTGTACACCACTGTTGACATCAAAGCTGAACACTGTTAATTAAATATTTTAAAATAGATAAGTACGCTTGAATTCTTTATGATTTATCTTGACAAAAGTTAATTAACAGAGTCTTTAAACTCTGTAAAATTTATGGAAGTGGATTTGTCAGTATGTGAGTGTTCTGACAGTGGTATGTCTTGTAATGAAATTTTATTCATTATTATTAATCCAAGTTCATTTTACATTTCATTCAATTATGTAGGCGAGATTTTGTCTCGCAAGATTTTGTCCCCCTACGGATATAAATGCTTTGATTAGAAAAACCACGATTACAATGTATATCCATTTGTAATATAAATTTAATAATGGAAAAAATTATTCTGAAATATTGTAAATGAGCAGAATAATGGCCACAGGCGGACCTTACGATAAAAAAGACAAGAACATGCGGTCGAGAAAATGTTAACACACATCTTAGTATACTTGACTACAAAGGTACTAGTATTAATCTTAAATGCAATAAGTTACCAATTTTTGATTTTTTTGCGCTACTGAAAATTTAATGATTTTGACGGTATATATATTTTTTTTTTCACCTTCTTAATAAAGGATTTTTACTATAGCAGTTTCAAATATTATTGGCTGTGTGCTGTGAAAAAAACTAGTAAGATGACTTTATTTTCGGGAAAAAAAGGAAATTTTAAGTACTATGTGATAGCTGGGTGTTGAATAAAATTTCTTTTTTAAATTTGCATTTTACTTAACTACCCTAGAGGCAAGTTTTAACGGGTATAGCGTTTCGAAAAAAAAAAAAAAAGCATTTTTTTTTCGACCCACCCTAACATACTACGTATATATATATATATATATATATATATATATATATATATATATATGAATATATGAATATATATATATATATATATATATATATATATATGAATATATATATATATATATGAAATTATAATATATGTTTTCAGTCATAATAGTTGTAAATAAGTAACAAAAATTAATTAATGTGAAACAATTCATAAGTAAAACTTACTGCAAAAAAAAAAAAATATATATATATATATATATATTAATGTCAGCTTTTAGATGTTACTCTGTACTTACCAGAAAATTAAAATTTCCCCATAGACGTAACGTTTGTGAATTTTCTTGAATGTCCTTCCAATCCATTTGCTTGACCTCAGCGAAAAGTTTAGTGTAGCATCACTATATGGCATAGATTTTAAATACTGAGTTTGGATTTCCTGCTATTACTTGTTTTTGAGATATGATGATGAGAGTCACATAGATACACAGACACAGACACACAGGTCACCTTCTAAAAACATGATTTGTGGATTAAGAGGACCTCCAAACTCGTGAATATAACAAAATGTCGATTTCGAAAATTTGACTCTGATTTGAAAACAATACTTTCTGTATGGGAGAGAGAAAGTAAAAAACGTCTTTTTGTACCCTTGACTAATTTTCAACACAATATATTCTCTCTTTTTATTTATTTTTGTTTTTATTGGGTTTTCATGTCTACTCCAAATGTGATATCTCTCATTAAACCTTCTTTTCAGAAAAACAAGATTCCTTTCAGTAAATGGAACCTATTTGTATCTTTTTTGCTAAAGTTACCTCTACAAACAACCATAAAAAGAGTCTAATCTTTTATATTTTTTCTTAAACTTACCCACTCTGATCTGAACTCTAATTTGTATTTAATTATTATTAACGCTGACAAAGTTGATCAAAGTAATTACCTTAAAAAAAAAAAAATGAATTGGGTAACATACTTTGAATCAATTATCAGTGCTAGCTCTTATTGTCATTTGAAAAACTCCCTTCAATGATCATAAAGGTTTTTTAAATAGTTTATTAACAATTCTGTTATACTTAAAGATTATGCGAAATTCTCAACCATTCTTCCATTGACAATATTTTCCTAAATTGAAAAAGCATATTATCTGGTTTCTTCCTATTTTCTCTAACATTGACAGGGCTTGCTCGTTTCTTTTTAAAATACATTTCTTATCTAAATAGTAACACAGTTTTCAATGTAAACACTTTTATGACTTTACTATATCTTAGAAAGGAACTGATTTTCATATTGCAATATCTTATAAAAGCTAATTTTAGAACTTTTTCTGTCTATTTTAAATGGTTAAATAAGGTATTATTAGCATATATTTCCTATTAAAAGAAAACTGTCATATACAAATCCGAATAGATATGCTCTGTTAAAAAGAAATTAAATGCATTCCTTGTTCTAATTCTACTATGGATTATTTATATATTGTATCTCTATTTACTATCATTCATTTTAAAGCTATACTGTTGTTGTTCTTTCTTTATAAGTGATCAAGCGTTCTATCCGAACAACAAAAGATATCGACAATATCTAAACAGATAATTAGAATTATTCATAAATTACCGGTAATAGCTGGAATAAATTTTCAAAATATTGTTTTGACCAATTCTAACGATTCTTATTCTAACGTTAAAGAGAAACATCGTAAGGAAATCGGACTGATATACAATTTTTAATATTCTGCAAACATTCCAAACACGTCTGATCGTGATTTAATCCAGACAAATCGAGATATAACATTATTATTTATTTATTTATTTATTTATTTTTATTATTATTTTATTATTATTTATTTATTTTATTATTATTATTATTATTTTTATTATTATTATTATTATTATTATTGTATTATTATTTATTTATTTATTTATTTATTTATTTATTTTATTTATTTATTATTATTATTATTATTTTTTTTTTTAAGGAAAACCGTTCTATATCTTATCTTTTTCTATATGTTCGAAATAGCATAATTTCACAAACGATAGATGTGATGCGGCTTCTCTATACATCACGTTTGTAGATAGTCTCAATTCACCCGGCATTAATTTGACATTGTTTTTCGGTATCTCTTCCAAAAGGTAAAAATATCCACTGTTATAATTTTTTTTTTAAATATTTATTTTTTATTATTATTATTCGATTTTATTTTAATAATGATCAATAATAACAGCTTTAACCTCCACCTTTTCATTTTTTCTGTTAAGGTTCAATGGACAAAATATATAATATTTTAATTTGTAAGAAGAATTGAGGAAAATATTGTTATTTAATTATAGCTTGTCTATCAGAAGAAAGTAAAATACAATATCAGTATAGTATCAGTAATTAATTCAAAAAAGTGCAAACAATAATTCAATGAGGATGTTAGGGTAAAATAGTTAGAGAAATGTAATATTATATAACTATAAATAATTCAGGTATAAAATATTTGACATTCATTTTGGATGGTCTAATATTTTTAATGCTTAACAAAATGTCTGAAATTTGAGTCTTTTTTATCGGTTCAAGATTATTTTATTTAGTTAATTATATATTTTTGATTAAAATAACACCCCCCCCCCCCCAAAAAAAAAAAAGAAAGAAAGAAAAAAGTGGTATTTTTATAGGCTATTTAAGATTTTAGAAGTTTTAACATTCTTAATTAATCAAAGAAAAAAATGAACAATGACTAATATAGCAATTTTGTTAACGTTATATTATAATTCTTAATTTATATTAATTAAGGCTTTATATATATATAAAATAAAATAAAGTCATGAAGATAATTAAATGTTTTCCTTATTTTTCGTTATGGGTTAATTAACATTTTTATTTACTTATTTATTTATTTTAATTAAATTGAAAAATCTTATTTAAATTTTACAAAGAAAAAGTATATTGTTTGAAATATGACGCAATATATATATATATATATATAAATGGGGTTTTAATTTTTAAGATATTTAAGTAATTATATTTTAACAATTATTTCATTAAAAAATTCTTACATATTCCATTATATATACTTTGCTATAAAAAGTATTATTGGATATCTGTATAATTATTTTTTTAATGATGTTTTGAGAGTTTTATAATAATAATTTAAATAATTTAAATAATTTTATAAATATTTTTTAAATATGTAATTTCCAATTAAATAATTTTAAGAAATTTATATATATATATTTATTTTTCTAATTATTCTAAATGTTTTATAGCGTCGAATAAAGAATAATTTTGATTAATTTTTTGACAGTTAAAACATATTTAAATTATTAGAGCTTTTTCGTTAATTTTAGTTCTTATAAAATAAATAAATAAATGAATAAAATAAAAACCAGCAACTTTAGGGTAAAAAAAAAAAAAAAAAAAAAAAAAAAAACAAGAAATTTAATTGAAATATAATTAATTCTTAATATTTAAACATTAATATGTGTTACGGATAGTAAAATAACTTTGATAAAATCGGCTAAATTTATAATTGTGTAACTTTTGTATTAATAAAGTTATACATTTTTAATTTTCTAAAACCTAAATTAAGCCTTAATGTACAAATAACATAAACATTTAGTATAATATCACTAAGAATTAAACTAACTATAGATACATACATTATAGTCGCACTCCTATAATAAATATATAGATAGATCAATAAAAGCAAACTCAAACATAAAAAAAGGAAAAAAGAAAGAAAGAAAGAAAGAAATGAAAAGAAACCAGGGAAATTTGGACACAGGGGACTGATACTGTCAATCCAGATTGCTATACCACGTCTACTATTACTCACTGTTCTCATACCATTGCCCTTTTAAATGAGTAAAAAACGGTTAAAAGAAAAAAAAAAAAAAAAGCTTAAAATACCATGTGAAAAAAACAATTGCAAATGTGATTAAAAAAAAAATAATAATAATAATAATTATAATCATAATAATAAATAAATAAATAAATAAATAAATAAATAAGAATACAAAATGGGGAAGGGAGTTCCTACCAAAAACTGTTAGGATATTTATTTTACCTTTTGCTCTTTGTGCAGTTTAAATTAAATTGGCCAGACTAAAAAATAATTAAAGTATAAGATTTATGAACATCATCGTCATATTTGTAATGAAGAAATTTTAAAACCTTCTGCTGCTTTTCCTTTCTAGCGTTACGAGTTTAGTCTCTTTTTCTTAACATTAACATTTTTCTTCTTCTGTTTCTTCTTCTTGTTATTTCTTTCTTTCTTTTCTTTCTTTTTTTTTTTCCTTTTAACACTCTTCATGTCTAATGCTTTCCAATTACTGCATAATAATGTCTCGCTCGTTGCTTTTTATATATGTCATGATATTTATTTCTCCTTTTGTTCTTTGTGCAGTTTAGATTAAATTTGCCAAACGAGAAAACAATTGAAGTATAGGATGGATGAACATTGTCGTCATATTTTTAATAAAGAAATTGTAAAGCCTTCTGCTGGTTCCCATTGCTTGTGTTAAGGGTTTTGTCTTTTTTTGTCTTTTCTTTACGTTAACATTCTTCTCTTTCTTCTTCTTCTTTATTTATTTATTTTTTATTTATTTATTTATTTATTTATTTATTTTTTTTAAGTCACTTTATATCTAAAACTTTCCAATTACTACATAATAATGTTTAGCCCATTGCTTTTTATATATGTTATCATATTTATTTCACCTTTTTTCTTTGTGCAGTTTAGATTAAATTGGCTAAACTAGAAAACAATTAAAGTATAAGATGAATAAACTTCGTCGTCATATTTGTAATGAAGAAATTGTATAACCTTCTGTTGGTTTTCATTGCTGGTGTTACGGGTTGTCTTTTTTTTTTTTTTTTTTTTTTCCTTAACGTTAATTTTTTTCTCTGTCTGTTTTTTCTCAGTTAAAGTTATTTACATTTCATTCTATATATATATATATATATTTAAACTCCCTTTATATCTAATGCATGCTTCCCAATTACTACACAA
Source organism: Salticus scenicus (assembly GCA_963930645.1). Lineage (NCBI taxonomy): Eukaryota > Metazoa > Arthropoda > Arachnida > Araneae > Salticidae > Salticus > Salticus scenicus. Next base: position 25,733,584 of record OZ005661.1, on the reverse strand, counting down.
TAATGTCTCGCTCGTTGCTTTTTATAAATATTGTGATATCGGTTTCATATTTTGTTCTTTGTGCTGTTTAGATTAAAAAAAAAAAAAAAAAAAAAAAAAAAACTAAAAAACAATTAAAGTATAAGATGGAGAAACACAGTCGTCATATCTGATCAGAATGAATTTGTAAAATGTTCAGTTGTTTCCCATTGCTGGTTCTACGGATGCTGCCTTTTCACTTTCTCTTAACCATATGTATTGTTGTAAAAGTATTGGTCAGGGTCAAATTTTCGAAATGAAATTTTTGTATTGTACACACGTTCTAAGGTTCCCTTAATCCGAAAAACACGTTTTTAACGGTTAGCCTGTGTGTGTGCGTATGTTATCAACATATCTCAAGAACAAATAGCAGTAGAAAATTGAAATTAGGCATTCTAATTCTCTAATATATAATTATGCTACACTAAACTTTTTGTTCAGATTAAGCAAACAGTTCGTGTACAGGTACACACAAGAGAATTCAAATACATTATGTCTAAGCGAAAATTTCTGATAAGCACAATGTAACATCTATAGATTCCCTAAGGAAAACGGAATTAATATATTTTTTTTATATGCATAAAAACATTTTTTCTATAGATTGTGGTATGGAAATCGTTCATCATTCATTTACAGGGCTACACAAAGTATTTAGATACACTGGGACTGTAGATGGTAGTTGTAAGGAGTTTATATTATACTGTGCAAGAAGTTTTTTATATAATTTAAAGGTAGGAGAGATCGCGCGTTAGGAGATATCACGCCCATAGGAGAACTGTGGGAAATATTAGAATGTGTGAGTTGCGAATTCAGATATTTGTATAACATCGATAGTTAAGTGCCTATTTGAATATGCAGGTTGATTGCTTCAAGAATCTAAAATAAAACGTGGTTATTTTGTATTGTTTTCAAAAATAAACGCTTGGATTTTTATAATATTTATTAAGAATTTCCTTACAATGGTAGTAGTACAAACTAATTTTAATTTAAATAATTTCACATAAGGAACTAATCTGAAGAAATGGTAAGAATACCAATATTTTCCATAAAAGTGAAGAATTATTTTATAAAGGATTGCGAAATCTTTCCTTCCAAAAAGGGAGAGTTTGCTGTTTGTGCTATTTAGGAGAGTTGCGCATTGATTTTTATAAAATTCTATACTAATAGATATTTTGCAGCTTATTGATATCAACAAGATAATGAGAATGAGTTTGTTGAATGCCTGAAATGTGTATCAAGAAATAATTTTGACAAGTAACTGGACTAGTTCAAACCATTCGGGACGGCGTATCTTTTATGATACTGTCCCCAGATTACGAAATTGAACATTATTCGGGAGTGACATGATCAACCAAATTCACACCTATGGTGGAATATAACTCTTGAATGCTAATGTTAGTCTATGAAAAATTTATCGCAAAGTATTTAAATGTTATTTTATATCTATTTAATTTCGCAACATTTTTAAGTATGATGCTTAAGGTTTGAGCAGCTGGCGGCTGACTAAATATGAGCAATAAAACTAAATGCGAGCAATAAATATCCGCCTACTCAAACTTCTTTTTAAGGACTGTAATCATCTAAATTTCAATAAAATAAAAATTAATTAATTAATAAGCGTGAAGGAATTTATAGTTGAAATGAGAAGATTTCAAACCAAGTGAAATTTCTGTTTTGTGTTTTGTGTTTTGAACATATTTGTGCAAAAGATTTTGAGGAAAAAAAAAAAAAAAAAAACTTTAGTTTATAATAAACGGTGGGCATATTCTTGGCTTAAAAGTGAGCAGGACTAGCTATGTATCACTTTACACATAAGGTGTTTTATCCCATTTGTTTATTTGCTCGGAAGTGCATTGCACACCTTTGTGTACAATCCGTCTCAGGCAGTTTCATTTGCGACAGGTGTTTATATGATAACTTGTTGAAGAATAACCATGTAGAAGAATAAGTATAACGATTTTGAAAAACGAGTGATTCGTCAGCAGAGAAGAAACAATTAAAACTAAAAAGTAAACATACTAATTTTAAGTTTAACGTGTCATTTAGTAACTTAATGTTATTTTTCAATCTTTATATGGCCTTGTTCATTTTTCTGTTTATTTTATACCTTTTCTCTACATAAATTTTGTAATTATTTTTAAATTTCTTCCATTTTTCTAATTTTTTTATTACTGAATTGAATTATCCACTCCTAATACAAAAATATTGTTTACCTTACGACAATGTCATTCAATTGCAATTATTATTATTAACAATATAATTGTAGTTATAATTAAGAGCAATCTCTCCTACCCATGACTGCAATCACTCCTATGAGAAGAGATTACGTAAAATCACTCTCTTGTTTTTATTACAGCTATCATTTAAAATTATTTAAAAAAATGTACTGGAAATGCATAGAAGAAGGATCAATTCAAAATTATGCACCAATAGTTTAGCAAAAAAAAAAAAATAATATCTGGACTTTTTATTACGTGTTCTGTTGAATTGTACGCCAACTCTCTTAGCTTTACCTTAAAACTAAACATAAGGACACAATGTGGATGTGTATATAGTTTACAGACACTATACAGCTATCGATATTAAGCTAAACGTTCTTTTCTTTTGGGTATAATTTATGTAAGAGCTTTTCTACTATGTCGACGAACACTGCTCAGGAAGGAAAATTAATTTTTCATACAGAAACTGTAAACAAAGTTTTTTATTTATTTACTTATTTATTATTTTAATAAAATCATGATTTGAGGTGCTCTTATTACGAAAGTTCAATTTTTAACAGTTTATCTGTATGCATATCTGTTACCAGCATAATTTAAAAACAAATAACTTCAGGAAATTAACTGCAGGAACAAATAACTGCAATGTTACTATTTTGAAGTTTGAATTACGTTGCTACTTTAAAATTTCATCAAGATCGGCAAGTTTGAAAATACGTTCTATAAACAGAAAAATTACGTTGATATAACGTATATTTCTGGTTCACAGAAAATTTCAGGCAGCAAACATAACTTTTTTTTTTTTTTTTTTTTTTTTTTTTTGACAGTGTATATATATTAAAATTGAAGATACCTGAATTTAATGGGGGTTGAGAAGGGGAAGGGAGATAGGTCTCCCTCACACAGAATTATATGTGAAATAACATTGTTTCTAAACCTTTATTATTATTATTATTATTATTATTATTATTATTTAGTAAATTGAACTTTGTTATTTTATGTTATTGATCTTAAGACTTAATATGTACAATCTATCTTTATAATATTGAAATGCAGGTTAAGATAAATCTTTGTTCATGTGAGTGACACACCAGAATGATATTCTTAACGTCAACATTATTCTCCTTCTGTTTCTTTTTTATTTATTTATTTATTTTTTAAACTCCATTTATTTCTAATGCTTTCTAATTACACTTAATAATGCCTTGCTCGATAATTATGCACTATTTTCTCTCACGAAATTCTTTAAATTGTATATATATATATATATATATATATATATATATATACATTATTACTGTAGATGGCAGCATTTTTCATGTTACAATAATTATGAATAATAATCTGAATCCTTATTAGGACTTGAATCCTTATCTGAATCCTTATTCTACCTGAATAGCTCTGTAAATCCTTTATTTTACTCCATGTTCACTGCAATTTTGAACTGATTAACTGTGCTTTTAACTGATATCTGATTGTTAATTTTTACATGTGTCTCGTTTATTCTATCTTTGAGTTGCATCCGTTTCAATAATATTTTTTTAAGTAATTTTGTATTATTATTTGTTGTGGTGAGTTTATTTTGATATACGATTTTAAATGGTTTTGGATTTTCATTTTTAGGTAATAGTTTTATTTTGATCTTCGTTTTTTCTGTTTTTACTATGGGTGTTTCGGACCTGTGAACAAAGAACTTCTTAGCTTTTGCATTCTTTGTGACAGAAAAACATCCATTTTTTAGCATATTAGCATTCTACCAGGCACTTGAAAACGTTAGAAAGCAAATTATGCTTTTTTTCTCATTCCAATTTCTAATAATTCATTTCGATTTTTCTTTAATTCTTTTTTTTTGGTTTGATTTCGGTAGTCTTCGCTTATGATCCAAAATATTGTTTTAATACTGAAGTTAAATCATCTTTAAATTTTAAATTTTTGCACTGATAACATTGTATTACTATATTTATATGATTTCTAAGGTAATGCTGCATATAGCGCTTTATCTGGAAATGAAGCTTTTTATTAATATTTTTATTATTTTTTATTTCATTATGTGTACGCACAGTGTTTGCTATTACTTAATCAGTTTTTTTATTTTCACGAAATTTTGAAATACATCATTTTATAGCTGCTATCTGCGCATTTTATGTTGTATTATTATTATTATTAATATTATTTATAACACTATTTCAATTCTCATTCAGTGTATTAATTATTTATACACTAATTCAATTCTCAATCACTGTATTACAATTCTCATTCAGTGTTTTGCAATTTAATGATCATTTTGAACTAATTTTATCACTTAATTAGCATGTTTCTACGTATTATTTTTTAATTTTCATCCTTTCATTAATTTTTGATATTCTGTTATGTTGTATAATCATTTTCCTTTTGACTCTTCGACCTAATATTTTTACTAGTAATATTGTTTGTTTTACTACATTATTATTTGTTAGTCTTTCATTTTTTGGGGTCTAATTTAAGTAACATATTTTTGTATATATTTTTGTATATATCATTGATGAATTTTCATCATGGTTATGTATATTTATTTTAAATATTAATGCTTAAGATTTTCAAATAAATTATTTATTTATAGGAACAAATATATTTTTATTTTTAAGAATTTATCAAGCTTTAGTTATAAATGTATGCAAGCTTAGTTAATTTTTTATACTTTTTATAATTATTGTCTAAATTTATTATATTTATAATATTTATCTTCTTTATTCATTACATGGTAATTCTTAGTAAATTCTTAGCGCCTGGCAAAAAAGGCATATCTTATGGTTTGTCTTGTGCTCGGTGCAGAGTAATGTATAGGGATTACTCTGGATCGTCATCCTGCTACCTATATCATCCACCTCTTCGCAATTCATTTTTCAAAAAATGTATTTCTTCAAGGTGTCTTACTTGTCCTCTTGCTGATGCTTCTCATTTTAGAGATAGCTCTTCTCATGTTACATTTTGTAAGGCTTTTAATATTATTTACTCTATCAAGGGCAATTTATGCAATATGATATATATTGGACAAACTAGTAATCCATTCCAAAAGCGTATTAACTTACATCGATCTGATATTAAAACATCACGTCAATTTACTACAAATTTTGAATATATGCACTTCCATCAACATGACTTTAATAATATTACTGTGAAAATTCTCAATTTTAAGAAGAATTTGAATGAACGTCTCTTACTTGAATCTCAAAATATTAAATTAATGAATACAATTTATCCTTTTGGTTTAAATTATAATGTTTTTCATAAACAACATATTGTTTATTCCAATGTTTCAAAAATTGATTTTTACAGTAATATTTATGCTACATTAAATCACTCTGTATTTAAAAAGACTACTAGAACTTCTAGGGGTTCTTCTAGGTCGTCTTCCCAACTTATGGACATTTCATCTATATTACAAAATCTCAAATCCTTAGAAAGTATTTTCTTCAATCTTATAATTGGAAAAATATACGTAATTTTATATTTGGAATAAAAAAGAAGTATCTTCTTAAATATTTTAAAGTATTCCATTCTCATACTTTTGATTCACATTTCAGTGATGTATTTTTTGATATTTTACACTATAGGGCTGTGTTTTAATATTAAACTTGACTTAAAATCTGGTCAAAAAATAAATAACTCTGTCTTGATGATAAATTTTTCTCATCCTGTTTTTAATAAACTTCATATTCACAATATCCTTAATGATCCATCCAATCATTTTCCCATCAAAAACTTCGTCATTCAAAAAACTTGTAAATACAATATAACTTTAGGCAGAAAAATATTTACCTACAATAAATTTGCTAAATTTCTTAATTCTAATTAACAGCCTCTGTGCTATTGTTCTTATTCCAAATATAAATCTTTTTTCAATCCATCTCATGGTCATATTATTACTGGCGATATCAATATTGTGGAAAATCTTACTTTAAGATCTTTGATGAAGTATGGTACTAAATTCCGTATGCTTTCAAAATTCAAATTTCTTGATATCATTACTCAATTTAATTTAGACTTGGATCTCTTTATATACAAAATTGCTATTGATTATAATAAACCAGTGGAATTTTTTAATGAGTGGAAATTTAAGTTACTTGAGAAATTTAAACTTGATTTAGTTTATAATGTGCACCATCTTTCTAATATCAAGTACTTTAATTTCAAAGAAATTAATTCAGCAAATTCTAGACTTACAGTCTAAATTTATTATTACTTATGTTGACAAGGCGGCTTATAGATATGCAATTATTTGAAAAAAGTATTATAAACAACATTTTTTTGATACTATGGATACTAGTAATATTTTTGTTAAGATTAATGACAATATAGAAATTAAAAATAGGCATATATTTAATTATACAAGTTAATAAATACTAAAAATATTAACTATAATTATCCTTATTAACTAGTAATTCCAAAATTTCATAAAGATCCTATTAAATATCGTACTGTTACTGTTGCATGTAATGCCTATACTTCTAATACTAATATTATGTTATTAAATATCCTTAAAAAATTACATAGTTATATTGCTTCTAACAAGTGTATTTTTTTTCTAAAAAATAGTTTTCAACTCAAAAATAAAATTAAAAATCTTACTGATATTACTGGTATAAAAACCTTGGATTTCAATGATCTTTTTAATAATATTGTTATTAAAGATATGTTTGATATTATAAATAAGCTTTTTGTAGAAAATCTGCAGTATCTAAATCTAAATAATAACATTACTCCCTCAGACTTTAAAACTCTGACTAGGTTTATCCTATACCATAACTATATTTTATTCAATAATTCTTTATATAAACAACGTTTAGGATTGCCACAAGGTGGCGTTGCTTCTAGTATATTAGCTGATCTATACTTATATTATTATGAGTGTGACATTGAGTGTACTAATTTTAAATTACTACAATACATAAATGATATAATTATATTATATTTGGATAAACATCACACCAATCTAGACGCAGACAGCACATCGCCTCCCCAGGATATCTTCAAGATGTGTTCTGGATGAAAAGGCATCCAGAAACGTCCTTAAGATGTACTGTGGATAAGTTAACCCTAACTGTGCTGTTAGGGGACTTAGGTGTTAATTATCCTGAAAATCTGTCTCTTAGTAGTACTGATTTGGAATCTAGTGTTATTAGTTTCTTAGATTTAAAAATTATTCTTAATAGTAATAGCCAAGAAGAATTTGACTTATATGATAAAAAGAAAGATTTCCCCTTTAAAGTAATTTTTTTTACTAATTTTAAAACATGTTTACATAAATCTGTTTTTGTAAATATTCTTCTTAATTTTAACCTACGGATCAAATAATTAGTGTCTGATAAACATCAAAAAGTACTATCTTTCAAACTTCGTGGCAAATTACAATCGTAGATGGCAACACTATTCAATCAACCACATTGATTATCATAATCCTAAGAAAATAAAAAGGTTTTGTCTTCTTTTACTTTGTTCCATGCTTCCTGGCCATTTTGTACAGACATTATATGTATTTTATCTCTTTTTATTTTATTATCTATTCATTTCATTATTTATTCATTTTATTTATTCCTTTTATATTTTATTTTATTTATTAAATTTTTCCATTATTTTCATCACATTACTATAGATGGCAGCACTATTCATGTTACAATAATTATGAATAATAATCTGAATCCTTATTAGGACTTGAATCCTTATATGAATCCTTATTCTATCTGAATAGCTCTGTGAATCCTTTATTTTACTCCATGTTCACTGCAATTTTGAACTGATTAACTGTGCTTTTAACTGATATCTCATTGTTAAATTTTTACATGTGTCTCGTTTATTCTAACTTTGAGTTGCATCCGTTTCAATAATAATTTTTTAAGTAATTTTGTATTATTATTTGTTGCGGTGAGTTTATTTTCATCTACGATTTTAAATGGTTCTGGATTTTCATTTTTAGGTAATAGTTTTATTTTGATCTTCGTTTTTTCTGGTTTTACTATGGGTGTTTCGAGCCTGTGAACAAAGAAATTCTTAGCTTTTGCTTTCTTTGTGACAGAAAAACATCCATTTTTTAGCATATTAGCATTCTACCAGGCACTTGAAAACGTTAGAAAGCAAATTATGCTTTTTTACTCATTCCTGTTTCCAATAATTCATTTCGATTTTTCTTTAATTCTTTTTTGGTTTGATTTGGGTAGTCTTCGCTTATGATCCAAAAAATTGTTTTATTACTGAAGTTAAATCATCTTTAAATTTCAAATTTTTGGACTGATAATATTGTATTACTATATATATATATATATATATATATATATATTTATATATATATTAGTCATTTTCTTATTTATCTGTATTTATTAGTATTTACATTTACTTTCTTTCTAGTAACTTTGGATACGTCAGTAACTATGTGCTTTATTTATTTATTTTCACTACATTAATAAATTTTGTGCGTTGTTGATTTCATGCTTTACAATTCTATTTTTTAAACCTGGTTAAATGTCGTTATATAAATTTAAGTTGAACAACTTTGTAAACTTGTATAAATTATACTTTTTCATATAATGATTTCTCTCCCTCTCTCTCTTTCTCTCTTTTATTATTATTATTATTTTGTTGTTGTTGTTGTTGTTGTTGTTCAAATTTATATATAATTTCTAAAATCTCCTGTTTGTCCCGAAATATTCCAAATAATACTTCTACAATCGCAGTAGTTTTTAATTCTGCATACATAGCATTTATTGTAGTTATTTGTATGTTTCCAAACACACCTTTTTCCAAATTTCAGATCGTTTTCGATCACCCGTACTATTTATGAACTGTATTTACATACTAGTATTATGTTTTAATCATTAATTGAGGTTATGTTTTCTTTTTTTTTTTTCTAATTATTATTAAATTTTATATAATATGAATCAAATTCTTATCTATCTATCTATCTATCTATCTATGTGTCTATCTATCTATCTATCTATCTATCTATCTATACATATATATAAAACCTTTTAAGACATTTAATTCTGTTACCAAAAATGAGTTTAACAAAAAGTTCTGAAATCCAAATTTCATTGTTTTTTTTTTTTTAAACGACTAGAATAATAATAATAATAATGTTAAAAAAAAAAAAAAAAATCATTGTCTTATAAAACAGATTGTGAGGTATGGAGCAGCTTTCGTAGAAAGCTCGCAAAGTAGGAGTTGCTAAGTTATAGAGTTGGAGAGAGAATCATTGATTTTTACTCTGCTTACTAAATCACTCTACAAAAAAAGTAGGTAGGAATTGCGAATTTAAAAAGGGTAGCTTCTAATTTTGCAAGAATTACTAAATAAATAAGTTTCTGTGAAAACGGGGTTGAATGAAAAGATGTAAATCAGTTAAGGTATAAAGTAAATGTTGAAATCGTGCTGGGTGTGGTTTAGATGGCTAAGGATCTTTTACTTTAAAGTATATTTTTGCCACGAGTGTTTCTGAGGCAAAGACATCTACGAATTTTTAAAAGTTCAGCAAGTTTGTTGTCAGTTTCGTGATATAGGTAATATAGCTTAAATTACTGTTTTATGGTGAGATTATTAAGCCTCCTATGTTTATCAAGGTATTGAAAGCATTTAGTATTTATACTTCCACGAAGAGCGCAAAATGTTTATCTTTCAGAATTCATTAATAAATGTAGTCTGATTCATCTTTAAATTGTCCCTTTCGTGTAGAATCAAAATTGTGATGACATGTCTCCGGACAACATTTAGGGGCGAGCCCCAGACCGTCGCCAATTTTCCATCGCGCAGCACTAGTGAGACGTAAAACCTATCCATCCATCATTTAAATTGAGTTTCAATTAAAGCATACCATTAAATTTTACATTTGACTCTGTAATTTATTACTTCTCTACACAGCAGTAAATGGAGAATTTAGAAGTGCGACCTTCGTTACTGCGGTGCCCTTTGTTACATTGGCGCCCAACATATTTCTATAACCCTCCCTCGAGAGAAAGAAAATATTTTTATACCCTTCCCTCGAGAGTGTATTTTACTGGATCCAATAATGTGGATAACTTTTTTGATGAACTAAACGAATATTTTGCTTTAAATAAAATTGAAGACCCTGATAAACTTAATATATTATATTCTAAAAGGAGGCGCAAAATGTTGGTATGATACTGTGGCTACAAGTTCTTTGGGAGAAGACCCTATATTTGATGATTTAGGACGTAGTATAAGAAATGCGTTCACTCATACCATAGACAAACCGAACTACGACAGGAATTGCATGTCATAGTTTGACAAACCTACGAAATTTTTTTTGCATAAACTTGAAATTATGAAGAAGCTTAATTTACAATTATCTTTTGCTGCAGTTCTAGATTAAATAACTCCAGTTTTTACAATTCCTCTCTAAGATTTCCTAGATATGCATGATATATTCGTAGGACTCACTATTTTAAATATTAAGAAAATACGAGCGTCGTCATTTTTCTACATCTTAAAAGGAAAGTGAAGTAAACTATCAGCAAGAATAGAACACCCCCTTCCCCCCCGCACCTCAAAATGCTTCTCGTAACTGTAATCTTCATGAAAATGAAACAGTGAAAGAGCTTAGAAATTTTCCACGCAAATTTTCTAGAAATGATTTTTAGCGTAACGATAAATACTATCGTAATTGGTCCAGAAATACATACAGCGAAGCTAAACAGCTAACAAAGTGAGATAGAAATAGCCCTGTAAATCTGCACAGTATTTCTGTTAGTCCAGTGAACTTTTCATCTCATCTTTATGGGCTGTTCATTTTAGAAAGATTAACAGGGGTCGCAGTGCTCCTACATTCTTACAATCGTTTTATTATACTGTCATCATAATTTTCAAAATGAAATTTTTCTTTTAGACTTAATAGCACTAAACCTTTCAAAAGAAATTTCTTTCTAAAAATTGTGGTGTAAGTATAATAAAACGATCGTTAATATATAGAAACGCGGCGACCCCTGGGTAAGAAAGTAGAGCTGACCACATCAAATGAACCCGTTCTGAAACTAAATTAACAGATTAAAAATTGTTCTAAAAATGCATACAATGTGTATGAAAAAATTCTTGTCTAAAGTTTTCTGAAAATGTTGAATGATATAATGAAAGGGAAATATATTTTGAGGATGCAATTAATATTTTTAAAGAATGTCCTAATATTCAGTGTATAAATGATGATGAAATTTCGGAAAATTTTAAATATGAAACTGATACTTAATTAAATGATGCATTTGATATATTTGAGTATAATTCTTTTATTGTAGAATACAGAAATGATGTAAACCCTTCTGAAATTTTTAAATGTGATAGCGAAATAGAAAATTTAATAGATATTTTTGCTAAAAATGCTTCAATAAATAACGTTGAAACTGTTATAATTTCTGAAGTTGAAAAGGATAAATTTTAATTGTCCAACGATATTAAATAGTTTAATTCCATAGAAGGGGAAACTGGAAAAGTATTTTCTAAATTTACAGATGATAAATATAATAATATTTGTGAAAAATCTATTTCTTTACATGTTTTTTATGTAAACGAGATGTATGCATTAAGCCTTGGTCTAAACGATTTTTCAAATATGTTAAACGAAGGAGACTATATTAATTTTGATTGTTTAGAAGTAATTAATGATTTAACAAGAACAAAAAATCATGCAGTACGCATTGATTATTACCACTTTCCAACTATACATACTTGTTGTATCGTATATCTGTATATATATATAAATTACGTGTCACGATGTTTGTCCGGGGTAAACTCCTAAATTAAGGAACCGATTTTAATGAAATTTTGCACACTGTGTGCAGTTTGGTCCAACTTGAGAGATAGGATAGTTTTTATCTCAATTTATTGTCACAATATTGTTTTATTGCAATTATTTTTTAATTATAGACCTTTATTAAAGTTGCTCCAAAATATCTGTGAGTTCCATTAATTTAATTGTTGCCAAAAAAAAAAAAAAAAAAAAAAAAAAAAAAAAAAAAATACGAGTTCATTTTCTTTCGACATAAAAATAAATACATTTAATCAAACATGAACGTTAAAAAATTATAAAAAGTTAAATTATGTATCGCACGAAAATTGACGTCATAATCAATTTAAAGATTTTATACACATTGATAAAGTGCTAATGTAGTTCTATCATAGATATAGTAATATATATAGATCTCTCATCCCCATGTTATCGTACAAAGATTTTTGATGCCGAAAAAAAAAAAAAAAAAGCTTTAGAAACAGCCATTAAGTGGTATTGAAAAAAAAAAAAAAAAAAAGAAATGAAAAGAAAGAAAGAAATATGAATTTGAAACTGTATCTGGAGTCTTCCATTCCCCTTTAGCAAATAAATTATTCATAAATTTTATTTGCTAAAATATTAGTATGTATTCCCGTATGTACTCGGGGAAAGACGGCCATATTTTGGTAAAAACGTCGTCTTTTCCCAAATGAAAAGGAATAACTTTTTTCTCCCCAATGATCACTCTATTTTATATATGCTATACTATATCTATGAGTACTATACGCAAGCGAAGTGTGACTCACTGACCGTCTGTGCAGCCAAGAAAAAGATTTCCTATGTTAATTGCCCACTGGATTTTTTGTAAGAAATTATTAAAAATCGAGGAAATTTATTTCCCGGTTTTAATCCTTATATTTGGGTATAGATATGTATTAGTTATCGCGGGTGTTAGATTGAATTATTTTGCTGTCAAATTGACAAAATTTTAATTTTAAATTTCAAAACTCTGTCGCCCTTGGCTTTTATTATTATTATTATTATTATTTGGCGATCAAAAGCGTAACACGAAAATATGCATGCCAGATGTATGCATTGTACGAAATGTAATATGTATTATTCATTGTACGTATGTATGACATGTAATATGTATTGTACGAAATATTGTTTCATATTATTCATTACTCCTTCAATATAAGTTGTTAAAACAACCATGATTTTTGAAAGGAATTAAATATTTTCGCCAGATAATTTGGCGATATTCTTTTTTTTTCGCCAAGGATGACAGAAATGAAATCTATTCCGCTGCAAAATATTAGTATCTTACATCAGATATTTTATTTAGACATTTGAAAACAAATTTGACTTCAAACTATGATAGAATATTTATCATTTTCCTTTTAATTAGTATATTATTAGTATATTAAAATTTAAAAGCATGGTATATAAAAAGTTTTTTTTTTTTTTTTAAACTTATAATTATTCTTATCTTAATCCTCAATGTTTCCCATCTTTATTAACTTGAATTTACTATTAAAATTTTAACATACTCAAAAACTTCTCATCACTTCGTTAAAATACACTAAACTTTTCCAAAATCTTTTTCTATTTAAAATGATACATGTATTTACTTTAAATGTCCAATATTTCATAAGATTTCCAATTTTAAAGTTTTAAAATATTTATCAAATTTACTTATTTTTCTGGTTTAGCCTTATTGTTTTCCTTTTTATAACTACAGCTGTTGCCCTCTTTAAAATATTTAAAATGATGAGGTCATTTTATAGTAAAATTATCCATTATAGCATATATTATATTTCACGCCTCCATAAAAATTGATTTTAAAATCGTCTGTTTCTTTTATACTTTTATTTTAATAGAATTTTAATAGAATTTAATTTATATATTAGTCATTTTAGCAATTTTATCCAAAGTAGCATTAGAAATAATATATATCACTTCTCCATTAAAATTTATAGGATCCTACAATAAAATTAATTTGTGCTTAATATCAGCACTACGAAAATTTTTATCAATCGCTTCCAAATTTTGACCTAAGTTTCAAATCTCAACCCTGTGGGTTTTTACATCGGCTACAACGTTTTCGTCTTTGTTCGTAAATAATAATTTGACTGTACTAAATAGTTTACAGCCGTATAATTCAACGTATAACTTAGTCACAGCAACGCGTGGCCGGGTCTGCTAGTATATATATATATTATTCTTTGCTTAAGTTATCACACAGCAGACAGGCAGAATGACTGAAAAATATACAGATTGACTAATTGAATTTCAAACAACTCTTAGACATTGTTAAGAAGTGTTAAACGGGTTTGACACAAAAGAAAATCCTGCATTTAAATTATAATTTCAGCCCTTGATCTATCTGAATGTTTTAACGTAGCCCTGTAAATCTGAATGTTAATTATATCATATTTTATACAATATATTATTTTAGAATAGTAACAAACCATGCCATTTTTTTATGATTTTTACAGTAGAAAGTTACTTAAATATGATTTTTAAAAATGTCTGACCTAAAACGCAATACATATTGGCTCTTAGTTTTATTAGCCGACTTCAAAAAAGGAGGGGGTTCTCAATTCAGACAGTATGTACTTTTTTGTTTATTTTTTTGCTTGTTAGCTCATAACTCCTGAACGGATGCTCCGATCTAATACTTTTTGTTTTGTTGTAAAGGTCTTGGTCTGAAATAGGTCCCATTGCAATATCTTTACGATCAAAAGAAAATACAGGGTGCCCAAAAAAGTGAATCCCGACACTATTAACTGTTGAACCGCTGCAGTTAAAATCATAAAAGTTGTATGTAGGTATAGTAAAGTGATCATGCGCAACCATATTTAACCACCTATAGCGCTATCTGGTGGAAAACAGTGGAGTTAGCGTTCCTATCTCGAAAACGGTTCAAGAAAGGGAAAAAAAAGTGAATTACATAGTTACAGGATATCATCGATTTAGTACGAAAAGACACTTTGTAGGCATTAATGCTAAAAATAGAACGATTTAAACGATCATTTGTTTGCCCGCAAATTCCTATTTACTTCATACTTGAACGACATCTCATACGTTGTAGCATAGCGGGTGACATTTATGCTATGTAAAATTCAAAAAATGGTTATTGTAAGCGGTCACATCGATTAAAGTATAGACGTTTTAAACAGACTTCATAAAAGAGGAGGTTCTCAGTTGAATTGAAACCATGTTTTTTGTCGTTGTAGTTGAGGTTTGTTAGCTTATAACTACGTGAAAAATGCTTTAATTTTAATTTTTTTTTTTTTTTTTTTTTTGCCGCAAATATCTTGGCGTGAAATAGGTCTCACTACGATTTTATTAATATCTAAACAAATTACAGGGTATATTCACAAGATTTCGTTCTCACTCTAACTGCTGAACGGCTGCCCCTACACTCGTAAAAGTAGTATGTAAGTATTGTAAATTGGCCATGCGCTACAAGAAATGACCGCTTACAGCGCCACCTGGTGGAAAGATAACGGAGTTAGTGTTTCTATCTCAAAACATCATAAGGTATGAGAGAAAAGTTAAATTACAAAGTTGTACTGTATTATTGATTTAGTCACGAAAAGTAACCTTGTAGACATAAATGTTTAAAACAGGATGTTTAAATGTGCATCTGTGTGTTCGCAGTTTTCAACACTGTAAGCAAATAAGAATTCAATTCACGCGCATATATAAAATATAAGATTTACCTGAGGATTTGCCTAATATTCTGAAAATATACTTAAATTTTATTAAAAAAAAAAAAAAAAAAAAAAAAAAAAAAAAAAAATCACTTTTAAATATATATAGGCTGAAACCCTGTGTGTGACTTTTAGTGCGTATTTTTAGTCACGAAGTATTAAATAATATTGCACAGTAGCATATTTTTTTTTTTTTTTTTTCTTTTATCAGATATCGAAAGCATTTTATGAAAGAAGATCAAGCTGTAAAATACAAACCAAAAAAGTACTAAGAATTATTAAAAATCGTGTAGCGTCAATCTGAAGAAAATTTTTGTTTTAAAATATAACTTTATTATTTGATATCTTATTTAACATATATGTGAATATTAGTATATTTATATCGACTTTGTTTCGTTCTCATAAATATCTTAAAATATATAATGAAGAGGGTTTAATAGAATTTAAGAGGGTTTATAAATAAGAGGGTTTAAGAAAATAATGAAACACAGATTATATCCTTAAAGCTAACACCACTACTTGCGTAAAGTTATCTCGGTATTATTTAATCACTTAGAGAAAATCTACCAATTGTTATTCTTATTTAAATTTTCTGTTATATCGGCCAATCTGAATCTAATATTCTAATATATTATATTTTATAGAGATTAATCATTCTATTATTTGGATTGAATTTATCCAATTACTTATTTTAAAACTACATAACATAAAAAATACGTTTTTTTTTTTTTTTTTTTTTTTTCTTTTTTGGGGGGGGGGGGGGGGTGGAGATGTGAAGAGGTTTAGGTAAAACATTCAAAAGTCTCTATTTTTATACAATTTGCTCGAAAAGAAAATATTCTATTAAAGTTAATTATAAATATATATTTTAATAGATTTTACTTTTAAAACTGCTAAGGGATTCTAGAGGATTTTTTTATAAAATATAAAAAAATGCAGTAATATTTGTGCAGGTGTCATGTATTTATTTTCTTAGAAAGGATATTTAAATACAGTATGAAATTTAATGTGCAGAATTTTTCAGAGTTCTTCGTTAATATCTTCGCAGCCGATGTTTTTGTATATTGTATAATTAGCCACGACTTCACGTGAAATGAGTTAATATTTTAATAAGTATTCTATTATTTTCAGATATATTATAACAAAAACAATTATGATTGAAACTAATTTATGAAAGGATATTTCTATTTAAATATATTTTTGGTACATAAATGAACAAAGAAATAAAAAAGGAAAAAATCCCTGCTAATAAAAACAATATGCACGTTCCATATATCCTATATGATATAAAAAGTTCAGGAACCTCCCCCCCCTCCCCTTTTTGTTATTTGTCTTATTCTCCTATTTCGATCTCTTTTAATTTGGTTTTTGTAAAAGAAAAATAACCAGGGTTTTTTTTTTTTTTTTTTTTTTTTTTTTTTTTTATTACAGAATGTGTTATACTGGTTTGGAATATTAATTATATATATTATTATTATTATTGTTATAAATATCTAGTAATAAAATGAAAATTATTGGAATCAAAAACACTTTTGAAATACCTAATATCCTACTAATTACGAGAAAAAAATTAGATTAAAATGTCTGAATTTTTATAAAATGCATTATATTTTCATAAATGCATACATTTAATAATTTTTCATAGACATTCATTATTTGCATGCACTGTTTTTTTTTTTTTTTTTTTTTTTTTTTTTTTTAACGAATTGTAAAGTTTAATAATATTTTCAAAAGTAAGATGAATTCGTATCGTTTTATCTTGTTTTAAAAATATGTCTGTTCCAGAAACTCCATTTTAATTTTTAACTCAGAATAAAGTAGTGAAAAGTTCAGTATTTTACGGTAAACTATTAACTTTTATCATATTACGCTACCACGCGGAATATATGAAAAATTCATTTTAAATTGGAGAAGAGAAACATTTAACTATATACCCTAAAAACAAGTGTTTAACATCGTAAGAAAGCTTCCAAGCATAAAGAAATGTTTTAGCCTATTGGCAGCAATCCCTTTTTCCCCTACCTTTTACCCGCAAGAAGTGGAAAAATCCCATTCGTTACTCGGCACATGCGTGATAGCCCTGGAATCTTATTCACTCTGATCTCTTCTCTAGAGCCAGTTGATTCTCTAGTAAGATTCTTCACACTCCTCAGTTTTTCGTCTCTTGAATTTCATAAGTAGAGGAAGAGCGTGCATGCGCTAGATAGTTTTGAATGTAACAAGATGGTGAAAGATTGCGGAAGATATATCAATTAATATTGAATATTTACCTTTCTTGGACTAAATATTTGAATTAGCAAAATAACATATAGCAAAATTTGTGTTACTTTATTTGTTCATATTTTGTTAAAATAATTATAAATTATAACTGAGAATTATTTAGATTTTTTTTTCTTTTAAAATTATTTCAATTATTTATTTTCACAAGCATGGTTATAATATAATAACGTATATATATAATGAGTTTGGTAAATAAAAAAAGAGCTGAAGCGTAATATCAAATATCTTTTGTCTTAAATATTAAGGCAATTGTTAAAATGTTTGGCAAATCATAAAAAAATCACCAAATAACTTTAATTTGTACCCATTAGATGGTTTCGCCGTATTATATAATTATAGTTTCTTTTTTAAATTTTACATTTATTAAAATAAGAAAACAAACGGCTTGGTAGTGTTATAATTTTAAATTTAAGTTTTTCACAAGATTATATTTATAATATAACCAAAATTTATGCAATCAAGCACCATGACATTAACAAGCTTTTCACCTTTACTTTCAATCGCAACAATGTTAATAATTATTTGCCATTTTACTATAAGTCGTCACATAGACACCGAAACAAAAACATTAAGTTCTAGAGTTGTTCGCACAAGGTACGGACCACTTAGGGGATTTGTGAGCACATTATCAAATCGCCTTCTACAACCATCCGAGGTATTTTTAGGGGTACCATACGCTGGAGCACCCAAAGGACCACTACGATTCATGCCTCCTGTTACCTCACCACACTGGAAGGATGTGAAAGTCGCCGATACTTTGAGTCCTGTCTGTCCACAAAAATTACCTGATATTTCTAATGAAACTGAATCTCTGGCTAAAATGCCATTTGGAAGGTACCAATATCTAAAGAGACTTATACCGTACCTTACAAATCAAAGTGAAGATTGCCTATATCTTAATATCTATGTTCCTTTGACAGGTAAGTGGAACACATATTTATATTCATATTTGCCAAGTCTCCCACTATAGCAATTTTAAGTTTATTTAATTACATAAAATTAATGTAAAATATTTTTATTATAAAGTAGTGGTGATAAATTTGATTTTTAAATATTAAATGTTGGCAAGTATGTATATTTGAAAATTTATTTTTTCAAAGTGGTTTGACATTTTATTTCGCAATAATTAAACTTATAGGTTAACTATTAATACATTTGCTATAAAAAATCTTGAAAAAAAAATTTTATGACAGTTAAAAAATACAAAATTATTAATATGATAGGATTTGTTTCGAAATACAGTATACAAATTTACTTATATATGCTATTTTCTTATAACATAATATAAAAAAAAGTAATACTATATGTTTTTTTTTTTTTTTTTTTTTTTTTTTTTCTTTCAATCGTAAGTGAAAAATTCTTTCTAATACTCAGATATCAAAGTTGATAGATATGTTTTTTTTATAGTAGTGAATATGTTTTAACGAAAATTTTTATTAAAGTAGTAATGTAAGATAATAACTTTTCATATAAGTTTTCTGAAAACTATACTTATGTATTAACGTCTCTGTAAAATAATTACCCCTAAATTTATTTCATTTTTGTCTAGTTCATTTTAAATATATCAAACTCAGTTCACAATATTAAAATATAAGATTTTAAATAAATAAATATATATTATTATTATTTATTTATTTATCGCAACATATATAACGGTTGATGGATTTAATTCTGGATATTGGTAAACAGAAACCTTTTTAAATAGTATTAAAATATAGTGTAAAATAATTACGTTTCGTTGTAAGATATTTTTGGAACTTAAAATGTTTATTTCTGACTATATTTTTATTTGATTCTTTAATAAAGCTTAATGAAACATCATTTTTTTTTTTACGCAGTTCTGAATATGTACATAAAAGTAAAATAATATTTTCACTTTATATATATATTTTTCTATTTTTTTTTCAACATTTAATTAGAATGATGAATATATAACAAAACCCGTTAAATTTAATTATTTATGTTAAATGTAAATATAAATTATAAATTTCAACATGGCCTTCTTGATACATTTTTATTTATATTTCACTCTTAATATCATATTGAAATAATTTCCCTTTCTTTCATGGCAGATTCTGTTGTTACCGTAAAATATGAACATTGTCAATTATATTTAACCAATTATATTTCGATTTATTAATGCAATAAAAATATTTTATAAGTTTTCAACGTATTTCTCGTATAATTTTTACACATTTCCATCAATATATAGCATAAATTTATAATTATTATATAAATTATAATTATTATATAATTATAATTATTATACAATTATAATTATTATATTATTACCATAATTATTATGTTATTATAATTACTGTTTAAAATTTATAGTGTATTTTAAACCTGTTTAATATCCTGTTGATTGGTACTAGTCAAAATAGAGTTTCAGGCTTCAAATAAAATACCTGATAACTGCTTTGTTATTTTGCAGGGTTACCACAAGGGGCTTTTATATATTTTTTTCCGTACCACTATTTAAAAAGAAATGACATTTTTAATATACACTTGTAGATAAATCCACAATTTGCATGTATAAATTTATTATAAATTTTATGTTATGGAAATAATGGTACGAAAATGATTAAAACGGAAAAAAAAAATCAACTGTTCAGCCTTGATTTTGCTGTCCGCACTCTAACTCACTTAAATATTTATGGATTTTCTTTAAACTGATATAAGTTATTCAAGTTGACTACCGGGTGTTCCTTATTAAAAATGCAATGAATACCTGGTTTGTGTACAGGGCCACTTGGAATTTTTTACAGAGCATTGTGTTCTGTGGGAGATATTTCTATAAACCATATTTTAATAGCTTTAATGTACACAAATCTTAATGAAGTTGAAATATGTTATTCAAGTTCAATATCGGATTTTTCTAATGTAAAATGGAGTAAATACCAGCACTGGTTTGTATATAAGGAGATTCAAAAATATTCCAAAACACTACGTTTCATGAGACGTATTTCTACAAACCGAATTTTAATAACTTTACTTTGCGCAAAGCTTAATTTAATTGAAATATTTTATTTATATGCACAAAATGATGCTTTCTGTAGAATATAGTATGATTAGCAATAGATTTACAGGGCTACCCACAAATATTTAGTTACTTTAAGATATATTAATAAAAAATTGCTTTCGTTTACATTAAGCGTTTTTAACACTTTCTAATAATTTTTAAGGGGGAATATGATTTCCATTTGTGTATTTGTCTGCCTGTTCGTCTGCTTGTCTGTCTGTCATTGCTCTAACTACCATAAATATTTCTGGAGTTTTTTGAAACTGGTGTATGTTATTCAAGTTCACTCCTGGATGTTCCGTATTGAAAATGGAATGAATATCTCAGTTCGCTTGTGTACAGGGACACCCAAAAGTATTCCAAAGTTTATGTTTGAAGGGAAGTATTTCTGTAAACCATATCTTAATACTTATATTGTACACAAATTTTAAGAAATTGAAACTTGTGATTCAAGTTCATTATCGGATATTTCTGTGTAAATGCCACTACTTGTTTGTGCACAGGGGCTCTCGAAAGTATTCCAGAACTTTGCGTTTTGTAAGAGGTATTTCTATAAACCATATTTTGATACTTTTACTGTACACAGATCTTAATGAAATTGCAATATGTTAATCAAGTCCACCATCAGATGTTTCTTATGTAAAATAGAGTAATACTACCCCTTTTGTGTGCAGAGGGGCACTCAAAATATACCAAAGCATTGCGTTCTGTGAGAGGTATATTTCTATACACCAAATTTTAATATCTTTACTTTGCGGAATGTTTAATGAAATTAAATATGTTATTCATATGCACAAAAGAATGTTTTCTATAGAATATAGTATAATAAGCAATTGATTTACAGGGTCACACAAAAGCATTAACAGGAGTTCAGTTACATTAAGAGTAATTAATACAAATTTCCTGGAATTTTACTTTCGTTTACATTAAGCGTTTTTAACGCTTTCAAATTTAATTTGTGTATCTGTCTGTCCTGTTGTCTATCTTTCTATCTGCCTGTCTTCCTCCTCCGGCGTCTGTAAATAATTTCAGAATTAAAAAAAAAGTTATATATTAGTCATGTTCACTATGAAATTTTCCTTAAATAAAATGACATGAATAGGTCCAGTACAGCTAGTTTTTGTACAGTTACAACCAAATAAGTATTCCAATACATTACGTTTTAAGACAGATATTTTTAATAATCACATTTAAATAACATTCTACAGTAAAAATCACAAAGAAATTCATATGTATTGTTGATATTCTTACATAATGTTTTGTATGGAAAATGATATTATTAACCTTCAGCTTTACAGGGCTACACTAAAATATTCAGATACATTAAAGGCTGCTATTATAATCTAAAAACTGTATTTTCTTTTGCGTTAAGCCTTTTTAACTCTTTCCAACAATGTCTAAGAGTGATTTTAAATTCAATTAGTCTATCTGTATATTTTTCATTACTTCTGTGTGTTGTGCGATAAAGTAGGCAAAGAATATTGAAAGTTAAATATATATACATATATATTGATATATCACACATAAACATAATAAATTCTTTGTATATATATATATATATATATATATATATATGTATGTATGTATGTACATATAAATAGCTGAGCAAACACACACGTAAACATGCACACAAAAAGAAACAGATTTATTTATTATTATTTTTTTTTAAATAAAAATCTAAAAAATTCAATCAGACAGAAATTGAAATGTTATTTAGTTTTCTAAATTTCGTGGTAATTTAGAATATTCTGTAACTTACAAATTCTATTGAGAGTAAAAAAAAAAAAAAAATATTTCTTTGCTTTTTTATTCATGTTTGTGTGTATATATATATATGTATATATATATATATATATATATATATATGCATATATAGAAACAGATCGTTCAGTAGTAATATAATATTATCAGTGCAAGCATTTGAAATTTAAAGATGATTTAATTTCAGTATCCAAACAATTATTCTGATCAAAAACGAAGACAACCCAAATCAAATAAAATGAGAAATAAAGTAAAATCTAAATGAATTATAGCAAATTGGAATGAGAAAAAAGCATTATTTGCATTCTAACGTTAACAAGGGCCTGGTAGAATGCAAATATGCTAAAAAATGGATGTTTTTCTGTCACAAAGAAAGCAAAAGCTAAGACTTTCTTTGTTTTTAGGCCCGAAACACCCATTGTAAATAAAACCGAAAAAAAAAAAGAAGATCAAAATAAACTCACCACTACAAATATTAATCCAAAAATTACATTAAAAAATTATGATTAAAAAAGAGGCAACTCATAGATTATGAAAAACGAGACACATGTGAAATTTAACTAGGAGATATTAGTTAAAAGCACAGACAGCTCAAAGTTAGCAGTGAACATGCAGTAAAATTAGTATATTATAACCCAATTCTTATTCTATAACTTGAAGACCAATCCATTAAAATTACTATCCTTTAAATACACAATAATTCCGAATGTTGTACCAATTTATACGTTTATTTACTTAACTTAAATTTGTTGTACCCAACTGTAAGTTATATAGAGGCGTGTCAAGATTAAAACATTACTGCGAATATTTATTTTGTTTTACTTATTTTTTAATGCAAGAATTAATTTAAAAATAACTTTTTAATATGATTTATCTTCCAATCTTTAATAATTATTTTGAGTATTTTTTTAAAAATTTTCAAATCGTTCAACAGTGTTTGTGGCTTTGGTTCGTCTGCATTTTTGTCTGTGTTTTCATGTTTAAAAAAAAAAAAAAATAGAGTTCTATCAAAAGGATATATGCTATTCAAATTTCTCTTATTTACGGTATAATTAAAAATCCTATATATAGCACAAAACATTTGCCTACAAGACTCACAAATTATTTTCGCAACATTACGACCAAATAAACTACTTTCACATATGCACAATTAAAGTACTGTACTATAAGTGTACTATAAGTGTACTGTACTATAAGTGTACCATACTGTAAGTGCAAAATCATTATTCTTTAAATAAGATACAATGAAAGGTAAAGTAAAATGGTGTTGTTTACAATTATAATTATTTCACAGGGGTACCCAAAAATATAAAGTTTACTAGAGAAAATTGTTGTGGGTTCATTCTCAGTTGTGCTAAGCATTTTCTTTTCCACAGTTTGTGATGTTAATGTATTGATGATGTTTATTGTATTTATGATTTAATATTTATAAGTCTACGGCTAAATAGAGTTAAAATATATTTGAGAAGTTCCAAATTTACATATTTTGATGAAATGTTGGACAGACAGACAGATAAACCAAAATTAAAAACCACTATTGACTTTTGTTAGAAAGTTAAAAGTCAACTTTGAAACAACTATTAAATAATAAAATATAAATTATATGAAAAAGGGAAATTATTTTCTTGAGGTATTGCATACATTAAAAAGATAAAGATGAAAATTCACAAGGGATAAATATTCTTAATTATGTTATACGTCTATGTAGATTTATTTAAGGAAAACTGTCATTAACAGCAAAGAAAATTAAGTTGAGTGTGACCAGTGGGCCTTAATTGACGTACACTAATTGTCGAATTGGCAAGCCGTTTGTTCCTCATGCGTTACTAGAATTAAGTCCCCATTGAATCAGAAGTATAAATATTTCACATATTGTAATTTTAGTGCATTATTTGAACAACTAAGTGTACTATTTATTTTGATATTGCACTTGAAATCAGTATATAACTGCGATTAATATTTAAGTGTGTATGGAAATTTTACATAGTGTGTATTATACAAAATGATAAATTCGAAAATTCTATGATTCTGTTAACCATTAATAATATAATTTATTTGAAAATAAGAATATTTATTTATTTATTAATAGTAAACTAATTTTATCAGAGCTGTATTGTCCTTTTCGATTTGTAGGGGCTGTTTCTTTCGCAGGATACTTTGTTCTGGGGTTATTTTTTCCACAGACTTTATTTCTCTGGGCCATTTTGCCTTGGGATATTTTTTTTTCTTCGTGTGTGTGTTTCTCCAGCACTAAATAAAAAGCAATAAATAAATATTTAATTAATATTTGTGTGAGTGGGGGAAAAAATAATAAGCGTTTTTACCTTCTGAAAGATTTATCGTTGGGTGTAGCTAATTTTATGAGTCTCTATACTTTGTCAAATATCGTGGGGATCACCAATCTGGAAATGTAACTTTATATGTTTTCCTATCGAAGTAAAACCATGGATGCATGACAATAAAAAATACTTTAGATCTTTCATTTTTTAATGCACTTTAACAATTTAACATTGTTAAATTTGCTTTTTTTTTTTTTTAATTTAAATGAAATCACTTAAATTCCTTTTAAATAAGTTATTTAATTTACATAATAAATATTTTTTTTTCTTTGTTTATTTTAGTGTACCTATAAATTACATCTAACAAAACACATATTTAACAGTTTAAATACTGAATTATTTTAATGTTTAATGAACTTAAAAATATATAAAAGCTCCATTTATTATAACTGTTATTATGCTAGTTAATTTTGTCCATATATATTGGAATTATCGGGATATTTTAGGGAAATAATAATAATAATAATAATAGAGTTTTAATGAGACTACAAATCGATCTGACATTTTCTTATATTCACAAAAATTAGTGTTTCCTAGTTAACCTAATCTTCATTCAGAATATATAAAGAACCAGTGTAAAATAAAGCAGAAATTTATTTTTCATGGAAACTATTTGAACAATTAAAAAAAGATGAGTTATGATTTGTTTAGGATGGCAGTTTGGTTTGAATTATCTTAAGATAAATTCGCAATACTAGGTAACCCGAACATTTCCTGGGAAAATAAATAAATAAATAAATAAAAAGTCGTATTTCGTTTCATTCTAAAGATTTCTTAAATCCTTATGACAAAAAATACATTAATTTAGTTTTTTGAGAGGATAATTAGATTTAAATTACTGAAGATTAAATTACTGACTTTATACTTAGAATTACTGAATATTGATACGATATTTCCACATCATTTAACCTAATTTTAAAGATAATTTGCAGTCTCTGGTAAACAACGCTGTGTCCGAGAGAGAAAACAGCATAATTCCAGTTTTCTTAGAAACATTGTTTTTAAAAATCCTAACAGTCGGGATGTCGAAATTTGTTATCGTTTTGACTTTATTTCTGATTATTTTTCTGTAAAATATTTAGTACATCACGATAAAACTTTTGTCAGGTAAACATATATCTTTGAGATGTGGATTTCTTAAACACATCAAAGACCACCATCAATCGAGCTGTGCTGCGTTCAAAGCTAGTAGACGTGAGTTGCAGGGTTCGATCCCAGGTCACGCTCATCGGCCTAGCCATTCGGAATTTTCCGAGATTTTCTCCGAAATTTGCTGAGTAGTGGCTAGGAATCCTTAGAAATACCCTTACAGAGTCAATCGGCGTTTCTCCCAAACACACAAACACGCACACACATATCACTAAAACAAGTGTATTTTACAATAATATGATGTGAAACTCAGTCATTCACAGCTATTACTTAACATTTGCTACGTAACAAAATACAAATTCTTTAATTTTATATATACACACACACATATATATATATATATATATATATATATATATATATATAATAATAATAATAATAATCAAAATTTATTAGGGGATAAAATGTCTTATTATTTGAAACGTATACGTTGAAAAAAAGAAATCTTCAGAAAGACCTGCTGTTTTAAAAACTGTTAATTAAACTAATTTATTGTATAGTAGCATTCGGACCCTCCCCCCTTTTTTTTAATACATATTCTATTTTTTGCTGAGTAATTTTTTCTTCTGGTATATATTTAGGAGTGATATAGAAAAACGGCGTGTCCTGACAACCTTGCGGAATAAATTAGACGACTATTAGCCCGTCAAGAAATAATAATTATTAAACTAGTTATTATATGTATACATAGATATATAAAACTATTTAGGAGTGGAACTATTTATAAATAAAGAAAACTATTTGATATATACTACTTAACAGTAATTCTAGCGATTGATCTAGTATATTTTTTTGTCCTTTATAGAAATAAATACATAAATATATAAATAAGAAAGCAATTTTGTGTCTGGCAATGTATCACAATATGTTGTCGTTTCAAAATTGCAATTGAACAAAATTGCTTAGTACTTATATCTTTATTAGTAATTGAATTTAAATATCTCGAACGTTAAGAAACATTCACTTTGTCAATGTAACTAAATGGAATTATGTTTATTTTGAAAATTTCTATAAATACAAATACCATGAAAAATAATATGCAATTCACAAATATGAACAAATATGATATTTTCGCAAAAATGAATACAAATAGAATAACAATAAATAAAGGTAAATATGGTATTTTCTAACTTTGGAAATTATTAAAATTGACTTGAAAGGTATGCAAGTCTTTATACATTTGAAGTAAGAATTTTATCTGAAACATAAATGGAATATATAGTTAAATGCGTTTTGAGAGATGAAGTTGAAATATAGCATTCATAAAGCTAACATTTTTTAACAGAGGGATAGAAAAAAATCATGATATAATTTCAAGGATTTTTTTCTTTATTTCTTTATTTTATATTGGTAAAATAGATAGTAAATCAGAAAATTTTGAAATTTCTTTATCTTTTATATGAATTAGAAATCATACTACCAATCAGTTATTTTAATATTTAGCTACACGATAGAAATTAAAATTATGAATTTTAAGAACATATTTCTATAAATAGTATATAGAAATATTATCATGAAAGGGAAGGAAATCAAAATATTTTGCTTTTTCATATATTAATACACTATTATGTATAGCTTTAGATCTATCTTTTGAAAAATGATACTCACATGAATAACGTGTATTGCAAAAGTTTCAGCAACTTTATGAATGGCTTTGTTCACTTTGTATCTATTCAAACATACTTTTTTTTTCAGCAAAAATATGTAAGGAAAGAAATATATAATCCATGTTTTGTATATTTTTGCTTTTGCTTTGTTTTTATTCCTTGTATAAAAAGCTACTGTGCCGAATATAAATAAAAATTATGTTATTTTACGTTGACGTAATAAGCATTTAGATATTAGGCCGATCATATTTATATACTATAAGGTGTACACATATATCTAAAAATATTTATACAGACAAAAATATTGTTACGATTTTATACAGATAAATTTCGAAAGTTTTGGGCTTTTAGAGAAATACTTAATCAAAAGTCAAACTCACACACATACCAAACTATTGAACCGATTTGAACTAGATATGACACAGTTACTGCTTATGACAAGGGTTGAAGCTCTGTTGGTGTTTTAAATTTCTAGCGTATTCACAATGTCTGGATGTGTGAATTAAAAACTTCTTAAAAACCATTTTCTGTACGATTTCCTCAATAATAATGTACCGAAAAATTCAAATTTCATATATGTGTTACTTATAATAGATATATTATCATTATAAACGCATAAAAATTAAAAATTAAAAAGCTGAGAAGTAATTAAAAAACCGTTCTAAAATTTCACTTTCGTCAAAATACAGCAATTTAAACGCTTTGCTGTAATACGTTCAAAAAAAGTGGTATCTTAATAAATACAAGTACCGCCCAGCGGTCGAATCTCGACCACTTTTTTTGCAAAGCAATCCCAAGGAAAGTTATTATTGCCTTGTTATAAACGGAATTAAATTGCAACACAGCTGCGGCAATTGTTTATCGATGTACACTCTAACTGAATCAGCAGCGTTTTACGTAACATATTTCTCTAAGTGTGGTACACTGTGGATGTTGAGGACAGTGTTTGAACTCAAAACACAGATATTTTGCAAAAATGGTCAAACTGAGTTCGGGAAATCTCAGAACGTGTAACTTCATCGAAAACTGAAAATCTATAATTTTTCTGAGTCTAATACTTTCTTCTTATGTATGCAGAGGAAAGAATAATAAATCCACTTTTAAAAAAATAAGTAGTCAATTTCAGTTAGTTGAATGGCAAGTAAATCTCAAAATATGTAAATTCATCTTGCATCTTATACTTGCAGAAGCTAGCAATAAATCTACATTTTTAAAAATAAGTAGTCAATTTCAGTTAATTGAAACGTAAAGAAAGCTGAAAACATATAAATTCACCGAAAACCGGAAATCGAATTTTTTCCCGTATCTTCTACTCTCTTCTTATACGAGCAAAAGCTTGTAATAAATCCACTTTTTTAAGCTAAATTTAACAATTTTGCGACCGCTGACGTAGATTCACGTCATTTGAAATTCTGTATCTCCACAAGTGGGCGTTTCTTCCACAATTTGTATGCTACTTATTTTATAAATATATAACCAATGTTCACATTTTTAGAATGAAATATACTATGGATACAAATAATTTTATTAGAAAGAATATAATTATAATGTATATCCATTTCAAATATAAATGCGAATACAGATTTTTTTTTTTTTTCTGAAATATTGTAACATGGGAGAATAACGCCCACCGGCGGACCTTACTGTCAAAAAATAAAATAAAATCATGCGGTCGCGACAGTGACCGCATTAAGAAATATAATAAAAAAAGTTCAAGCACTTTTTCCAAAAATAAAATAATTAAGATACGAAGGGTTAATAAACAACATTAATAATAGATTAAAAAATGTAAGAAATGTAATAAATATTATTAGTGGCAACACCCCCCCCCCCTAAATTTTCACCTTGCTGCATATGTTGATGTTTTAGAATTTTTAACAATCTTGCCCTTCAAAAAATATTTAACAGTTAAAACAAGCCCCTCTCCTAAAAATCAAATTTATAGCCAGAAAATTACCGAAAAGTGGCAAAAATAAAGGACCGCCTTTAAAAAACGGTGGGTGATAAAGAAAATGGGCGTCATATTCTGATTCAGGAGGTCATTTTACATAAGAATTTGCCAAAGTGGTGTTGGGAGCAGTTTTTATGCCGAGCAGTGTTATCCATTGGACCTTTTTTTTTTTTTTTTTTTTTTTTTTTTAAATATTAAATACTAAGGAAAATCGTTTCCCGATATCAAACCCCATATTTGGGTATATTTATAAATTAGTTAACGTGCACATGTGTTAGATTAAGTTATTTTGTTGTCAAGTTGACAAAACATTAATTTTAAGTTTCAAAACCATGTCGTCCTCTGCGTTTTCTGTATTTGGCGATCAAAAACGCAATACGAAAATAAGCATACCAGATATATATTTTCGTAATATCTGTTGTATGAAATATTGTTTCATATTATTGATATACGTTGTTAAAATAACCATGACTTTTGCAAGGAATTAAATATATTCGCCAGATAATTTAGCGATTTATTTTTCTTTTTTTCGCCAAGAACGACAGATATCAAATCTATTCCGTATCTAGCTGCAACATATTAGTATCTCATATCAGATACCTTATTTAGACATTTGAAAAATAATTTAACTTCAAATTATTATACAATATTTAAAATTTTCCTTTTATTTAGTATATTTGTTGGATATATATTGTGTAAATATAACTCTTTGAAATGAAATTTTATGTTTACATTCGAAACTGGAAGTTTGCCTTTTTTTTCTAAATTTTAAATTTTAAATTAAAATTTTATCAATTTTACAGCAAAAATAATTCAATCTAACACATGTAGACAGTAACTTATATATAACTATATTCAAATATGGGGATTAAAATCGGGAGATAATTTCCGTTAAATTTTAATTATTTTTTACAAAAAAACAATGGACGAATAACAAAATATTATTTTTTTTTTTTTTGGCTCCACTGACAGCCAACAACTTTATTTTATAGGAAGCTTTCGTACAAAAGATTATGTGATTTTAGTAAAAAGGTGCAAATAGGTGTTTATGTATATCTTCCTGACATCATAAGAAATATTTTTCTTCTCAATCTCTTATTAAGCATACATTTCGAACGGTATCACTTTCAATCCTCTACAACTAAAATTAATATGTTAAAGACGTACGGCAACATTCAATTTTGTGTACTAGTATATACATAGAAATAATAATAATAATAATAAAAGTGCGATAGACTTATTATTATTAATATTTAAAAAAGAAAAAAAAAAACGAAGGATTGTTGCATTTACTATTTTTAAAATATATTCTATAATTTTTTTTTATTTTTATTTATCTTTTCCTTGATTTAATAGTTTCTTCATTAATGTATTGTTTTGTTAGCTATGCGGTTGAAATGTAAATTATAAATAAGCTGAAAATAAAATTAATAAAATTTAATTAATTTATAAATTAAAAATAAGTACATTTTGTATGACAGAAAGGATTTCGAATCAGTTTAATTAGCAATAAAAAATAAAATTAATCTAAAGAAAAATAATTAATAAAATTAATTTTAATAGAAATTGAAAAGAAAAAAATAATAATGTCTTAATTTTAATTAACATTAGTAATACTTTAGTAAATTTCTAAATTTTATCATCAAATCAACCGTTAAATCATGCGTCAAGATAATTTTCCTTTAGCTAAAGTAGTTATTAATTTTGAATTAAAAAATTAAAAATAGAAATATTTTAAAAAATTAAAATTAATCAATTAATTTAACAAAATAGAATTATTATCAATTAATACAAACCTCTAAATCTAAAGTGATAATATTATTCTCACTAGATACCAGTTATCTGTCTAAGTGCCGTATTCATCAACTTCTTAACACTCGGATTAAACCACGGATCAGCAAATCCGAGAATTAAAGTAGCCGGTGAACAGCAGATTTGGTTGATCCGTACAACAGAGGTTCACTTTCTGCTTGGCGAACTTCCGTAGCGAGAAACTGCCTATCCTTGTAAACATAACTTAACAATTCTATTATGACGCAGTATGGAGATATTTGATTGGTTCATTTGTTTTTTATTGATTTGAGTGTATTTTACATTGCACTAGAGCTACATTATGGGTAATTAGGCTATATTTAATTGGTTCATTTGTTTTGAGTATATTTTACGTTGCACTAGAGCTACATTATAGGAAATTAGGCGATATTTGATTGGTTCATTTGCTTTGAGTGTATTTTACGTTGCGCTAGAGCTACATTATGGGAAATTAGGCGATATTTGATTGGTTCATTTGTTTTCAGCGTATTTTACGTTGCACTAGAGCTACATTATGGGAAATTAGGCGATATTTGATTGGTTCATTTGTTTCGAGCGCATTTTACGTTGCACTAGAGCTACATTATGGGAAATTTTGGTCTTAACATGCGCGATAGTGATTGCCGCGGAGCCAAGTTACGTGCGTTTTCAGATTCATAGCTTTATACAGCCATGTTTCTTTGTTGGTTCATATACCTTAGGGGTATGTCCCAATTCATCCTCCGTCGTTACAGTGGCCGGATCCGTGAACTTTTAAAACAGAGAAGCTTTAAATTGCTACTATTAACTAATTATGCATGTATTTTTTTTTTTTTTTCATTTTTAATTAATAAGCACTAAAAATAAAATTACAATATTAAATAGTTTACTTTCTACAATTTTTTAAAAAAATATAATAATGCGAATAAAGTAAACGTTGTCTGTAGAAAATGGGGATATTTGGTTGCCGTACTCATTGCCCACAACGTAGCACTAGTTCGACCTAAAACTCACTCACTCAATCACTTGTTGATCAAGTTTATGAAAACTAGGGAATTTTCTCCTCCGCTGAAATGTGTTAATGAAAAATTCGAAACGATATGTTTCTGGAGAAATGAAAGAGTGTCATTTGATAACTTGAAAATATGTTTTTTATTTTATTTGTATATTCTCATAATTTTTATACCGATGTGTTTCGATTCATTTGAATGCGGTTTTAGAATCCTCGAATGTTACGAATTAACTGAGCGCGAAGTGAAATATTTGATATGTGATTTACGTATTATGAAGTAAACAGAAATTTCAAAATGGAAAAAATAAATAAATAAATAAATAAATAAAATTCATGTTACATATATTGTAAGTTTTCATGCTTTTTTAATTACTTTTAAAGTTATATTTTTATTCTGAATTTTCATTTATTTAATTACATTTATTGTGTTGTTGAAATTAATTTGCTCTTAAAACTTCGATGACAAAACGTGCATTTTGTTAAGTATTAGCTTATTTATTAAAATATTGCAGTTAAAAAGTTAATTAACCATCGCCATTTTATGAAATTTCTTCGATAATTTTATTTAATTACGTTAAATAGTCGTCTGCATTAATATTTCTTTCATTTCGAACTTAAACAAACGTTTTGTAAGGTAGCCATAAGATAAATCCATTTCCTTGGTTCGTTGGCGCACGGATAATATCACCAAAATGTAAACAAACACCAGTGAACCTCTGTTCTACAGATCTGCCGCGGATTTTTGTTGGAGAATACCGATTTTGGTATGATCGAGCGATTACCACTGTTTCGAGGTTTAATCCGAGTGTTAAGAAGTTGGTGAATAAGGCCCTAAGTGATCTTACACCACAGTCGTTTCACTCTTCCTCTACAGGTATATGAGACTACATAGTATGTATGTTTGCTTGCCGTATTTTTTTTTTTTTTTTTTCCCTCTGTTATTTCTGCTGACCGCTCATTTCATATTTTTCCTTACTATGAATTTAAACATGTAATAGAAATTGTGAAAACTCATGAAAATCTGGTTCTAATCTCTCATTGATTTTTTTTTCAATTCTAATTATTGGTTTATAAGTAAGATCGGGAAACTCACTGATTATTTAGCTTTAATGGGAATCAGTGTTTGAAATCTTTCTTTAGCTCAAACGCCGGATTTTTTTTTTTTTTTTTTTTTCCTGATGAGAAACTCCTACATGGTTCCTATACGTTTCGAATTATTTTTTTTTAAACAACTAATCTTAAAATGTTTTAAATTAGTTCATTTGTTATTATTCTTAAAATGTTCAATTTCAAATCAATATTGGTTCACTTTTTATTGAATATCATCTAAAGCTCAATGATTTACAGATAATAATCGAGGAATTATGTTGCAGTAAATTTGTTGCGAATACGTTCAATTCTCATTAAATAATAATCTCAATTAAATTACTTGTTTTCATTTATAAATTAATGTAATTCGCTGGTTAAATAATTCAGAAATAACTATATCTTAATGGT
This sequence comes from Salticus scenicus, assembly GCA_963930645.1. Taxonomy (NCBI): domain Eukaryota; kingdom Metazoa; phylum Arthropoda; class Arachnida; order Araneae; family Salticidae; genus Salticus; species Salticus scenicus. Next base: position 25,699,480 of record OZ005661.1, on the reverse strand, counting down.
TATATAATTCAGAAATAAACTAAATCTTAATGGTTAATTCGGATTTCGGTGTAATAATAGACTCTAACTGAGATTTGTGATATATAATATTCATTAAAATATATACTAAAATATTCAATATATGAGGTCACATAAAATGCTTCGTAGAAAGTTCGCAAAATGAGCGTTTAGAAAGTATCCAGTCGAGTCAACTTACTAATGCACTCTACGAAAGTTAGTTAACTGGTTGAATTTAAAAGGGAAGCTTCTGCCTTTGCGAGATTCAACAAATACATTAGTTTTGGTGTAGGTTTGCTGAAAATGGGTTTTAATGTAAAATACAAATTGTTTAACGTATAAAAGGGATGTTATAATCGTGCTCGAGTAATATGTGGTTTAGCCTTAGTGCTAATTTAGACCAGCTCTAACTTCGATTTGTGAACAGTATAGTACGATCGCTGCAGAGATTGAGGGTTTGTATTCGTGATAAATCGTTAGAGTTTATATATTTAAAGTATCGTATAACCAAGTTTGATGCCTGCTACATCGTATTTAAATAATGGGTAATGTGGTTTAAATCTCTGTTTTATAGTTAAGCGAAAATATTTGCCAGTGATTAATTTTGATCTGTTGAGAACATTTATTGTTTATAATTCAGAATAAAATATAGGATATGTATTTTTTATGAGTCGAGTATAAGTAGTAGTCTTATTTATCCCCTCAAATGATAATTTCAATTAAACAATTTTGTTAAGTTTTCATATTGTCTTTGGAATTTATTTATATTATCATGCAGCAGGGGTGAAGAAGTATGAGGATAGCTATCGCGGTATAACACCACATCGGCACCTATCCACACAAATACTTTATAAGGGTCACATATTATACTGTAGGTAGAAAATAGGTGATTTCTGTCAATTTGGAAGTTTAAACTTGTGCTTTTTAAAGATAAATGTGTTCCATAAAGTATCGGGGGGGGGGGGAGGGGGATGAGAAAGAGGAAAAAGAAGGCAAAGTAAAAATAATAAGTAATGAATACATTTGACAGGTGAATAAATATATAAATGAATACAAAATGATTATGAACATAAAATTATAAAATTACAATAACAATGAACTACGGTAAAAGAAAGTAGCATTTGATATTTTTACATTAATTTTAATTATCTTTATAAAAAAAATAATAATAATTCAATCATATTGTATAAAATAATTAATAATTACAATATATTTTATAAAAATGGTGTTAATATAAAAGCCAATTGACTACGCTGGGGTTCTAGGCCTAGGAAAAATGCCCTCAGTTGTGGTCTTACTAAGGGTTTCTAGCCTCTAAGAAAACATTGCAAGATCCGGAACTTGCCAACGAGCGGAACCTGGGATCGAATCCAGCACCTCACATCTACCAGCTTTGAGAAAAGAACTTCTCGGCCACTGGTGAGGCCCTTTATAAAAGTAGATATATTAATTTATTAAATAATTTTTAAAAAATATATTTAATTATTAAAGGACATTAGTAAATATAGCAAATGCAAAAAATAAACAGAAATACAAATTTTAAATCAATCTTTTTGCAGGATGAGCATGCAGGAATCTAATGAAAAAAGTTTATTTATTTATTCATTTATTTAATCTATGCCTAAACAAAATTAAATTAAATTAAATTAAATGTTTGTGCGACACAGGACCACTAAAAATCCATCGGTCTCTCTCTCTCTCTCTCTCTCTCTCTCTTTCTCTCTCTCTCTCTTTTTCACATTATTTGTGAGATTATTAGGAAATGTAAAACTTTCGAAAAAATAATTGCTCCGCAAAATTGCTTTGTACACCCTTTGGAGTACACTCTGACCGTTAGTTAATAAATTAACACATCCAGTTTTATAAAGGGCCTCACCAGTGACTGTAAACTGAAAACACCCTTTGGAGTACTTGAAAACACCAAAAGGTGTTTTCAGTTTTTTTAAACACCACATACAAACACACACACACACCCACATACACACACACACACATATGTATATATATATATATATATAAATATCGAATCTCTGAATGTGGAACATTTTTAAAATGTCTTAAAAATAGAGTTCATATTATTTTGTAAGATAAAAATAAAAATTAAATAAAAATAAATAAAAATAAATAAATAAATAAAAATAGAAAAGAAACGGGCTACACAAGTAAGAATAAAAAATATTTTTAAAAAAATATGTAATTTAAGGTATTTTAAGAATTTTCTTAAATAATAATATTTTCGTTAGTTGAAGAATATTTTTACTTGTATAAAAATAATGTATTTTTAAAATTTTATTTACCCATATTTGTTTACTTTAAGATTTCTTTATTTACTTTACAGATTTAGTCTTTTCATTTTCTTCGAGAAATAATATCTATTACAACACAAATTCCATAAAAATTTTGTTTTTTTGTTAAAACCAATAGAAAATTCCATGTAGCACGAAATTATTTCAAGAGTAAAAAATATTTTTAGTAAATCTTGCTTTTTAAAGGAAGAAAAATTGTTACATGTATTTTATTGAAATATTATATTTAATATTTTTATCATTATTAAAACATTAAATCCTAAAATTATTATACTTACTTTAAACTATATTTTTAAAACAATTGCTTTAATCATTATTACTGGAACTTACACTAAATGATTTGCTTTTTAAATATAATTTCTCTATTACATTGAAAAGTATTATTTATGTGCATATTAACATTATTACATGTACGTGTAAATTGTATAATCCATGAACCAATTTCTCAATTTATAATACTTGTCTTCAAATAAATTTTCTTTTAGTTTTAATGATTATCGTGAGATATTTTGGTTTATTTAAAAAGAAACATATATCTATATCAATAGGCTTCCTGACTATACCAAACTGAAAGAGAATTGTTTGCCTTTTTTGTTATTTCTTACCTTCAAATGCATTTTTATTTTAATTATATCTGAAATTGATGAAAAAAAATATATTCTTGAAATGCAAATTTGAATGAGTTAAATAAGATTTAAAAACAGTTTTATGCATTTAATTGCATGTAGACAAGAAGTATAAAGAAAAGAAAAACGTGTCAGAAATTGACATTGAAAATAATTTCGGAATATAAATTTAATATTTATTAATTTTTAAACGTATGCAGCCTAAAATCTTGTTTTGTAGTACAGAAAAAAAAAAAAAAATCTACCAACTCGTTGAATTTAAGATTTCTTTATATAACATTATTAGGTAATACTTATAATTCTTAAATTATTTATTATACCACTCTCTATCTAGATATAAATCAATGTATGCGAAATGAATAAGTTTCTATTAATTTCCGTAACTTTTGAAAAATGGTTTCTAAATTATTGCTTAAGTTATACTCTCACATAATTATAAGCCACTTAGTATTCTGATACAGAAGATTATTTATTGAAATTTATGCGTTAATTATCTACCAGCAAGCTTTCAGTTGAAATATGAAGAAATAATGAGTAAATTGGTGGGAAAATATGATTTATGATCAATTAATAGGAATTTACAGAACTTAAATCTTCATATTAGAATAATATTTTCTCTGAAATGCAGTACTTACAATAATCTATAAGTGATTAAAAAATATATAATAATAATAATAATGAAATAAGTTCAAATATATATCGATAAATATTTATAAATAATATGTTTAAAGATTTAGAATTCATTACATTTGTTGATTTGAAATAACAATCTGTAATTAAAAGTATTTAGTTTTCGAAATTTTAACAATAACCATAACCAAATATTAATTCATCATCTAGCTCATTACTGTAAAAAAAAAAAAAAAAAAAAAAAAAAAAAAAAACTAACAAAAGTATTTTTAAACTTAAATAAAGTTGTCCATAGAACAGAAAATATGCCGTCAGTATTGTATACGTAATAACCCTGTATAGGACACTTTTTTTTCGGCATTGTAAATACATAATTACTTATCAAAATTTTTTCTAGGTTAATGCATCAATACACATTCATTATCAGAAACTGAAGATGAACCCATGTAACTTTGGAAAAGAAAAAAACGGTTTAACGATTAAATTTATTTACAATAATGGAATTTCCTTTAATTTTAACTTCTAAAAATATAATTATTTCCATACAGTTTTGTCATAATCTTATTTGGTTATGCTTTAAAGTATTTTGGAACTGTCTCTAGATGATTGTGATATTGCAGCACATTTGCCTGTTTTAGGTTCTAAGTATATATATTTATTTATTTATTCGTTTTATTTCAAACACTTCTCATTAGTTTAGACATTTCCACCCTTTTTTTATTGCAATTATTATTGCAATATCATCTTTCTCTCTAACTCTCTCTCTCTCTCTCTCTTTTTTTTTTTTACTTCCTATTCAAAGTATAAGCAAGCATAGTAACCCCCTTTTGTGAAACGGATTTTATATTTTATATCTCGTATAGTTCAAAAATAAATAATCGTAGAATGTTGCAAATTTATATTCGTGTCTGTCATGAGGACTAATTGTACACCTTCAACTTTGGACTTAATACGAACTCCCGTTTTAGTGATATCTATGATATTACACGATTTTTCGTGACGTCTGTATGTAAGTATGAGTGTGTGTCTATGTATGTGTATCTTGCATAACTAAAAAATGACTGAACGTGGAATGTTGTACATTGGTATTTAGGTTTGTTATGGCATCTAGTTGTGCCTCTCTCTTTTTGGTATTACTGTGACTTCCCGTTTTAGAGATATTTACGAAAATCATATTTATAATGACCAAAAAAACAATGGTTTCTGTCATTGTACATGACATACCATCATATCGATTTCAAAACAAGCTAACGATAGAGCCTGTAATGATATTGCTATGAAATTTGTAGACGTTTTCTCGTGGAGTTAAGTTATTCTTGATGACATAAGTAGGTTCTAGTCGACGAATGCATTTTATTTAATGAATATTCAACGCGTAGTAGAGCACGTAATTATACTGTTATGGATATTGTCGAAACTTTTGCATGTAGAAAGAATTTTTTTCAAAATATTAGCGGGCTCCAGTCGACGAATGCGCTTTATTTAATGAATATTCAACCCGTAATGATATTGTTACAAAATTTTTCGAACTTTTTGCGCGCAAAAAGTACATAAACAGGTTCTAGTCGATGAATGCATTATATTTAATGAATGTTCACCTCACAGATAGAGACCATAATGATATTGTCCTGAACGTTCTCCGCATTTTTGAATGTAAAAGTAATTCTTAAAGACAAATGCATGTTCTAGTCGACAAAAGCAATTCATTTAATGAATATTTAGCTCATCGATATCGCCCGTAATGAACTTGTCTTTTCGACATTTTTGCTTGTAAAAAGTAATTCTTTAGAACATAATCAAGTTCTAGTAGACGAATTCACTGGATTTAATGAATATTTAGCGTATTGATAAAGCCGTAGTGATATTGTTATGAAATTTGTTGATGTTTTTGCGTGTAAAAAGTAATTCTTAAAGACATAAGTAAGTGTTAGTCGAAGAATGTATTTTACTTAATGAATGTTCAGTCCGTACACAGAGCCCGCAATGATATTGTTATAAAAGTTATCTACATATTATGTGTAGAAAGTAATTCTCAAAGACATAAGCAGGGTCTAGTCGATGCATGCATGTTATTTAATGAATATTCAGGAATAGTTGAATAAAACACATAAAACTATGAAAATAAAATAAACGCTGTTAATTACACTACAGAGCAAAAGTATTGATAATTTACGAACAATTAAAAATTTCGGTGTCAGAATAAAATTTGAAATCATCGAGAGTATTGTTACAGTGGTTTATAGTATTTTCGAGGTAACGATTCATTAGTTTCTGCATTCGAGGTAATTATTCATTAGTTTCTAAACTAGAAACTAATGAATCATTGCAAAAATCTTCTAGATCTTGACTCCTACTGTAGTTAGAGCTTTAAAACTTTAATAATCTTTAACTGTCAGTTTTTGCCCTATTTGAATGCCTAATTTGACGCTGAGTCAAATCACATCCTCGAGGAAAAAAAAAAAACTACCGTCTGTTTCTTTTTTTATAGGAATACTGTTTAGAAAGTAGCACGATAAGATATAGGCAACTTTTAATCTACAAACATCAATAATCACTCTTCTTTATATATATATGTATATAGTCTTGTTAGACACTTATATAATTTTCAAAGGGTTTGGTTCTACGCTATAAATCAATGAAATATTCCGGAGAGTTTCAGAACACTGTTCTCGTTGAAGTGAAAGCTTCGAAAGGTTGGCAGCTCTAAACTACAATTTTTTGCAAAATTAAGTCACTAATACTCCAAAGTCGATGCCAAATCACAAAATCGATGCCAAGGCCAAAATCTGTTTTGGCTATAAACTTGAACGCTTGGCGAGATTAGCGATCAAATTTGGCGGCAAATATTGCTTCCGGATAGCCAGAATTAGTAAATTGTTTCTCAGTTTTAACAAAATTATTATTTTTTTTTTTTTAAATATATCGTTTCTCGTCATAATTAACGCCAAAGCGAAGAAAATTAGGCCATCTACACTCGAAAGATTTTTATTGAACTCAAGCTGTTCATTTGGCAGTGAGAGATTTTGTAATAAGCCTTGGAGCTCTATTTCTGAAAAAAAAACTACTATATTTGTCTCCATGGTTTATATAATACATTTATCGCGAATTTTGTTAATGGAATAGCGTTTTCATTTCACTTCTTTTATTTTTTTTCTTTTTTGTTTTCAAAAATTTCCATTGGAACCTGCCTGTTTATTTTCGAATCAGTTACCCATAGCTGCCAATATTTTAATTTATTCCGGAGTAATTTTAGCCCCGCCTCTAATTAGTATCACTTATTTTTTAAAAGCAATTTTTTCTTATTTTATCGAAGTTATGTATTGAAGAAAACTTTTCTATAAATAAAGTGGTGCGAATTAAAGGCGGGGCTAAAAGTACTTCGGAATAAATTAAAATATTGGCAGCTATGCAGTTACCTCATAAAATTGTGAATGTTTTCATAACAATATATATATATACAGGGTGATTCAACGATGATGGGGAAAACTTTGAGGGGAGGTAGGACACATTATTAGGATTCAGAATTGCATAGGATACCATGTCCTCAAACGTCATTTTATCCCTTCACTGACCGCGTGTTTTCTGCGTTTTTTACCAGTAAGCTCCGCCTACTGCCGTTCCTCTTGAATGGTGTATTATTTAGTAGAGAGATTCTAATTATAATTGTTTATCATACAAAAGGTCATACATAATAAAAATTTTGTTTCCGAATAATGCACATTATTTGGATATATATTAATATTGTGAAATTTTTTTAGATGTACTTTATCACACAGTATTTAAAAGTTACAATGTAAATGGAGTTTCAAATACGAATTTTTCTACGGTCATTGAACAAACATTAAGAGTTTGAACAGTTTACTAAAACATACATCTTTTGTATAGCCATAACACAAAAAATTAAATATGAAATAAAAACATTGTGCAAAAAGCGAAAGTAAAAACGTATAAAACAAATGCAGCCGTTCAAACATTTTCTGATTCGGAATGCGCCTGTTTGGAAATAATCCCTGGTACAGTCGTTGGGCTGCTCTACTGTTCCCATTAGCATCACCGTACATTAGATGCATGTGTGCTAAAATCTACCATGTAAAATCTCCCATCTCCGTCGAAAAATATAGTTAAAATTATACTTTACAGCAGATGCAGATAATGAATGACCAGGTCCACTAAAGCTCTCTACCTTCAGAATTACCAGGCAATCACCCCAATTTTGTGCAGTCGTATTACTTGTGATGATTGCAATTTTAAGCATTTATTGTCAATATTGCTACAAAGAAATACTTCGAGATGCATTGGAAACTCCGCCTAATGCGTAAGTTTTACATTTCGTGCGTTACGTTAACTAACGTTAAATGCTTAAAATTGCAATCCCCACAAGTAATACAACTAAACAAAATTGGGGTGATTGGCTGGTAATTCTGACGGTAGAGAGCTTTAGTGGACCTGGTCATTCGTTATCTGCATCTGCTGTAAAGTATAATTTTAAACTATATTTTTCGACGGAGATGGGAAATATAATGGGACTATATAATGAAAAAGCAGACATGCATCTACCCAGACAACACAAATTCGTCTAGATTAAGTCAAAATACGTAATCTGGATGTATAGACATGTCCATATTACAGCCAGATTCAGTCTATATTTCATCAGATTTTGTAGATATTATGTAGAAATGTCCTCACCTGTTACGTCTTATGTACGTCTTTTAGCTGAAAAGAATAACGTAAAATGGATGTATAGTGAACATAATATAGACATGTCCATATTACAGCCAGATTCAGTCTATATTTCATCAGATTATGTAGATATTATGTTGAAATGTCCCCACCTTTTACGTAATAAGTACGTCTTTTAGCTGAACAAAATAATGTAAAATGGACATACGTGAACATAATATAGACATGTCCACTTTCGTTCATATTAAGTCTAAAAATTACCCATGTTAGTTCATATAATTTTGGAGTGGAAGGCTGATTTTTTTTTTTTTTTTTAATACCAACTATGTGAAAAATTCCAGAGCCGGAAATCGAACCCGGGCCTTCCGAAAAGCCGAAGGCCCGGGTTCGAACCCCGGCTCTGGTATTTTTCACATAGTTGGTATATATATATTAAAAAAAAAAATAAAAATAAAAAAAATCAGCCTTCCACTCCAAAATTTTCTGAAATGAACTTTCATGGTTGATGAATAAATTTCTAAATTAAATTACCCATGTTATTTTTAGATTTATTTAAACATAGATGCTGGCAGAATGAAATCTTTAGTGAGTGTGGTCCTTTTTTTTTTTTTTTTTTTTTTTTTTTTTTTTTATATATATAATAACCTAATACTTGGTGTCACTGTCATTCTAAGTAAAATCTACATAATGAGCTGTCTGTGAAATATGCAGAAAAAGTCCAAAAAATTATTTTGAAGCTTTAAACTTATATATGTATATATATATATATATATATATATATATATATATTAGTAATTAAAAAGCTTTAAAATATTATTTTTAAAGTTATCTTGATTAAGGCAAAAGGAGAGAGAGGGAAAAAAAAACAAGAACACACTCACTATCTTTTTTTATAAACCTAATATTAGTGTCGCATATTAGTTTAAGCAAAATCTACATAATGGGCTTTCTGTGAAAGCCACAAAATGAGTTAAAAAATTATTTTAAAGCTGTAAACTATTATATATATATATAATTTAATAATTAAAAAGCTTTAATTTTTTTTTTTTTAAAGTTATCTTGAGTATGGCATAAGGAGAGGGTAAAAAACTTCCCATGTGATTTATTTTTTCGCACAAAATATTTTATATTTTTAAATTTCATTCATTGCCAGCACCCATGTATGTAAGTCAGTTTTTTATGAAATCTAGCTAGGATTCAAACTTAGTTCCTTTGGCCCAATGAACTATTATTCCACTAAGAGTGATGTCCTCATTCAATATTTCACCTGCCTAAGTTTCATCTTTTCTTTATGTGAAGATGCAGAATTACAAGTGATCTTTTAAAAAAATATATAATCACATTGTGATGGAAAGGAAAAGTTTAAGGTTGCTCACTCCTTTTGCGACTTCCCATCTCTAATCACCAAATCCCATGTAAGTCTATTTTGAAATTTGTTTATAGAATTACTCTTTACCTATTTGAAATTTTGTTTTCACATTCAGAAAATTTACAACTGTTATATTTGTACTCGTTCTCAAAAAATTGATTTTTTTTAAACTTTAAAGTTTTATTTTATGGCTAAAAAATGAGAAAAATGTATTTAGTGAAACGCATCTTTGAACTCAAAATTCAAATTAAAAAATAAATAAAATTTTGGAAGGGGAGTACTAATTTAATGGTTGTGTATTTTTAGAATGTGAAAATGGAATTTAGAAGTAATATTTAGGTCATGTGCAATTCTATAAACAATTTTACCCATAGAATAACAGGAGCTTTGGGTGACCTTGACGATTTGTGATGTATCCCTATGAGTCATAACTACTTTACACATGTTTAAATAAAGGCCAAACAAATTTTTACAAGAATGAAAAATAAACAGATGAAGTTGCGCTGACTTGTGTGCCCCAGGCTTTAATACTGGCCTGCTCACTTTTTACCCTTGTTCAGCAAAAATCGACATAACAGTTATACATGAAATTATTCGTTACTTAATTTTTAATAATGAAGTTAAACATTTCCTCCAAAAAACCTCATTCTTTAGATGTATTTACAGAACAGATGCTAAGGCATGTTTTTTTTTTTTTTAAGAACTCTGGTTTGAACACACTGGCCAGGTCATTTTTGTAAAAATTAATGTGTCTTTTCATTCAAAAATATTTTTAATATTCTTTTAACAAAGTACATGAGGCACTTAAATGAATATTTTTTAATTTTCTATATTTTACATGTTCCACAGTTTTTTCATGGAAAAATACGAAATGCTTGCTAATTTATATGTATTAACCCTTTGCACTCAGACTTTTTTGCTTCGGCGAACCAGCAGCACACAAAGGGATTTTTCTCTTATATGCTGAATAACTTATCATTAACATAAATGATTTCGCACACAATTTAATTCTCGAACGCAAAGGGTTAATTCATATTCCATTTAAGAGTTTTCTGCATACACGTGTCCCAAAAAGATTGAAACGTGGTTTAATTCTTTACCTGTTAGAGATGAGAGGGTAATGTAAATTGCAGAAGTGTACAAAATAAGATAGGAAATAAAACTACGCTAATAAAAATATCTTCCTGTTAATTTTCAAAAAATTACATTTTTAAAATTTTTATACGACCCCTCTAGACAAATTTTGTCAATTAGAAAGTTTTTATTTTCACTGCAACAACATCATTGCAAAAAAACCGCATTCTTGTATCTTTAAAACTGAATGAATTATACTTAATTGAAAACTGAGGGACCATATATCAAAATAAAAATGTAAGTTTGTGACATATTATAAAAAGATAAAATAAAATGTATCATAGCATTTGCATTAAAACGATTCTTGAGTATGTTGGATAGATTCACGATCAAGTTACGTAATACATTTTTTTTTTTAATATAATATGTCACAAATTTACTTTTCTATTTTGATATATGGTCCCTCAGTTTTCAATTAAGTAAAATTCCTTCCATTTTAAAAGTACAAGAATTAGGTTTTTTGCAGTGATGTTGTTGCATTGAAAATAAAACTTTCTAATTGACAAAATTTGTCTAGAGAGATCGTACCCTCTGATCTCTAACAGATAAAGAATTAAACCACGTTTCAATCTTTTTGGGACACCCTGTATATTTAATCTGTGTGAATAAATAAACTATATTTTTCTGGGGGGAAGGGGGGGAAATAATCATTTAATCATTATTTACCTGAAAATGTTTTTGAGTCCCCATATTAATCTTTCATTTTCCACATACAAATATTTAAAATAAAATATTTTTATTTATTATTATTAATTAATTAATTTATTATTATTATTTTTGAGACATTAATTATCCCTTGATACATGAAAAAAGCAAACTTAAAGCAGTCAAATAATTTCTTGAATTTCATAAGTAAATCCAAATAAAATATTAAATTTGTTTGAATTAACCTGGCAGGAAAAATCTTCATTGTTTTATATTGTATCTTGAAATTAAATAGAACTATACCTTTTTGTATATAGTATTTTGTATTTGTATAGTGTATATAATTATTTAAACACCCTATTACATTTTTCTGTTTTATTATTTAACGACATTTCTTATTTTATCTAAACCACTGTTAATTACATGTTTTAAAAGTACAGCGGAGTCACTCCAGATTTTTCCTTTTTTAATAAACATGTACTTATTCAAATTCAGAAAGTGAACAATAGTGCATCATCGCATGAATAAGTTTTGTATAAAGTCTTTAGTATGTATTGTTGCCTTAATCTTACTTTTTAATTTATACCAAGAGTTTTAACACTCTGTTTATTGCATATCTCATTTCTTATAGAATGACGATAAATGCATGAATTTAAGCTCATTCTTGCATTCATCCTTATATAGCATATCAATTTATTTTATTCTAGTAAAAGCCAAGCAAATGATTTTACTTATTATTACCAACCAAAATTTTAATTATAATTTCATTATCAGTTATTGCATTTTCAAGTATAAAAGACCGTCATTTAACAGCCACAATAATTTCTTGAAAGTGTTTTTAAAGAAATTAACAGTTAAATGAATAAACTCTTTTTCAGTATATCGAAGTGAGAGAGTTACGGTTTCACAGAAATTATCCACCGATATATATAAATAGATATGTTCGTTTATTTATTTATAAATTCCAATCCATACAGTCGGCAGCAAAATTACTGAAGCACTAGTAATAATTCCTATTTAAAAGATGAGTACTTAATACTGTTTTGTTAAGTAAATATTTGTCGAGTCATGATCTTAGTCTTATGCTGCTTATAAAAAAGTAAGTTGATGATGAAAATTAACGATCAAACTAAAAAATAAAAAATAAAAAATGTGGATGTGTGCTTCAATAATTTTGCTGCTGACTATAACAGGGCCACTTGAAATCAAGCTACCATTTGAAAATTTATTATCTTGGTAATTTTTGAAACACAGAATCAATTCGAACCAAAGTTGGACAGTGAACTTACAGTCGGCAGCAAAATTATTAAAGCACTAGCAATAATTTATAAGTAAAAAAAAAAGTACACTTAATACTGCTTTGTTAAACAAATCCTTGCGAGTCATTTTCTTAATTACTAAGAACATGACTCGACAAGGATTTATTTAACATTTCAAAAAATTTGGAAAAATCAAAACAATCTTATTTCAGAACATGAAATTACATTTTTATATAAGAGTATTTAAAAAAATAGGAATTGCTTCAATGTTAAAAAAAAAAAAAAAAAAAAACTAATATTAATTAATGAATAAATAATGTGTAAGTGACAAACTGTGTATTAAAAATAGTACATGGTTAACATTTTAGAATGCTGACTTATTTTTGAATAAAATCCACATTTTCTATAAATAATACATCTTAATTGTCAAACTTATTTGCATTACTATGACATTCATTTCTTGGATTAATAAAAACTCAATTTATATCGGCAATAAATAAATAAATAAAAGCAAAAAATGACTTATATGTTTTGTAAACATTAGGTCTCAAGATCTGCGAAAAAGGCAGATTTGCATTGCAAAAGAACAGGATTTAATTTAACTTTTTTTTTTTTTTTTTAAGTATATATCTTTATTATACATATCTGTAAATTAAAATACCCACTTTGAAAAATAGTTAATGCTCTAAAACTAAATTTTATTTGTCTAAAAATAATTAAAACTAATAATGTTAAGGGATGAGATTTTTCAGGATTTCTTTGTACATTTTTATTTTTTATTTCTTTTTTGTAATGAAGTATACTGCAAGTAATAAAGCTTATGCTTTGTAAAATTTAAATTTGTACTTTCTGATATGAAGTTTTATTACATAATCTAATTAAAATATGATTTTATACATCCATTTTAGAGAAAACAATCAGTTTTTTTTTTTTTTTTTTTTTTTTAATAGATGAACAATAAAGCATTTATTTCTTTCTGTAATTTTAAAATTTTGCCATCTGAAATCTTTTATTTTGTGCTTAATGTTTATTTTTTGTGCATAACACCCTTTATTTATTTTTTTGGTCAATCTTAACCTTAAATAAAAAACTGTTTTGCATTGCAATATATATAATTATAAAAATTTTAAGTATTCTTTCCATTATCGATAATGGAAAGAAAAAAAAGAAAGAGATAGCTAGATACAATTGCAGGGTGAATTGTGATACTATTTAAAAAAAAAAAAAAACTGAGAATTATTGCAGGATTGTTACAGCAATGTTAAAATAATTCTTTAAAAAAAAAAGGAAGGAGGTCTAGACTTAAAATTTTTATAATTAGACATATTGCAAGTTCTGTAATAAATTAAAATATAAAGGAATTCATATTTAAACGTGTCACAGTCAAGCTGATAAAATTTATCAATGCATTAGGCTAAAATTTACCATGCATATGGGAATGTAAATAGGACTTTTTAATTAACTGTTATACTATATAAGAATACAATTTTCTCAACTGACAAATTTTTAAAAAGTTAAATTACTTACAAAATGTTTTATGCATTTTTACATTTCCTACAAATACACAGCGAGGGAAAAAATAAAATAAAAATAAGCATTTGTCAAACACATGTATGTGTAAATACAGTTTATAACTTATTAATAAAGGAAAAACAAAAATATTAGAAAAATAATAACGATCAAATCAGAATTAAATATATTTTTATTATTCAACGTATTTGAAAACAATCTCCTTTTTATTTTAATCTAAGAATAAAGGCTTAACAAGAATAATATTATAGCGTTTATTTAAAGTTTTGAACTTATTATTTCAAGGTGTAACATTTTTACAAATATAGAAAAAAGATATTAATACAGCAAAAGTAAGTTGCTATTTTGTCACAACGTATATATATGTTTTCAATTAGTTTTTCATAGACTCCAATGAAATTAACAAAAAAATCAGAAGACTAATAAGAATTACAAAAACAACAACGCAACACAAATACAGACGAAAAAGCGATACAAACGTAGTAAATATAGGCCTAGAAGCAGCTAGTGAAAGTTGAGAGAGCAGCAGTCTGAACAATAAATGAGATAAAAAAGAAATACAGGTTTCATTTCAATAGCAAAATTTTGTGGAACATAAAACTTTCTTATATTTGATTACAACATCCGCATTAATAAAATGGCGGAATACAGGTGCAGTTTTAGCTCAAGTATTTACGTAAACTGGATTAGTTCAATTTTCATTCAATTTATGTGCCTAATCTGACGTCCATATTTTGTACGTTTTTCGTAGATACGTCTATGTCCGAAATTTCACATATTGTGAACATACTGGAGCTGGAGATCTACGTTCAGAACTCGTCTATAGACGTAACTCGGACGCGATAGATGAAATATGAACATAATATGAACGTATGTGTTATGTGGGTAATGTATGGTGTTGCTAATGGGAGCAGTAGTGCAGCGCTACTACTGTACCAGGAATGATTTCGAAACAGACGCATGCCGAATCACGAAATGTTTGAACGGCTGCATTTGTTTTTATAAGTTTTTACTTTCGTTTTTTGCACAATGTTTTTATTTCATATTTAATTGTTTGTGTTATGGCTATACAAAAGATGTATGTTATAGTAAACTCTTCAACCTCTTAATGTTTGTTCCATGACAGTAGAAAATTTCGTATTTGAAACTCCATTTACGCTGTAACTTTTAAATTCTGTGTGGTACAGTATATCTAAAAAATTTTCACAATATTATTATTTATTCAAATAATGTGTATTATTCGGAAACAAAATTTTTGTTATATATGGCCTTTTGTATGATAAACAAATATAAATAGAATCTCTCTTCTAAATAATACACAAATCAAGAGGAACGGTAGTAGGCGGAGCTTACTGGTAAAAAACACAGGAAACACATGGTCCGTAAAGGGTTAAAATGGCGTTTGGGGACATGGGTTCCTATACAATTCTGAATCCTAATGATGTGTCCTTCCTCCCGTCAAAGTTTTCCCATCATTGTTGAATCACCCTGTATATATATATATATATATATATATATATATATATATTACATTTGATATATAAGGAAGTCATGTACGCCCACATCAGATTTTTTTTTCCTCTCTTTCCTGAACATTCATTTTATTTTCTTTATATCTACTCATATTTAATCTATTTTATAATTATTAGATCGAGAAACTTATTTCTTCCAGACAAAACTAAACAAATAAATTTATTTATTGTTTTATTTATTTATTAGTACGACAGGATTATTTCTTTCAGACAGTAATTTTGCGTTGTCACAGTCACAATATGCGAGGAGGCTTGCCAATATCCAATTTTGCCCTTAATTTCTTAAACTATCTCAAAATATTTAGAAATTTTATTGGTAAACTCAACAATCGTGAAAATAAATTTTAAGGAGTTTGGAGTATAAGATTTTTTTTTTTTTAATATATATACCAACTATGTGAAAAATACTAGAATAATTGAACCCAGGCCCTTCGCTTAACGTGGGGTGCTTTTCCACTGAACCACCCTAGTTGATAAACATCTCGATATTTCTCGCATAATAATCTTTACTTCTGCTTTTGCAGATACGGTTGATTTCCAACCATTAATGTGAAAGATATGCCGAGACATTTTTTTTTTTTTCTGTTACAAGACTGCAATATGTAACTTAGTCCTATCGTACTACATTAAATTCTTTCAGAGACAGATTTTTTTTTTTTTTTTTTTTTTTTTTAGGACTGAGGGCCTATTAGTCTCAATCTGGGATTTTTGCGTTCTCATTTTCGATAGTTGGACATTTGTCGAAATAATTTTTCGATAGTTGGACATTTATTGAAATCTAAAATTTATTGAAAATATAATTAAAATTTTGAAAGCGATGTTATAATTGGGAAAAAAAAAAAAAAAAAAAAAACTAATAGTCCTCCGTCATAAACTAAATAATGCTTTTGCCAGAATTTCATCGAAATCATTTTTTTTTAAGAAAAAGAAAAGAAAATTCATACAGTATCGTTACAAACGATATCGAAAAAGTTTTTTTTTTTTTTTTTTTTTTTTTTTTTTTTTTTTTTTTGTAAATAATTTTGAATCAGGAAATAAAAAGTGCGCGAGGAATATGAAATAAAAATAAGTAAAAAAAATGAATTTAATGATTTAAACTTTATATAAAACATGGTCGCATGCTATCATAAAAAGTAGATGTAAAATTTAAAGTTTATTTATTTATTTATTATTATTATTTTTTTTTTTTAGGAACAAGTTCAAAAAATACAACAATAAAAATTGAGTGAAAACATGCAAAATATATTCATGTTTTAATTACAATTTTTGTGCACTTCACTGCTCTCTTAAATTGTGTGACAGGATTTGCATACGCGAAAATGAACGAAATATTTTTAGCAATAATTTTGGAATAACTTCTAAGGAAAAATTAAATTTAAAGTAAAATCAGTCTTTCTCTGAACAAAAAATATTTTCACTCAAAATGATCGTTCAAGTATCAGTTTAGTTCTCATCGAATTCCGATCATTTTTCATTTGATGAAACAAAAATGATTAATGATGGCGCCATCTCTCAATCCTATTTTCAAATCATGAGCGTTAGTCATAAAAAAAAAAAAAAAAAGAAAGAAAGAAAGAAAGAAAAAGAAAATAAGCAGTGAATATCTTTTTAAAAACTATCTCTTAAAGAAATATGTGAAATTTAACGATAAAGAACAATGTATTTATATAATGTATACATTTATTTACGTCTAAAGTTTTTCTATATTCATTGAAACTAATTTATTAAAATGCATGTAAAATGTTCAAAAAATGTGTTATAATGTTTTAATTATAATTATACTAAACATTAGGAATAACATGCATAAACAAAATAGCACATACTGTTTTTATTTTACTTATTTTTTTATTTTTTTTCTTTCAATTCATAGATATTCAAGTAATTCTGCAATGTTGTGTGGAAGAATTTATTTTTCTAAACGTTCTGTAATATATAGAATTAATTTACAAGCATAAAAAATTTTTGCTTGTCATAGAGGTTCTCTTTTTTTTCAAGGCTTTCCTCTATTTTGTGCTAATAGTGTTTGTTAAAGGAAGTTTGTTGGGTTTCCCATAGCTTTATGTTATTTTTAAAACATGTGATAATTGATAAATAGCATTTTGTCCGCTTGGGAGTGATAGAGAATGGCTGTATAACCACTTTTATCATGAAAACGTTGTGTAGTGGTAGCGCGTTCGTCTGCCATGCAGGGGAACCCGATTTCCGAGCTAATATGATCATTTTCCCAGCATCAAATAGTTTCAATAAAATCTGGTCCGTTTTCTCTAAAAAATAAATTGTTGAAATCGGCTCAAACCTGAGCCGCTCTTAGTAACTCAATGAATTGAGAAGATATTCCAAAACGGGAGAAGTTGCATTTCCACATGTCGATTGAGTGAAAAATGGTTCAATTTGTTCGAATTTGCCCTTTCCATTCTTAGAGAGAATTTTAGGAAAACTCTACCAATGAATGTTTAAAAGTTTCGTAAATCTGGTCCGTTTTCTCTAAAAAATATATTGTTGAAATTGGCTCAAACCTGAGCCGCTCTTAGCAGCTCAATGATGTGAGAAAATATTCCAAAGCGTGAGAAGTTGCCTTTCCACATGTCGATTGAGTGAAAAATGGTTCAATCTATTAGAATTTTCCCTTTCCATTCTTAGAGAGAAATTTAGGAAAACTCTACCAATGCATGTTTAAAAATTTCGTAAATCTGGTCCGTTTTCTCTAAAAAATATATTGTTGAAATTGGCTCAAACCTGAGCCGCTCTTAGCAACTCAATGATTTGAGAAGATATTCCAAAACGTCAGAAGTTGCCTTTCCACGTGTCGATTGAGTGAAAAATGGTTCAATTTGTTAGAATTTTCCCTTTCCATTCTTAGAGAGAATTTTAGGAAAACTCTACCAATGAATGTATAAAAATTTCGTACCCACATACATTTAATTTAAATATATCTCAACGTATGTATTATAAGTTTTTTGATTTGCTCATGAAAAAAAAAAAAATAGAATATACATATATATATATATATATTTTTAAATATCGGGTGATTTTGATATTAAATTGAAATATATAAAACACCGATTTATTGGGATAAAAGGGCTATAATATAAAGACAATGATAAAGCGTCATTAATATTAATACCAAGAATAAAGTGGGAAAACCGAAATACCCAGTTAAAAAAGTCTCGCTAAAAAAAAAAAAAAACTCCTGTTTAGGATATAAATTTAATTTTAATTTTTCTCTTTTAAATTATAATCTTTAATTTTTTTTCATACTTTGCGATGTTGGCTTTTGAAATTTTACCTTTTACTGTATAATAATATCTTATTATTTACTGTTTAGCATTGTTAGAATATTTTTGGAAAGGAAATACAATAGTTCTCTCTAAAATTTCTGAAGTGGGAATCTCACTCCTTAAAAAAGTGACCATTATTTTGACACGAATTAAAGTGAGAAAATACTATTGTCACTCTTGAAAATGTGACATTTCTCACTTTTCTTGAAAGAGAGACTTCTAGTCACTCTGTCACAAAGAATGAAGTCATGATCTATTGCAAGATCTATCTTCGGAAGAGTGAAGATTTGCTGGCGCCATCTACTTACCATAATTCGAACGAAATATGAAAGATAATTTCTCGGCGAACTCATGCATGCGTTTTGTTTAACAGAACTTATTGGAGATATTTCAGTTTAAATATATATATATATATATATATATATATATATACTAGCAGGCTTTGCCCGCTTCGCTGGTCATTATATCGAAATAAATTCTCAATATTTCATATCAATAATAAGAAAAAAAAAATCTTAAGAAAAAAAAAGAAAGAAAGAAAGAAATCAGTCAAAATGTAAGTTAAAGTTTCTGCTACCTTTGGTAGTGGTTTTCCTGCTCCCCAGACTTTTTGAATCATGAGCCCCAATGGCTTCTGCAGTACCTTACCCAATTTTTACACCCTCTCCCTAACGGGTAATGTTGAAAGTTTCGCAAAATTTCCTCCCATCAATGTGCATATTGCGTACACTTAATCAAAACCCACTCAAAAAAATTCATCATTCTAAGGTAATCTGGAGTATATTTAACCTTGTTTTTTCCCAACGCCAGCCCCAGAAGAGGGGGAGTGTAATTTCTCGAAATCCCTTTATAGTGCATCTTGCATACACTTACCTAACCAGACGTAAAAAATATCGAGATCCTGAGATTATTTGAAGCAGAATTATATTTTAAAACGTGTTTTTTACCCCCTGCACATCGAACCACACATAAAAAATCTCCTTCCTAAGATAATTTAGTGCAGAGTTACACATGGATACATGCTTTTAGACCCCACCTCCCAAGACCGGTAGGGTGGAAATTCATCACAAAACCTCTTTGTAGTGTGTATGTTGAGTACGCGTAACCACCCGACATATCAAAAAATCGCTTTCCTGAGGAACTTTGGAACAAAGTTACTCTTAAAAACGTGTTTTTGCCCGCACTTCGCCCTTAAAGGAGAGAAGCAGAGGGAAATTTCGTAAAATTACTTGATAGTGCGTGTTGAGAACGCATAACCAACCCACACATAAAAATTAATCTTACTGTGATAATTTTAAACAAAGTTACTCTTGGAAACGTATTTATTGCTCTCCCTTCTTTAAGGAGGAAAATGGGGAAATTCTCAAAGTCCCGTTGCAATGGATGTTGGATACACGTAAATAAGCCACACACTAAAAATTGTGGCCTCAGCTCCTATGGATTTCTTCGGGGAAATTTTACCCGCTTGGCTGGCCACTATATTTAAAGAAAATTCTTAAAAAATAAATAAAATATAAAAATAAAATAAAAATAAAATTCATTGAAATTGCTCAAAAGCTCGCTTCGGGTGTGCGTCGCTATTCCATGCGACATACAATGTCATACCAGTGGGCTTCCACTTTTGTGCTTATCAGATAACGATTTCGAAACAGACAGTATCAAAAATCATTTAAGTAGCCCTTTTATATTAGAATATTAATTACATATGAACAACCCTATGCGTATTGTACATAATATTTACTTTTACGTTATTTCCTATATTTATTCTATTTTTTCTGTCGACCATAAATATACTGACCAAACGTCCCCATTTTCTAGGGACAAATAGGGACTACTAATAAAAAAAAACTAATGTGATGAATATATATATATAAATGAATTGCTGTTCGTTAGTCTCACTAAAACTCGAGAACGGCTGAACGGATTTATCTTATCTTAGTCTTGAAATGTTCGTGGAGGTCTAGGGAAGGTTTAAAAGGCGAGAAAAAATCGAATAATTTCCGGGAAAACCCTAAAAACAGCCCTTTTCTATTTCCCATACAAACGTTTTCTAGAGTCAATTTGTAATAATTAAAAATAATTATTTTAATTTTTAGTTGTTGCCAAAAAAATTTACGAGTTAATTTATTTTTCGACATATAGTAAGATATATTTTCACGCGAATAGTAAAAGAAATATTAAATAATAAATTTGCTTAGGCTATGACAAAATGACGTCATTATTAAAATTAAATAATGATAATAATAAAAATCCAACATATTCTATTTTTTCTGTCGACCATAAATATACTGACCAAACGTCCCCATTTTCTAGGGACAAATAGGGACGTCTTTTATTTTTGAAGGCATTTTTCTAAGTTTTAAAAAATTGTAGAAAGTAAATTATTAATCGGTAATACTTTATTTTTAGTCCTTTTTTATTAGAAATGAAAAAATACCTCCAAAATTGGATAATTGTAGCATTTTTTAACGCTACTCTACTATAAAAGTACTTTGATCTGATCAGCCTACCATAAAATGACAGCGATTTCACGTCAAATATAATATTACAATATGCTGTGAGACAACTAACTTTTTGTGGCTATATGTATTTCATAATTAGTTAACAGTGGTTCGTATATAGAAAAATAAATAAATAAATATTTAACCTTATCGTGGTACAGGCTTATTATGGCTCCCATTGGTAACTTTTTAATTTTTGTCACCATTTTAAACAAAAATACAAAATTTATGAGATTATTATTTATGTTTCTTTCTTTCTATCCCCCCCCCCCTTTTTTTTTCTCAATATTTTATAATTTATTTGCTTATATGCTTTATGGGCTACTTGGCTTAAAGTGGCTATCCCGAAAGTAGACTCCTTGGCGAGAAATGTAGTATCTACTTCAGCATCAAAATTTTAAAAATTACCCTGAATTATGACTATGAGTAAATCTGAATATAATGCTGAATTAGCTTTCATGCCAAACGTAATATACATGCCAATAAATAAATAAAAACACTATTAAAAAGAAATATAAAATTGAGGTATGTTAAAAAAGGTTATGAAACAAAATCTGAAGAAATATGTTGGATTTTTATTATTATCATTATTTAATTTTAATATTGACGTCATTTTGTCATAGCCTAAGCATATTTATTATTTAATATTTCTTTTACTATTCGCGTGAAAATATATCTTACTATATGTCGAAAAATAAATTAACTCGTAAATTTTTTTGGCAACAATTAAAAATTAAAATAATTATTTTTAATTATTACAAATTGACTCTAGAAAACGTTTGTATGGGAAATAGAAAAGGGCTGTTTTTAGGGTTTTCCCGGAAATTATTCGATTTTTTCTCGCCTTTTAAACCTTCCCTAGACCTCCACGAACATTTCAAGACTAAGATAAGATAAATCCGTTCAGCCGTTCTCGAGTTTTAGTGAGACTAACGAACAGCAATTCATTTATATATATATATATATATATATATATATATATATATATATATATATATTATTATTATTATTATTATGTTATAAGCTATTTTGGTAAATATAAAATTTTTATACGATTGATAAAACTGAAGTGTTATTAGTAAAGAATCGTAAATCATAAGAAAGTTGTGGAAATTCGTAATGAAAGTAAGTAGTTTTATTCGGAAATATATAAGGTATAAAAGAAAATATTGAAGCAAATACTTAATGCATAACATATTAAAATCATAATAGGAAATCATATTTTTATTATATTAATTGATACTTAACACATGTGAAACATTAAAAAAGCTGGCTATAATATTTTACAAAAAATTAAAATCCTCAGCTAGATTTATACTCCTGAACAGACGAGTTTTTCAAGAAACTCTGTAGATTTGTTGTAAATATTTAACTATTTTTTAAACATGCAGATTCACGAATTTTTCTTTTCCCCTGAGCTAATTTTAAAATAACTATTTGTCGAAGGGAATTTCTTTTCAAGTATACATTTTGATATAAAAAGTAATTCTAATTTTAGTAATTAAAATATAATTCCTATTTTAGTAATTTAAGACTATTCTAATTTTAATTTTAAAATGTACATTAGAATTCTGTATTTTTATATTTTTGATAAATGAAGTAAAAGTTTATAAATGTTATTAATCGCTTATGTGAATGATTTACCACTGTAAATTAAGCGAGATCTTTGTGTCCCAAGTGGTTCAGTGGCAAGACGCTCGCTTGCCACGAAGACGGCTTCGGTTCGATTCTTCGCAGATCTAATCTGTATCCTTTCCATCATTGAACTAAAGCCAGTGCGGAAAAAAAGTGATAATGATAGAAGATACCGTCTAGCGTATCCGTATTTTTATTTTAGGAAAAATAAACAGTAATATTCTTTGAAATACTCGGAATAATTTCACTCTTAATAAAGAGTGAAAAATCTCACTCTTTCGAAAAGAGACTTCTCACTCTTTAGAGGTTGGCTCCATTTTGGCATGTTCAAAGAGTGATATGTCACTCTTTTAGAGTCAGATCTCACTCTTCCTATTTTAGAGAGTTCATATTATGGGTAACATGTTACTGTTTTTCTTATAAAGCATTAAAAACATGGGGATTTCATTTCCAGTATCAACATAAGAATATAGATATTATCGTCAGTATTACCGATGTCATCGTCAGAACTCACCAAATATTCTTAGCTGTTAGATTTATGCGCATAGCTGAACAATCCTTTACCATAATTTTTTGTTAAATGCTGAGATATAAGTTTGCGCATCAGATAATTATTTATTGTTTTGGCATTATTTGAAAAGTATAATAATATTCTGAAGAATAGCAGTTGAGTGTTTATTACGCTTTAATATATAAATACGATCTTTTATTAGGAATTTCTCGTTGTCTTGCACAGTTATTACTGTATTTTTATTTAATCATTATTATTTAGTTAGTTAGAGAAAAATAGTTAAATTGCATTAGATTATACTATATTCTAAAAATGAAACTGAATATGTATTTGTTCTTTTAATAGTCAAGAATTCTTAATAAAATCTCAATACAATAAATTTAAAAATAAATGATTTGCCATGCTTTATATATATATATATATATATATATGAAGAAAAACATTTCTTTTCCAAAGTAAATGCTGTTATTATTACATAATTTGAACTTTAAATTGAAAATGAAGGAATAGGAAATTTAATAGAAAAATTTTCACTTTTAAAGTTTTCACGTTTCATAAATTTAATTTTTCTATTTTCAAAATATCAAACAACATTTGTGTCAGGTAGGAAAATTTTTATTCTATTTTGTGCTGTCAAAATCTTTAAAGAAAATAACAATTTTCTCTACCGTTGTATGTCACTTAAAAAAGTAAAATAAAACAATTTTTATGATGAAGAAAATTTCTTATCCAGATTACGCTTCTCAAATAACAATAGATTGGAAAGTGACGTTAAATATTTAAATAATGCAAGAAGTTGAATAACGTGAATCAGGATTAACAAATGATGAAAATAAACAGTAAAAAAATAGTTTTGAAGTTTCCATCTATATACTGTACGTAATAGTTCAAATAGTTAATGAAGTTTAAATTTTAAACGAGTTTCAATGTTCGAAATTTTATGTTTTACGACAAAAACTCAAGTAATATTAAGAGTATTCCATAAATCTGTAGACATTTTAAAATATCATATCATAACTATTGAATGAATTGTTAGAATTGAACGTGGTTTGCGAAAAAAATCCTTCTAGTGAAAGGTAATTTTTTGTGTGTGTGTGTGTGCAAAGAAAAAAAAATGCTTAATTTTTTGTCAACAATAGTAAAACAAATAGTTAAATTTTTCGCACCTTTGCTATTCGAACAGTTTATTTCTTATTTTGCCTCCTTGTACATACATGAAGTTTTAATTCCGATGGTGAATTAGTAAATAAAGTGTTATTGGTGAAGATACTTTCCTTCAGGTAAGAACCGCCGACTGAAACTCCAGTTAGCAGTGTTATAAATCGTTTTCTAACTGTAATTCGTGGTGACGACGAACACAGATTAGGATTTGTATGCCTATGTCTCTATAAACATTTGCATGCGAGTAAGTGCAATTTTGTATGAAAAAAAGGGATCTGATCACACACAGTGCCCTCTATCGACAAATAGTTTACATATTATTTTTTCTGTACCAAAAATATCCTCCTTCACGAGAATGATTTTTTTCGCTAACTGCGTCCAATTCTATCAATTCATTCAATAGTTATGATTTTTTAAAATGTCTAAAGTCTTATCCTTGTATATATATATATATATATATATATATATATATATATATATATATATATATATATATATGTATATATATTTATTTATTTATTTACAAATTTCACAATACAATATCTGTCATTTTTGATAAGATTCTATAAATTTTATAAAATAGTATATTTAATATTGAAATAATTTGAAAGGAATTGAATATGCTATGTTTTAGAAGCAGTATTTAAATAAATGTTTATAGATTGAAGTGTGAAGATGAAGTAGATGAAGTATAATTTGCTACAAAAATATTTTAATGTATATATATATATATTTTTTTTTATTGAATGATAATTTAAATATATATATATATATATATATATATATATATATATATATATATATATATATATTTTTTTTTTTTTTAAGTTAAAAATAGAGAAATTTTTCAAAAGAAAATTCGCAATTTATTAATATTATTATTATTATTTTTTTTTTATTTATTTTTTTCACTGAAAAATATTTCTGTCAATACATGTAACCCTATGTGCTCAAACACAGTAGCAGAATTTTTTCTGTAGTGCAAGATACAAAATAATTGCTCTTGATGGATAATGAGTAATATTTAAAGATATATGAAAATTTGAGCTTTGCACATTTTTATTTTTATTTATTTATTTATTTATTTTAATAATTATAAAAAATATGTTCTCAACTACTGAAAACCCTTCCCTTTATCTATCATATTCTCTCTAATAGAATTTCACAAATTTGTTACCTTTCTAATAAACCGTAATAACTCCCAGTATTGAAAAAAATTCTTAATAAAATGTTACTAAAGATTGAGCAATATAAATTAAAAACATTCTGTTACTTTTTCCATAATATGTCTATGTTTAATTACGTTATTTTTTTTCAATCTACTAAAACATACTATCAACGTTCATTCTGTTGAAACTAAATTCATCTTAAAAATGTCTACTTCATAATTCTACACCTGCCCGTATAATTTATAATTATAAATAATGTACGCTCATTCCTCTTAGTGTCACTTGTGCTTTTCTTCCATGCTCGGTAAAAGTCTACTTTTCTTTTTTGTCATATTGTTTCTAGCAACGGTTTCTTCCAAACTTGTTTTCTTTTCTTTTCATCATCTTTATCATTTGCATTATAATAGCATATTCACCATCGAATATTTTTATAATTTAGTAAAAAAATAAAATTAATTAATTAATTAATTAATTAACGCATTTCGTCTTTCCAACTGTAATATTTTTTTCCTCCGCTTCTAATTATTTATTTATGTTTTATTTGATATCCCACTTTAAAGTAACAGTTATTATTATTATTATTATTATTATTTATTATCTTTATTTTCTGCATTATTTTCTGCTTTATTTTTTATTCATTTATTTGGATTTACTTACTTTAAATTATTTTGAATTTATTCAATCTACACCGAAAATTTCTATCATATAGAATTTTAATATCTGTTATCATACTTCAGGATGGTTACAAATATTACACTAGAAAAACAGAAAATTCTGATGCTAGAACATAACGATGTTTATGGTAAAAAACATTTTGTGTATTTTTAAGAAAAACGTTAAGAAATAGACATTTTGCAGTGGAAGGAGAACAAAAAAAGGGAAATTATATATACATATATATATATATATATATATGGTTAAATCTGTAACAACTGGCTTAAAACCGAACAACGTATGGTGCTTCGAGTTAAAAAGTTAAAAATACATTTAATTCAATAAATCAAATATTTTTAATCGCTTTTTGTGTTGTCGCTTTTTGTTGTGTATTACATAATTTTGATTTAAACTATATTTATAAAAAAACAAGTTTTTATTTTTAGGAGATCTATGTTGACATTTATTAAGAATATTGTATTATATGTGAGCATGAATAAAATCGAATATTTTTAAAACATACTTTAGGTATGAGTTTTCATTGGTTAGTTTTTTTTTTTTTTTAATTATTCAATTAGTATTTTTAAAAAATTGAAGATAAATGTATTTAAATTTAATTCGTATGTGAAAGAAGAGTTATAAAGGAATATATTTTCCGTATTAAAGGAGTTGGCAACAAAGAGGTGGACAAACCGGCTAAAAAAAATATGCAGAAAAAACTAAAAAAAAAAAAAAAAAAAAAAAAACAATGCCGACAATCTGAAGGTATTTAGAAAAAAGAATCATAAAATCTGCAGAATAACTGCATTTGTGTTATTTTTATTATTTATTTTTTACTTTTATTTTTTACATTATTTTTTATTTTTTTTTAAGCAGAAATGAAATAATTCATTGATTACATTTGCGATAATTAGAAACTTTTTATTAATCATCAAAAGTACGATTTCTTTTGTTTCACAGATTCATTTTCCGCACTTTATTTCTTTGAAACCCAAATATTATAACTATCTAATCAAAATAAAACTTACAGACATTCCTCACAATACTTTTGTGAGGAATCATTAATGTTAATATTTTATGCGGGAAAAAAAAAAAAAAAAAAAAAAAAAAAAAAGAGGAAGAAAGGAATAAAAGAAAGAAAGAAAGAAAAGAAAGAGAAAAAAGCAAACGAAATTTCTTTTTCTCTCTTTATTTATTTATTTATTTTTATTTCAATTATTCAAGCCTTTCTTCTGAAATTGAAAACAAAAAGTATGTTTATAAAAATAAATAAATAAATAAATAAATAAAAGGATATGAAAAGTCATTTTAAAATGACATGCTCTGCATGCATATTTAATCTTTGGATGGAAATGTGTTATTTAATAACAAAATAGACTGGAGTAAAAATACAAATTTTAACCGTTTTTGAAACATGTAGCATTTTTTTAAAGTTTCGATTATTTGTATTTAAAAAAAAAAAAAAAAAAAAAAAAAAAAAAACTAATTCCTAACTTTCTATGCCATTGAAATTGAATTGTATGGATCGTAAAATGTGTAAAAATGTATATGCAATTAAACTTTGAAATATTAAATAAGAAATACGGTGTTTTAACATTTTTTACCAATTTTTATTTCTCATCTTAACAGTTATCTAAGAAAGTTTTAATCATATTTGAAAGTTGTCGTCTCTTAAAAGAATAAAACTGTATTGTTATTATTTTAGTTTTTCAATAAAAAATTATAAGTAAATAAATAGAAATAAAATAATGGTAAAAATGCCTGTTTAAAAAAAAAAAAAGAAAAGAAAAAGAAAAGAAAAAGAAAAAGTTTCCAAAAGAAAATGTAACGTTTTGAGAAGCAATTGTTTATCTCTGCCTCTTTTATTTTTTATTTTATTATTATTATTATTTAATAAATAGGCGACGTATTTTCAATAGTGAAATTTCAAGCTGTTGAGTGATTTGTTATGTAAAATTAAACATGTTTTTCCGTTCAGTTTTAATATCGAAAGTTGTTCATTTTAAAATATTTAAAATAGAAAATGATTTTTTTTAATTTTTAATTATTCTTGAAATATTTTAAATTATTATTTTAAAAATTTATAGAGCTTAAACGCAATTAAGAAGTCAAACGCAAGTAAGTCAAATTATAAAATTGAAATTGAGGATTGTAAAGATAAAGGATTTGAGGCTTATAAACATAAAGATCATGGACATGCGATCACAGGAAATTTAAATATAGTTGAAAAAATTACTAGAAATGACAATTTGCGAATCATTAGATATTCATGATGATATAAATTGATGTTCAGAATACATGTATGCTTTATATGCTGTTAATTTATATTAACGTTTAAGAAAACAATTTTAATATGCATGTGAAGAAGATTTAAAACGAACACTTTTCTTTTTTCTTTCTTTTTTTCTGTTTTTCTTTTCTAACTATTTGAAATTTAAAAATATATATATGTATGTATGTCCCAGTTTTAAAATGAAGATAAATATATTTTATTTTAGTCTATAAGTATTTTTTTTTTTTTTTTTTTTTTTTTTATGATATATATTGTATATATTATAATTTATTTTACTACAAACAGCGTTGAGGAGATATTTTTAATACATTGCTAAGAAAACAAATAATTTAGCTAAATTTATTGTTCAGTTTAACTATTAAACAGGTTTATATGACTTTGTTCTTTTTTATTTATTAAGATGATAAGAAATAACTGTTCGTTTAATAAATTTGCGAAAAGTATAATTTTTTCATTAAATTTAACATTAAAGTTTTTAGCAACAAAAAGTCATCTAAAGTATGTTTTTTTTTTTTTTTTTTTTTTTTTTGTATTTCTTTCTGACTGTATTATTTTAAATTCCCAATCAAAGCTATACTTAAAGACATTATTTATATTTCTTTCTCAAGTAAGGAATATTTTTCAGTGTTAATATATTATGTAAAAAGTAAGAAAGAAGAAATTCTCTCATTTTTTTTTTTTAAATTCTTATTTAAAAGGTTCAAATCTTTCTTCATAAATTAAAAATGTATATATGTATATGAAAAAGTGGTATTGAAAAGTTATTTTAAAATGACATATGCTACATGCATATTTAATCTCTGGATGGAAATAAGTTATTTAATAATAAAGTAGACTGTCAAAAAGAATAGAATTTTTAATCTTCTTTGAAATATGTAGCTTTCTTAAAAGTTTCGATTATTTGTATTTAAAATGAAAGTAATTCTTAACTTATTGTGATATTGAAATGCATCCCTATCGATCGAAAAGTATACAAAAATGTATATGTAATTAAAATTTCAAATACTGAAAGGGAAAAATTGTCTTTGTTTTAACATTCTTTTTTTTTTTTTTTTTTTTTTTTTTTCATTTTAACAAAAGATTCAATCATATTTGAAAGCTGACGTCTTTTAAAAGAATAGAATAGTATTGTTGCTGTTTTAAATTTTAAAACAAAATTTATAAATAAATAAATTAATTAATGTTGAAAATACCTGTTAAGAAAAATCTATAAAAAGAAAGAAAGTGTAACATTTTACGAAGCAATTATTTATCTTTTATTATTTTTATAAATTTAAAATAAAATAAAAATACGAAAGAAACTTATTTCATTAACATAAAAAAAAAAGCGATAAGTTATCAATATCAAATTTTCAAGCTGTTAAGTAATTTGTTATGTAGGATCTAATAAGTTTTTTTTTTTTTTTCCGTTTTTAATATTGAAAAAATTAATTTTCAAACATTTCAAGTGTAAATAACTGATGTTGATGTCTTCTTACAGTATTTTAACTTATTGTTTTTAAAATTTATAGAACGTAAACGCAATTAAGAATGTGGCAAGTCAAATTACAAAACTAGAATTATTTCTGCAATCGCGTTTAGATAAAACAGTGATATACATCAAAAATAGGGATTTAAAAATGTTTGCGAGTACAATAATTTTTTCTATTGAATATAAAAGTAAATAAAAGAGAGATAAATAAATAAATAAAATAGTTTTAAAAAGATACATTCCATGCAGTTACTAGAAAAAATGGCTAGTTATTATATTTTTGGCAAGAATGCGATTTAGACAAACGGCGGTAGCAAGAGCTATAAATAAATATTTGCAGGTAGGCCAAAATAACGCTTTTGAAAGTTTCTATTACGTATATCCTTATATAACTGGAAAAAAAATAATAACTGTTATAAATAATAGTAATAATGTAAACATATTAAATAATATAGTTCAATCAAACAATATTACATCAACTGCTCATTTTATTCGCATGCCTTTTTTTTTTTTTTTCAATGTATGAATAAGGTTTTACTTATGAAAATAGAACAGTAAACTTTAAAATAAATATTTTATACATATACATTTAAATTTCTAAAATATTAAAAGCTAAACATATTGAAACATAACTACATTTATAATATAATCTCATAAGTTTTTTAGACGTATGTGACATGCAGAAGATGTTCAGCAAAATCACTTGCATTCTGAACTTAAAAACATGAAATTAAGTAAGGTAGTGAACTAAATGTTAGTACTATGTAAATTATAGATATTTTGCCAAACCTATAAACCATAATAATAATATTTTAAATATATAATTCAACGGAATTACAAACTTGGAAATTAATTAAATAATTTTCTTATAATAATAATAATAATAATAATAATAATAATAATAATAAAATTAAAAAAAAAAAAAAAACTTTCGGAAATATTTATTGTACTACGTCCGCACCTTTATTATTCTTTAACAAATCCTTTAGCTTCTGTGTGAAATAAACATTATAAGGTCATCGTCTAGATCAGACGGGTAGAATTAAAATCTAACCGAGAACCATTTCGCCTTTCGATGATAATTGTCAAACCGAAGTGAATAAATAGACATCCAGGAATAAATAATGTTCCAAGATCTTGAAACTCATAAGCCGTTTAATTATAGAAAACATAGCACTATGCACAAAATATACATAATATCAGAATTAATCATAATTTATGATAACATAATTAACACACACATATCCGTGAGATTCTTTTAGGAAATGCTTTAGAACATTTTTTAACATTCACGCAGACCCAGTGTTGCCAGATGCTCGACAGTAAATTTCCCTAAACAGGCTTTTAAATTGCCTTAAATCAGGTGTTATTCCCCCGAAAAATCCCCAACTCAATTTCTACAGAAAAAAAAAAAAGTAAATAAAATAAAATATTTAACTGATTTCAGTCCATATTTTTCAGGAAATGAGGCTAATTTTTCAGAAAAGTCTCCATTTCTAAAATAATAATAGTGATAATAATAATAATGAAAATGAAAATAAAAATAAAAATAAAAATAAAATAAAGTACTAGTTATAGGAAAAATTTAAACTGTCATTAAGTACTTTAGTGCTGAGTATGTAAATTCTAAGTATGTAAAGTAAACCCAAAGTACAGTAGATTTACTTTACATACTCAGAATTTACTTTTACCGGGATATCCTGAGGATGTTCTGGGAAGTTGTACCTTCAAAAGGACCCTACAAGCTAAAGAAAACTGTTAAAAGTTTCTACGCGTTGGGAAAATTTCTAACATGGGTGTGTGAGTGTTCTAACACATATGTCCTTTAAAAGCTTATTAACGCAGTAAACTTATCAGATAGACTAGTTTAAGACAAAAGAGTTGAAAAATCTCCGAGATTTTTCCACAAAATTTCAAAAATCCCCTAAAACATTCGGTTCTCTAAAAAGTCCCCTGAAGCCCAAAAAACCTCCAAAATGGGGACAAAATTCGTTTTTTTTTTGTATATATTATGAAAAAGTCTATGAATACTAATTGTAGTAGATGGGAATTGTAGGAATTGTAGTAAAATTCGCGTTTATCACCTCCTATGTTTTTTTTTTCGGAAAAGTTATTTACTAGGGTGGATCGAAAAACGCGTTTTTTCTGCAATATAATTCTAATAGCGCGGAAAACTTGCGCATAGGCGTCATTTTAAATAAATATATATATATATATATATATTTTCAAAATTTGAAATCGCGCAGAAGGCCTAAATTTACCAAAAAGTCAAAATACCGGTAAATAAATAAAAAAAAAAAAAAAAAATGCAAAATTTACAAAAAAATACATTTTTTATTCTAATAGTGAAAAAAGGATTTTTAAGAGTGTCCTTAATACATACAAAATATAATTAGACCCATTCTTGTTTTACTGAATTCGCGCAAAAGGCCTAAAGTTGCGGGTTGTATCGTAAAAAAAACGATATTTCATAATTTTCGACGATTTTTAAACATGTGCCAAACCCATAAAAGTTTTATTTTTAATTTGTAATAGTGTAAATACCATTCAAAATAGTTTTCCCAATCCAGAAATAATACTTTCAGATCCGTTATTCCTTAACTGTATTCGCGCAGAAGGTCTAAATTATAGTATAAGTTAAGTTATAGAGTCCCGTAAAAACGCCGTTTTCCATATCTGATGAGTGTTTATTTAACACATTAAGGTTTGTAATAAGACTCTAACAAGTGATTTACAAAAAAAATATTAGCCAAACATATCATATTGCAGCTCTCAGCTCATTTCAACATTTAATCTGTGGTGAAATGACCCAGGACTCACGGCGAGGACGTGGCTGCAAGGCGAGTCCCACCTCCACCCTACCCAACCAACCAACCAGGGTGAATTTTATTTACAATATTTACAGTAACTATTTACTTTTTACAATGCATATATGTTCGTTGTAGGCTAAAGGTTATTTACCTAGAAGCCTCTTTGAATTCTGACTTTGAATTAAATGTGGGCATCAGCTGTCTTGATTTTAAAGTAGCTCTATATAACCATCTCGATTTTCATGCCCGCACACTTTTTCTGCTGCTTCTCTAACTAGTTTTACACACCTCTCAACTGTCTGGGTGCGACATGGGAATTTGAGGTAGTTAAACTCTCTAAAATTTCTGGAGTGAGAATCTCTCTCCTTAAAAAAGTGACCCCTGTTTTGACACCAATTAAGGTGAGAAAACAATATTATCGCTCTGGAAAATGTGACACTTCTCACTTTTTGTGAAAGAGTGACGTATAGTCACTCTGTCACAAAGAGTGAGGTCGTCATCTATTGCAAGATGAAACTTTTGTAGAGTGAGAAATTGCTGGCGCCATCTGGTTATCATATTTCGAAAGAAATATGAAGGACTATTTCCGGACGATCTCATGTATGTATTTGCAGAACGTATTGAAGATTTTTGAAGAATAAAAAAAAGAAAATAATTATGTTAAAAGATAGTTTGGTAAATAACTTTTTCTATTCGATTGACAAAATCGAAGTAATATTATTAATGGAGAATCGAAAATCACAAGAAACATAACGAAATTAGTCTTAGAAAGTAAATAGTTTTATTTAGAAATATATAAGGTATAAGAGAAAATATCAGTAAAATATTTAATGCACAACGCCTTAAAATCTGTAACAGTTTATATTTTTATTATATTTATTGACAGCTAACACATGTGAAATATTCAAAAATTTGGCTATAATATTTTACTAATATTTAAAATCAACAGCAAGTTTTATACTTCTGAACAGGCGACTTATTCAGGAAACTCTGTAGATTTGTATGCGGACAGTTATTTTTTTATTTTTTTTTTTTTTTTTAAGCATGTACACTTGAGTAACTTCTTTTCCGCATAAGCTACTTTAAATGACTGCTTGTCATAAAGATTTTTTTTTTTTTTCAAGTATACAGCTTTTAAAATAATTCTAATTTTAGCAATTTCAAAATAATTTAAGTTTTAAAATACCCTTTAGAATTCTTTAATTTTATATTGTTGATAAATGAAGTAAAAATTTAAAAATATGATTGATCACGTATGAGAATGACTTAATAATGTAAATTAAGCAGCTTGTATATGTGCTCAGTGGTTCAGTGGATAAGATACTCGCTTACTACGGGAACGGCCTGGGTTCGATTCCCGGCAGATCCAAACTGCATTCTTTGCACCGTCGAATTGGAGTCGATTCGCAAGGTGAAATGAAACAACATCGTCTAGTGTACACAATTTTTTAAGGAAAAATAAACTGTCATATTCTTTAAATTGTTCTGAATAATCTCACTCTTAATAAAGAGTGAGAAATCTCACTCTTTCGAAAAGAGACTTTTCACTCTTTAGAGGTTGGCTCCATTTTGGCATGTTCAAAGAGTGATATACCACTCTTTGAGAGTGAGATCTCACTCTTCATATTTTAGAGAGAACTCTGGTAGCGCTTTGTCTTTCAATAAAAAACAATGTATTCTCTTGGCATCTTAGACAACTTGGACAGTAGTGGCGGCGGTGTTAATTTGCAGATTGACCAATCAATTAGTTCGGTATAGTCGTTTGCACTAAAATTTATTGAAGGTATTTTGAAGTCTCTTACATAACCTTCAGCTGATGGCTCATTTCTGGATTTAAGGATCCTCCTGTAGCCAAGTTCTCTAATATGTGGTCTCTCATCCATTATCATAACCAACATCATATTTTCAGGGTGGCAGAAGAATGCGTTCCTTTGAATTACTGGATCAATGATTTGCTTGATATTGTCCGGTAGATGCCTGGCTGTTTTAACTACCTTCTAAATATGCTTCGGCCCATCTTTCACAGTGTAGTTTTCCTTTATATCAAACAAAACAGGTGCATATGACTTCACTATGTAATTTGCAAGAGTCTGTAACTCACTTGTTGGACTAGTTTGGGATACATACAATCTTAAAACCCGGTTAGTACAGGTTAGCCAACGAAAGTGGCTGATGCGTCCAGGATCCCTAGCAGCCAATTCTGGATTACAGATTCCTGTGTTGACCGCTTTTACAATGTCTAGGAGATACTTCAAATCTTTACTCAGATCGTTTTTAGTGATATCAATTACTTCTTCTGATTGTATCGGCTCAAAATTTACAACAGGGAGTTTCTCGAATCCAGGGAGTTGTTTTCCAACTGGACCGCTAAATGATGCTGGTCCTGTTGTCTTTCCATCCAAGTGATCAAACAAATGCGTATAAGGTAACTCGTTAAAATGTCCGCCACTACTGTCCAAGATGCCAACTGAATGCATTGTTTCTTTATTGAAAGACAAAGCGCTACCAGAGTTTAACTACTTCAAATTCCCATGCCACACCCAGTAAGTTGAGGTGTGTAAAACTGGTTACAGAAGCAGCAGAAAAAGTGTGCGGCCATGAAAATCGCGATGGTTATATTAGAGCGACTTTGAAATCAAGACAGCTGATGCCCACATTTAATTCAAAGTCAGAATTCAAAGGGGCTTCTACTTAAATAACCTTTTGCCTACAACGAACATATATGCATTATACAAAGTAAATAGTTACTGTAAATATTGTAAATAAAATTCACCCTGGTTGGTTGGTTGGGTAGGGTGGAGGTGGGACTCGCCCTGCAGCCACGTCCTCGCCGTGAGTCCTGGGTCATTTCAGCACAGATTAAATGTTGAAGTGCAATATGATATAATTGGCTAATACATTTTTTGTAAATCACTTGTTAGAGTCTTATTACAAACCTTAATGTGTTAAATAAACACTCATCAGATATGGAAAACGGCGTTTTTACGGGACTCTATAACTTAACTTATACTATAATTTAGACCTTTTGCGCGAATACAATTAAGAAATAACAGGTCTGAAAGTGATATTTATGGAATGGGAAAACTATTTTGAATGGTTTTTACACTATTACAAATTAAAAATAAAACTTTTATGGGTTTTGGCACATGTTTAAAAATCGTCGAAAATCATGAAATATCGTTTTTTTTTTTTTTTTTACGATACAATCCGCAACTTTAGGCCTTTTGCGCGAATTCAGTAAAACAAGAATGGGTCTAATTATATTTTGTATGCATTAAGGACACTCTTAAAAACACTTTTTTCACTATTAGAACAAAAAATGTATTTTTTTTGTAATTTTTGCTTTTTTTTTTTTTTAATTATTTACCGGTATTTTGACTTTTTTGGTAACTTTAGGCCTTCTGCGCGATTTCAAATTTTGAAAAAAAAAAAAAAAAATTAATATTTTTTCATTTATAATGATGCCTATGCACAAGTTTTCCGCGCTATTAGAATTGTATTGGAGAGAAAACGCGTTTTTCGATCCACCCTATTATTTACAACAGACAAACCCTATTTTTTCAGGAAAAATTTATGTGGAAGTATTTTTCTTACTTAGTATTATAAAAGCCTTAGTTTTCCAACTAAGTTGGCATTATCAAAATATTTATTTACTTAAAATTCGATAATGTAATTTTCACAGGTTTTCGATTCATAAGAGATAATTATTAATTTATTGAAACAAATCGCATTATATATTAATATACAATGAATAAAACTTTTCTTCTAATCTGAAAATGTAATATCGACCAAAAGTTCCCTTTTTTATTGAATAAGATTAAGTTTCGGAATTTTTTAAATATTTATTTAAAGTCCACTTTTGCTCCAAAATATCGAAAAATTTCAAAAACAAGTATTATGTTTATTTATTTATTTTAATTCGTACACATATGTATTTACTTATATTTAATAGGGAAAAAATGATACAGATGTTATTTAAAGGTTGTGCAAAGTTTAAATATTATTTAATATTATCTTGAAGCTCCACCTTTGTATCAAAAGTTTCATAAATTTCTAAAATCTCAATGTTCGAATATTATTTTGAAAGCATAATTAAATATGTCTTAATATCGAATAACGAATAAAAAAATAATAATAATTAAATGCTTAAAAGAATTTATTGTTGAGTGTCCCTAATCTGTTTACCACTTTCTTTTTTTAATAGTATTATTTTATAATATTTATTTACACTTAAATAAAGCAAAAATTATTGTTTGTTAATAGCGCTATGGAAATATTTCACAATTTGTAAAAACTTATCACCGTCAATTACGCGCAAAATTTTAACACAATCGGGAAATATTCCGAGGCTCCAATGCAGAAAAGAAAAAAGTGACAATGAAATTCCGAAGCCAATGATCTTAATTCGGTGCCCATGTGCAACGTGTTTAGTTGTTAAGTGAAGAGAAGTGTTTATTTTGGATCGTGTCTGAACTCGTTTTTTGCGTATGAATCTTTTTCCTGGATATTAGACGCCTTTTAGCTCCGAGTGAATTCCTGCAGACAAAGACAGAATATTTTATTCCTTCATTGATTTTACATTTCAAAATGAGATTGAGGATGAAATCTAGTAGGGATGTAAAACATCCGGTTTTAGAGATACATAGAAGTGCCATGGTATGTTACAAACATATGAAAAAATTATGCAGTTTTATTTTTTAATACCAGATAGTTTAAGTTCCATTAACCCTACAAGGCTGAATTTTTTTTGTTAGTGTGCGACAAAAATATATAGGTTGAAATTAGTGATCAGAAGATAGGGAAAACTTACAAAAATAAAAATAAAACCATATTTTACGGAAAAATCAACTTTTTAACTCAACGTACCGTATGTGGAGCATACATAAAAATATGATTTACTAATACGTTTACTATTGTAATATATATATATATATATATAAAAAAAAAAAAAAAAAAAAAAAACCTTACCTCTGCAAAATATACACTTCGTTATGACACACAGTATTTTTTATCGAGTCAAACCTGGTCAATAACTATTCTTTTTTTTTTTTTATTTTAGAATTCAGACAAACGACTAACGTATCACTTTCATTCAAATTTCACACTGAGTGCACTATAACAAAAACACGAATGACATCTTTAGGTAAAGATTCGTATTACTACATTGCTAAATGTCAGTAGCTTCTATCAAGATGTCAAGAGATGTCGCTACTAATAGTTTTATAGCTATAGGAACGATTAAATTCGGTGTTCCACATATGGAACTGGGTGCCTTATAGGGTTAAGAATTAACAGAAACGCGCTCTCAGCAATATTTTTACTTTTCTTTTAGATAAATTATTGCTAATTTGAAATTATGTAATTTTTACAATCGTTTTTTAAAAAAGAATCCTTCAAGTTATTAGATAATTCGTAATAAATGTATCTTTTTTTTTTTTTTTTTTTTTTTTTTTTGGGGGGGGGGGGACTCTCGCTCTTCTCAAAATCTTAAGAAATAGTTTAGCGGTGATAGGATACTGAGTGAGAGTGTCCAACAATAAATAAACAGTTTATTAGCTGAAAGTAAAAATTTATTTGATATATATTTCAAAACAATCTAGTGATTTTAAGAATTATTTTTAAGGAAAAAAAAAAAAAATAGAATCGAAGCAGAATTTTAATGAGCTCTATTTATCTTAAAAAAAAAAAAAAAAAAGTAGAAGGTAGCTGACAGTGGATTCCATTCAATTGCTATCGGGTTTTAATCATTCTGTACGAAAAAATAGAATTGCATAATTTCTTCATTTGTCGACAATAAATTGTCGCATATTTCCTTTGGTTTTCAAAAACGCCAGACCTTTAACATCATTCCTAATTTATACTGAAATGCACGCTAAAATCTAAAATTAATAAGGTTTTTTTTTTTTTTTTTTTTTTAATCTTTTGAATAAACTGACTGACTGTGAGCTAAAAAGCGTCTAAAATCTGGGAACAAGTTTCCTATGCACAAAAGGACACACGATTTCCTACGCATGATTAAAGGTAAATTCTCATTTTTTTAATTGTTAAACATGTTACGCGTGAAGACCATAAGTTATAATCAGCTAATCAGCGACTTCTGAATTTTATTATCACGTGATTTAGTCTTCTATCTTATTTTGTGTTTGCTGCATTGGAACCCCGAGATAATTTCTAATTGTTTTAAATTTTTGCACAACGCTTGACTATAGTTTGTCGGTGCGAAATTATTACAGTTTAAGAGCACCATTTACAAACAATAATTATCGTCTTATTTAGTTGTAGTTTTTTTTTTTTTTTTTTTTTTTTTTTTTTTTTTTTAAATAGTACTATTAAAAATAACTATAAAAAGATTATGGAAACTGCGCAATAAATTTGCACCTATAACCATGCATTATTATTACTATTATTTTCCTTATTTGATATTTAGAATTTCATATAACTATGCGTTTAAACAGTAATATTAATATACTCAGATTTTCAAATTTTATGGCATTTTTGGTCCAAATGAGTACCTTCAAGATAGTGTCAGATAATATTTACACAACCTTTAAATAACATTTACAGTGCAGCCACATATTCGAAAACTAGCAGTGGGGACGCGTCCAAAATGTTGGAGGGATGCCAGCTTGCCCGACAGTTTGAAATTCGGAAAACATCCAGTAATTCCGCGCTCTGTTATTGCTTATTTTCCCTGAGTCAGATGACTGTCACCCCTATTTTAGCATTGGACTCGTTGAGTTAGCACTTGCGCAGATGCTTCCATGGTTTCATCAAACGTGGTCGAAGAAATCAACTTAGTTTTGCTGTTAGATATATGGAGAAACATTCATATACAAATAAATTAAAATAATAAAACTTTTTGAACTTTTTGATTTTTTGGAGAATGTGAACCCTCAAGATATATTTAAAAAATTTTTAAACTTTATATTTTTCTTATTAAATAATAATAATAAAAAAAGTTTGTTTGCTATTACATTTTTTTTTTTTTAAATGCTTTTTCACTGATTTTATTTTATGTATATAGGTACTTGTGATGAAGTTTTTTTGAATAACTGTAAGCTACTAGTAAATTTTTAGTATTTCAACACGTCATAATTTTCAGAAATTACTGCGAGGATTCACGCACTGATTGCAACACATTTCTGTATATAGTACTACTAGTTATATATTATATTTTACGTAAATTGTTCTATTATAATTATCGTAATAATAAGTAAAAAAAAAAAAAAAAAAAAAAAATGCAAACGTGCAGAAATATTGCCCCTGCATAAAAATGGATTTAAAATGGACATAAAACGTAGAAAAATTTCGATAGTAAAAAACAACATATAAGGTGTTTATGAAGCTATCGGTAAATTAAAGAAATCATAACTGTTATGTGAAAACACTGCATATTTATAATATCGTTTACTGTGATAAAAATGTGGGGTTCATTGATTATATAGAAGGAAGCCAAACATAACTCATAAATGCAAAACCATGGCAGCATCACGAAGAGGTGATTTTCAGGATCTGTTTATTTAGTCATTAACCAGAAGAGAGTAGTTATTCGGAAACATTAACAGAGAAAAAAAAAAAAAAACTCCACCTTTAGGAATCCTCAGAACGTCAGAATTTGGGGATGAGGATTTTCGAAAGTGGAATCATACAACTCACCTGACATCGTTTAACTGGACTAACCCGCAAAGCTTGACAGATGGCAAGTGAAAAAATCCTGAGGTCACAGGCAACCCCAATGCCTACAAGCGTCTTCCTCGCCTATGAATGGTCAGACGAGATACTCAGCAGATACTGCAGACAGAGGAGCTAAAAAAGAAAATGATTGCAGCTCCCAAACATGCGCGTAATGGGCAAGAACAGAGTACAGGCAGGACATTTCGTGCGCGCCGGGCAAACCGCCTTGCGGATGAGAGCAACCAGAAGCCAGAGATGAGGGAGGTTTCAAAATTTCTGATTATTTTATTGCAGAGTGTTTTCAACTGAGAATGCATGCTGAAGACTTGGATTAGGACAATGACGTTGTGCTGGAGTGAAGGTTACAAACATTCCAAGAGGTCAGGGGTCGTGTGACCAGACTGAACGGAGCCATGGAGACCGTCTGAACGACAGATACTTTGGGTGAAAGAATTTTATATTTTCTATGGAAGCGGTAACATCACTAGTTTCCAATTTCACGCATGACTTTTGTTGCTACCGACATTTGTCTGACTTTCGGGTAGACGAAGATTGGATGAAAATGATGTCACGGGCAGAGTGATATCACGATCAACGAATCAGTGCTTCGTGTTGGGTATCACCCCCCCCCCTCCGAAGGTGTGCTCGGGGGTGAGAGACACTCAAAAGAGCAGAGAGACTTGGTGCTTAAAAGTTGTAGCATGTTTTTGGAGGATGCTCGGAGGCGAGCATTTTGTAATAATTTTTTAATTTATTTGTATTGCATCCTTTTTTTTTTTTTTTTGTTAAGTTTGAATAAAAATAGCAAAAATCGTCTCTACTGGACTCATGCCTTTTGTATTCCGTTCTCCGAGGTGTACTCCCAAAAATCACCACAACATAAATGAGAAACAAAGTTAAATGAAGGCAATACTGCTTTTGTGCAAGGAAGTACCATAATTGAAAAAGATGGGATTTTGGTCTGAAATGGTATTTCAATAATTATTCTTACATGATTAAACATTCTGGACCACTTGGGATTGTACATTTTGGACAACTCAGCTCTATAGTGAAGAAATCGTTGTGTTTTCTGTATTCTCTTGTGTGTGAAACTGATTTTCGTGAACGATTATAAATGACTGATTATTGTTTTTTATTTCTTAATTAGTGTGTTAAACTTTCCTTTGAAATTAGTCTTTAATAAATCAAGATATTAGAATTTTATTGTACAGCTGTATGTATAATTATCAATGAATGAATTAAAGAAAAAATATCTAACTGTAAGATATGTAACATTAAATGGAATATTACTACTTCCGATTAGAATATATAAAATAAGAGGACAAAAGTCTAAAAAGGCCCTAGAAAATAGCTTAAAAAACTCACAATCGCATGTGTATGATAAAACAACTAACACGAATTACAAAATGCATACAAGAGAAACGAGAAAAATAAACCAAAACGTCGAAGGGGAGGGCAAACGGACTTGAAGCTATTGGCATAGCTAGTTACGTTTCGCTTATTATTACTATCATTAAATATGTTGTAAAAGGATTTTTTTCTTTGGAGTTGTTATAAGAATTTCTCACATTCAGATAAAAATGCAAAATGATTTTTTAAAATTCCCTTTTTTCACTTCTCTTGTTTTCTTTTCTTTTCTTTTCTCTTTTTTTTACGACTGTAAATATATTAGTAATAATGATAATATATATATATATATATATATAAGAAAAAATCTCGTTATTGTCATCCGCCTGATCATCAGTTTAAAAAATGAGAAACATTTGTGACGTATAATCTTAAAATTACCAAGACCTTTTACAGTGTAAGTAATAAATTAACTTATTTACTGTATTAATTTTACATGAAATAAAACTAAAACTAATATTGAAATTATTTAATGCGAATTTCTAAATTTTACTAAGAAGAAATAGTTTGATTTACACTTATCTAACTTATAATAAGAACGAAAAATAATGTATTAATTTATCTATAAAACAGGAAAATGTTTAGATGTAAAATTAGTAATTCGATAATAAATAACTAAAAGAATACAATACACTAAAACTGAATAAAACTACACATTCAGTAATAAAAATTACTGTAAACATTAATAATTTAAAACTGAATACGATGTATGCATTAATTTACAAAAGAAAATGCATGACATATCATTAACGTCTTAGTAAAAATAAAAAGTACAAAGAAAGAATAATGTTACAATCATATCGTATTTTGTTATCACTGCACCAATATTTGTAATATTCCTTAAAAAAAATCAATGAAAGCATTCAAAGCAGAGACCGAAAAAGGTTAATGTTTAGTGAAAAAATATGAAAACCTTCAAAATGAGATCAATGAATTCTCGCTGGAAAAGTTCCAAGGGTTTTGTGTCATTTTTGTTCCTTTAAACTGAAATGTGAAAGAAGGGAAGTAATTAGGGTATCATAAAGGGAGAAAAACTAAGAAAAGGGAAATAAATGATTTGGAAATTGCATTCATTCAATTTCAAAAGATCCCTAACTCATGGTTTTCGTTAATTCTTCTATGACAGATAGTATGCCATAAAGAAACTTTTATTGGTTTAATTAAGATATTTGAAATATTACTTTTTGAAGCTTTTTATGAAACATTTATCTCTAAAAGATTTTTATCTTACGTTATGTGTTGAAATAAATGAATGTCATCAAATGTAATTATGGATCGCATCGCTGCTATTGTTTCATAAAATATGAGAAATAAATGTTTTTCTATAAAAGTTATAGAAAAAAATTATTGTAAACGACTAGTTTTGAGCTTTTTTTTTTTTCATTCAGTTTCAGTTATGTTTGATTTGTAAAAATTTTGAAACAAGTATAATAAGTAAGACATTTAGTGATCTAGCAATATATTACATTTAAAAAAAAAATAATAAATAAAAAAAATGAAATAAAGCAAATCCATAAGATCACATTCTGTTGTGTTTTAATAATTTATAATAATTTATGTTCAGCGTGATTTATGAAAAAGAAAAAAAAAATAATCTTTCATAGCTTTATGGAAATCTATGTTCATGGAAATTTAATTTTTTTTATGAGGTTTTAAGGTATTACAGTATTATGAAATTTCACAGCATGATTGTGATTTTACGGTATTTAAAGCAATTTTTAGCGGGGGCCCAAATCATCAATCGGCATTCCTTACCTAGCATTAAATATATAATTTAAATATAAATATTTCTTTCAAATCACGGATAATTTTTTTTTCTCAGAACTTTGTTGTAATTATGTAAATATTTATCTATTAAATCAACCATTTTCCTTTTTTTTAATTACATCAAATCAAGGTAAATTTTTTATTAATTTTCTTTATTAGAATACATTTTGTAGAACAGACGTCAGTTTCGAGAAACTTTGATTTTATTAATAAAAAATAGTAGAAAAAAATATTTTATAAATATATACATTAGATGTATTGATTATG
The DNA here is from genome assembly GCA_963930645.1 of Salticus scenicus. Lineage (NCBI taxonomy): Eukaryota > Metazoa > Arthropoda > Arachnida > Araneae > Salticidae > Salticus > Salticus scenicus. Next base: position 25,655,174 of record OZ005661.1, on the reverse strand, counting down.
AATACAAGACTTGTTCAATGATGGAAATGGGCACTAAAAATAAATGAGGTAGATTATATTGCAAAACTTACAATTGTAATATCTTATATGAAATAAATATATATTTTTTATAACATAGTGTATACTAGACATACATTGAATATACTTTACATTAGGATAAATAAAATTATTCTTCATGTTAAAACAAAAATGTAAATGAAAAAAAGAAAAACTTTAAGACTCTAATAGAAAACAAATTGACATTTACTAATACCAATGTTTAAAAATATTGAAAAAAAAAATAATATTAATATTAATAAGATGATGTTACGGTTGAAGAGATTAATTATGAATGATGATAAGGCAATATATTCATATTAGTTAAATTTGTATTACTAAAAAAGAAAACATCTAATGAGTAAAAAAAGAGGGGATATATATATATATATAATATGATAAAATAAATAGTACCTGGAACAAGTTTTAATCGGGAGATCATTGTAAATATCATTTGCAAAATAAAAACAGTGATTTGTTTTGGCAAGTCCTAATTGTTGAGATACCTCTTTACTGATTAAATTTTTAGCATTACACAAAATGTAACAATGAATGTTTTGTTGAAAACACAAAATCTATTTTGTTGAATGATTTTTAGATTTATTTTGTTCGTTAACAAGAATTTTATTCATCTAACCAAATTAACTTGCTTTCATTAAACAAAATAATGTGTAGAAAGAAAAGTAATTATCAATGAGTTTTTTGATGAACTACAACGTAAGTCTAACAGACAATGAGCGATCGATGTATATATATATATATAGGGAAACGGCTACAGACCATAACATTTAACAACATTTATTTAAAACATAAAGGGGACATTACATAACTATTAAATTTTAAAACGAAACATTGGTTTACATATAAGCGGGAACGTCTTTCCCTCGAACAACGGTTAAACATCTCTGATTAAAACAGGTGCGCCTCTAGGTGCGTGCGCATACAGTGAAAAGGATGAAAACAAACAGTGACGTAGTAACACGTGATAGCTGCGTACACAGTGACATCACACAACGGAAATGATAGCTGAGAAATACAATTTCCCATATCGGCCATCATGACCAAGCAGGCGGCCTCGCCTGAAAGTTATCAAACACAACAGAGAAAAAAAATTTAAATTAAATTAAACAAAAACAAAATAAATAAAAAAAATAAACAATAAACAATATACATTACTACATAATAGAATTATAGATACAGTAATAATATAGCTGCATTAACAGAATTAAAAAAAAAATGTATACATTACCAAATGGAAAATTGTGCAAATAATACAGGCAAAACCTGAATCATCAAAATACTAAAATAAAATAAGATAAGATGTTAATAACATAAAAGTAGAGAGAAAAAAAAAAATAGGTAGATAATTTTCTCCAAAAGAAAAAAGAAAAAAATAATAATATAGCAGGTATTGGATAGAATGTTCATGAAAGTACAAAAATATCTCTTATTTTTCAAGTTCAAGTTCAACGTATGATTAAAAAAAAGTTTAATTGTGCACACAAAAATGTCCAAGGAAGAGTTCTTAAAAAAAAAAAAAAAAAAAAAGTCTTGAAGAAATACGTCAATTAAGTCTTTAAAAAAAAATAAAAAGGCCTGAAGAAATATGTCAATTAAGTGTTTGAAAAGTGTCGGTCCAAGGTTTCAGGAATTCAGCGCATGTGCTGGTCTTGAATGGGCCTTCTACGAAGTCGCACTTGACGACGTCATATGTGTCGTTTGGTTTAAGTTTGGTTATCTTATATGGACCTAAAAATTTCTGTTTTAGTTTTAGGCCTGGCCCGAACTGGGTGCGTTTATCTGCGACTAAATCGTTGAGTTGGAATTTAGCAGCTGGTTGTCTTCGAAGGTTATACTGTCTGCGATTTTCTTCTTGCACTATTCGAATCTGTTTTTTTGCGTCGATACGTCTCTCTTCTCGTTACCTCTGGAATGTGTTAGTAGATTCGTCATTCAGAAGCTCCAGGATCTTGATGTCGTCTTTATTTTTCATCTTGGTACCAAAAAGTAGTTCAAATGGTGTCGTCTTTATACTTCTTTGAAATGTCGGGTTGAGGATTTGTTGGAGAGCAGGCACATGGGAAAACCACTTTTCAGGGTTGTCGGATGATAATTTTGACAATACTGCGATGATAGTAGAATTTTTATTTTCAACTTGACCATTCGATCTTGGTAAACCTGCTGTAATTGGTATGAGAGTTATATTTTGGTCGTGGCAATAGTCATGAAATGAAGTGGATAATTCTGGCGGGGTTTGCGAAGATTGATCGTTGGCTTTCTAGTCGGCTCATAACTTCTGCGGCGTCTGTAGATTTTGTGGGGTAAAGCCAGGTCAACGACAACCATAATGTGTTTGTATTTCTTTGATGTAGTAGCTAGGGAACCAAGGTGATCAATATGGTATGTGTGCAGGGGTGCATCGTCTTTACCAATTGGATGGAGGAAACCATCTTGTTTACCTCGTTTTCGATTGTACAGTATGCACTTTATACAATTTTTGATGCAACTTTCGATTTTGTCTTTGAGGTGAGGGATATAAAAATCTTTGTTTATTAACTCTTGGGTACGGAGTGCTGCAAAATGTCCACGCTCGTGTGCTTCTTTAATTATACTATTCTGCAAATCTGTAGGGACGACGAGTAAATCGACACCGTTCATTGTTTTATAGAGGAGGTTGTGTTTTATAATGTAATTATCATGGGGTGTGGACTGCAGAAGCGTTTTTAATGTCTGAACTTCTTCATCAGATTGCTGAGCTTTCAAAAGTTTTACATGAAGGCTATCTTGGAAGATGAAACATTGTGGAGCTCGACTTAGAGCGTCCACATGCGCCATGCGGGAACCTGTTCGATGCTTAATAGTGTAGTGGAGTTCTTGAAGGTACAGAGCCCATCGTGCAATGCGGGAATTTATTTCTTTTTTATTAAGTGCCTTCACGAACGCATCACAATCTGTGATAATTTTGAAGTTTGTTCCTAGGAGGCAGATTCTAAACTTTTGAGGGCTTCTACCAAGTTCAAATATAGTGTATTTTCTTTCGTTATCAGATGTTTTCTTCGAAAAATAAAAGACTGGGTGGAATTTATTATCATTGATGTTTTTCTGCAACAGGACTGCCCCCAAGCCATAGACGCGTCTGTATGTACCTCAGTAGGTGAATTTTGGTTAAAAATATTGAGAACTGGTTCTTGGGAAAGTAAATATTTTAATTTTTGAAATGAGGCTTTTTGTTCATTTTGAAATTGAAAAGGGGTGTCCTTACGCAGAAGATCACTTAAGGGTTTTGCAATGGTAGAAAAATGAGGGATAAATTTCCTAAAATATCCAGTAAGGCCAAGAAATCTACGTACGTCTTTAACATTTTTAACATCTGGGTAATTTAAAACAACTTTAGTTTTGGAAGGGGATGGCAAAAGTTTACCATTTTCTTTTATGTGACCGAGGAAATCTATTTTGGTATGTAAAAATTGGCATTTGTTAAAATTTATGTCGAGTCCGTACTCGCTAGCTGTTTGGAGAACAGTTTTTAAACGTTCTATGGCCTCAAGTTCGTTACTCGCGGAAATTACAAGGTCATCCATATAAGGGAGTACTATGCCGGCAGCAATCAAGTCTCTAATTACAGCGTTTATATAGCTCATGAACACTGAAGGGCAGGAGCTAAGTCCGAAAGGCACGTAGCGAAATTGGAATTCACCGTTATGGGTTACAAAACTAGTGAAAGGGCGGCTCTGTTTGTTTACGGGTACATGAAAAAATCCATTACGTAGGTCTATCGTACTAAAAATGTGTGCATGTTGAAGTCGATCTAAAATATCATCAATTAGGGGTAGGGGGTAGTGATCTTTAACTAACTTACGATTGAGCTTCCGGTAATCGATTCAAACTCTGTGTTTACCATCTTTTTTTCGAACGACTACCACTTGGCTGGCATATGGGGAGGACACTGATTCGACAATACCATTTTTAAGCCATTCGGAGACTTGTGCGACTACAATGTCTCGTTCGGTAAAAGGTAGACGTCGGGGTGTGTGAAAAATAGGTGTATCGTCAGTTAAAGTGATGTGAAGCTCAATGTTCGCAGTTTTGATTTTATTAGGTTTATAGGCCGACAACAGTTTGTTAATGTCGTTACGAATATGTCGTGAAACATTAGGACCAATATCAAATTTGGGATTATCGTCAGTGATCGTCATGATAAAATTTGGATCTGCGGTACACTCATTTTGTTGTGAAAAACTAGAAAAAGTAACACCGGTGTGTGAAATGCTAATGTTGGCTTGTTGGATGACGTCACGACAAAATATAAGGTCATAAAATGTGGACACGTCCGGTACAACTGAAATAGTTGCTGAAAACTCTTGATCGTCTATAGTAATAAAATAATTAAAAGTACCGACAACATGTATACGCGCAAAGCCAAAACCAGTGAAGGATTTATTATTTTTTGACAATGGTGGGGAACTTATTTTTATCCATGCGGAATGTTTCAAAAGGGTTAACTGACTACCAGTATCAACCAAACCAGTTAATTCATTACCACTAATTTTAACTTGTTTACACATATGAGAAGCATGCGATTCATGTACAGTGTTAACTGTATCTCTGGAAGAAGGTCCTTCATTTGCAGCGGTTCGGCGGCAATCGGTAGACATGTGTCCAAAAAGACCACATGCAAGGCACCTTGGGCCACGAAATCGGTTAGGACAAAATTTAGATAAGTGACCGATATCGTTACAATTGAAAACTCGTAATTTATTTTGAGATGCCGGACCAATATTAAATTTGGATTCGCGAGTAAAAGCTGGTTGAGTGTGACTAGTACTGCGTTTTCGACTGTCATATGTTTCTTTATAACTAACTAAATTTCGTTGATTTAAGTTTATTGTATTAAGAGCAGTTTCATAAACACGCAATTTTTCTTTAAATTCTGAAAAAGGTTTTGCTCCACAAAGAAGAATTTTTGCAGAGGGGTTCCCCTGTATACCTTGAATTGTGTATTGAATAACCGAAGAATCGTCAATAACGGCATTACCGCGGTTAGCAATTTCGCGCACCGCTAAAAAATACTGCGTAGCAGTTTCATGAGGACGCATTTTTCTGTTGTCTAGTTGTTTATGTATCTCAATGGATGGTATGGTATCCAAAAATTCAGAAATTATCGCGGCTTTAAATGACTCATAAGTATTAAGATTTCGTTGCGAAAATAAAAATGTTTTAGCAGGTTCGGTTTGGGTTTGAAAAACAGAATTAGTTGGGACGATCGAAGAAGGGGTTTTAACAGAATGATTATTTACACTAAGATCGTTTTCGTCTGACAAAAACTAGTAACTAATGTTTTCTGTAACTCGGATAAATCAGTAAGTGCATTAAAAATTTCTTTACACAAATTTTCCTTACTGCCGACTGGTTCTAAGTGTAGTGAATTAGCGATTGATATGAAATCGGATAAGTTAAATGTTTTTAAAATCTGTTCTTGATGTTTATTAATGTCGAAATCGGCAGTAAAACCGCTAAAATTTCGCATACGTTTACGCGATTGATGATCAAAAGTTGGGTATCCTAATAGCGTGTTAAGTATTTTTATAGTATTTGTTTTAGAATATTTTAAAGAATTTGCAACTAGCGGGAGGTCGCCTAATTTAAGGGCCATTTTTAGGATGCAAGAAAAATAATATAAGGAAACCGAAGTAAATAAAAAAAAATGGTTAAAAACCAGAACAGATATATTTTTAGGAACAATAAATAAATATTGGGGAACAGAATATCTCTTTATTGAGGGAAAGCAATTAAATATGGAGGAAGAAAATTCTTTAGCTATACAAAAATGAACAAGCAAGTCGTTTTTAAAGGGCGTAAAACGGCAATGAATGAATTTCAATTCAAATTTAACCTACAAATGAAAAAAAAAAATTCTTTATATACTGTCATGCAAAGAGGAGAGAAAGAAAAAATGCATGCTCCTACCTGACATTAGGGGCAGTCCAATGCAGCGATGATGAACGTCCAGAAAAGAAGAACAATTGGAGATTAATTGAAGAACACTTGAAATGCAGAAAAAAAAAAATAGCTTCCTCGAATACGAACGATATATTCAGTAGATACGAAGGTAGAAAAAAAAATGTATCATCAGCAGGAACAAAACTTGAATCATATTGAAATGAAGCATTATAATAAAGAACGTCATGAAAAATGCTGATATTTCATACTGAAAAAAGTGATTTTACGTCATAATATAGACCAACGTCCAGTAGATGAAACGAAGAACAATTGAAGAACACTTGAAATGCAGAAAAAAATTTAGCTTCGTAAGAAATACCCAGTACGTGATGAAAGTATAGAAAGTCTATTAAATATCAGAGAGACATCTTATAGAATATAGAATACTGCGTCTAGTCATTTTATTAAGAAAAAATAAATGAAACATTCGTCTTCACGCTACTGTTTTTGAAAACAAAAGTAGCGGCTTTCGTGATGCTAGGGGTATGACTTTGCGGATAGGTCGATCTCCCATAAATATAGGGAAACGGCTACAGACCATAACATTTAACAACATTTATTTAAAACATAAAGGGGACATTACATAACTATTAAATTTTAAAACGAAACATTGGTTTACATATAAGCGGGAACGTCTTTCCCTCGAACAACGGTTGAACATCTCTGATTAAAACAAGTGCGCCTCTAGGTGCGTGCGCATACAGTGAAAAGGATGAAAACAAACAGTGGCTTAGTAACACGTGATAGCTGCGTACACAGTGACATCACACAACGGAAATGATAGCTGAGAAATACAATTTCCCATATATATATATATATATATATATATATATATATATGTATATATATATAATATATATATATAGTAATAACTGTAAATAATATACAAAATATCGTGTCAACAAGGTAAATATATATATATATATATATATCTTTATATATATATTTCTTTTGTGCGTGTGTATGTCACTGAACTCCTCCTAAACGGCTGGACTGAGTTTAATGAAATTTTTTGTGTGTCTTCAAGTGGATTCGAGAATGGTTTAGATTTACAAATGAAAGTTCTAACTTAATTAGTTCGTTCGTAATTAATTTTTAACCAACTCTTTCAACAACTTTTCCACCTAGATGGCGTGAGTTGTCGTAAACACGATGTCAGAATTTATTTAATGTTGAAATGAAAAATGAATTTTTAACCGTATCTTACGAAGTGTTTAAAATATTTTCTCAAAGTTAATATTTTAGAATCGTAAACACGATGTCAGAATTTATTTAATGTTGAAATGAAAAATGAATTTTTAACCGTAAGTGTTTAAAATATTTTTTCAACGTTAATATTTTTAAAATGTTAAAATTAGTTAAAATGGTATATTCTTTTAAAAAATTTGTCAATATCCGACGGAGTTATTTTATGTTAAAATGAAAAATGAATTTTTAGGCCATTATTATATGTGCAGATGGAAAATGTACTAAAAGTTTTCCGAAAAATTTCACGATCACAAATGTTGACGGATATCCAATATATCGTCGAAGAAATCCCGATAATGGCGGACAATCTTATCATCTATGGCGGTCATCAATGTCAAAAACATAGATATTGACATTGATAAACGTTGGGTGGTCCCATATTCGCCTCTTCTGAGCAAAACATTCAATGCTCATATTAATAGCAAGAAATTCAAACTTCTTCACACACCATAAATTTTAAATCAGCACAACCGGTTTCGAAAGGACGTAGCCTTTCTTCATCAGGTGCAAATACGTGCAACTGCCTTGGAGGCAAAAGCAAGACTGAAAGCAGGACAAAATCCAGAGGGGAGGGAGCAACACAAACAACCAATAGGAAGCAACGTGCAGGACAGGACCAATCAGAGAGGCACACACGTACACACACACCACAAAATGAGGAGGGAGGAAAGGAGTAAACAATTATTATTATTTTTTTTTCAATAATATTAAACTAATACGTAAATTTAATAAAATTTATCCATTAATTATTATTTTTTTTTATTTAAATTAGAATTATTTTATTATAACTAATATGATGTTATAAACATAATGAAGGAAATTATTTAATTGAATTAAACAAATTTTTCCAGGCTGTAGACAGCAAGGTAGAATCAGATTTTTCATTGACAATTTTATCACGATTAAGGTAAATAGCTAAATTTTCTAAAAAATCCAGTTCGGAAACGCGTTTGGCATGAAAGATAATTTTGGCACTCATAAAATTAAAACTATGATCAAATTCCCAACTGTGCTTCGCAATAGAAGATTTAGAAATTTCTTGATTAACAACATACGGAGAATGTTCACGTAAACGACATTCAAGATTTCTTTTAGTTTGACCAATATAAGATAAATCACAGTTATTACAAGGGACATTATAGATACCCCATTTTTGAAGCTCAGGAACAGGGGATTTGGTTGAAGGGAATTGGAATTTATGAAATGTTTATAACATCATATTAGTTATAATAAAATAATTCTAATTTAAATAAAAATAATAATAATTAATGGATAAATTTTATTAAATTTACTTATTAGTTTAATATTATTGAAAATAAAAATAATAATAATTGTTTACTCCTTTCCTCCCTCCTCATTTTGTGGTGTGTGTGTACGTGTGTTCCTCTCTGATTGGTCCTGTCCTGCATGTTGCTTCCTATTGGTTGTTTGTGTTGCTCCTCCCCCTCTGGATTTTGTCCTGCTTTCAGTCTTGCTTTTGCCTCCAAGGCAGTTGCACGTGTTTGCACCTGATGAAGAAAGGCTACGTCCTTTCGAAACCGGTTGTGCTGATTTAAAATTTATGGTGTATGAAGAAGTTTGAATTTCTTGATATTATCTGTACGCCAGTTTTTTGAATTTATTTTTGGTGCTCATATTAATGTTTAGTTCTGCAGTTCAGTGAAGAGCATCAAATACATTTGCAAGTATGTGAATAAAGGCAGTGATATGGCTGTATTTCGAGTTGAAAATACCAATGTGAATGCTCCTCCGGTGAATAACAACGATGAAATAACATTTTACCAAACTGGCCGGTACGTCAGCTCCAATGAAGCTGTTTGGTGTATCTTTGGTTTCCCAATTCATGAACGGGATCCAGCAGTTCTTCATTTAGCCGTCCATCTTGAAAATGGCCAGCGCGTATATTTCACGAGCGAGACAGCGATTGATCGTGCTATAAATCCACCAAAAACTACACTCACCGAATTTTTTGAATTGTGTAATCGTGCGGATGCTTTTGGTGCTTTTGCACGGACATTACTCTATTCAGAAGTACCACGCTATTTCACATGGGCTCCAACAAAAAAATGGATGCCCCGCAAGCAAGGCACGCCGATTGATGCATGTCCCGGTTTATTCATTTCAAACACCTTGGGACGAGTATTTACAGTCAATCCAAGGCAGACTGAGTGCTTTTATCTTCGACTGTTATTGGTTAATGTCATCGGCCCTTTATCATTTCAAGATTTACGTAAAGTGAATGGACAACAGTATCCAACATATAAAGATGCATGCCTTGCACTCGGCTTGCTGGAAGACGACAACCAGTGGGAGTGTATGCTTGTTGAAGTAGGACTGAACTGTACAGCAAAACAAATTCGTCTTCTATTCGCTATACTGTTGACTACATGTTTCTCGGCACGAGCAGAGACATTATGGGATAATCACAAAGATTCAATGACTGATGATATATTGCATCAACATCGTTCACGGAGCAACGATCTAACGATAGTATTCGGTGACGCTATGTACAATGAAGCATTGATTGCTATTGAAGATCTTTGCATTATCATTGCCAACTTACCACTCAGTCATTTCGGTATGCATTCAACAAATCGAAATTCATCTGATTTAATAAGCACTGAATTGAATCGTGAACTACAATACAATACTGTAGAAATGGCAGCGATTGTTGCTCGCAATGTCCCACTACTGAATGAAGAACAAAGAACCATTTACGACCGCATCATGCTCGCAGTTTTGGCAGGACAGGGTGGATTCTTTTTTTTTTTTTCTTGGGGGGGGGGGTGCACCAGGTGGAACTGGCAAAACATTCCTTATTTCGCCGCAATACTCGCCGAAATACAATATATAATACTCGCCGAAATAATACAATATATAATACTCGCCGAAATACAATCAAATAATGGCATCGTATTGGCTGTTGCATCATCTGGCATTGCGGCAACTTTATTGGATGGAGGCAGAACAGCTCATTCATTATTTAAACTACCACTAAATATTCAAAATAACCCAGACGCAGTGTGCAACTTAAAAAAACAATCGTCCATGGCCACAGTGCTGAAATAGTGTAAAATTCTTATCTGGGATGAATGCACTATGGCACACAAACATTCGATTGAGGCGTCGAACAGGACATTGAAAGATATAAAAAACAACGACAAACTATTTGGCGGCACTCTGTTACTCTTTTGATGTGATTTCAGACAAGCACTTCCCGTTATTCCGCGTTCAACATACGCTGATGAGATCAACGCGTGCTAAAAATCATCGTCATTGTGGCGTAATGTTGAAAAAGTACAACTGAAAGTAAATTTGTGCGTTCAAAAGCTTCAAGATCCATCCGCTGAAACATTCTCAAAACAATTGTTAGATATCGGCGATGGAAAAGTTACTACAGATGAAACTGGATGCATAAAATTACCGACCGATTTCTGCACAATCATTGATTCTCAATATGCTCTTATTGACCAGATATTTCCCGATGTACACAGACGATACACAAATCATGAGTGGCTGGCAGAAAGAGCAATTTTAGCAGCAAAAAATGTGGACGTCAACGAATTGAATCTCAAGATACAACATTTGTTACCAGGAGACTTCGTGTCATACATATCTAATGATACAGTTTGCGATAACACCGAAGCTGTAAATTATCCAACAAAGTTTTTAAACTCATTGGATTTACCAGGCATGCCACCGCATATTTTAAAACTGAAGGTTGGATCTCCGGTTATTTTGCTTCGTAATTTGAACCCACAACGGTTGTGCAACGGCACGCGATTAGTCATAAAAAAATTAATGAAAAATGTTATCGAAAAATTTAAATGGCAAATTCCGAGGTGAAAATATATTACTACTGCGAATCGCTATTATACCCACAGATGTGCAATTCAATTTAAACGCCCTCAATTTCCAATTAGATTGGCATTTGCAATGACTATCAATAAGTCTCAGGGCCAAACGATGTCTGTCTGTGGCTTAGATTTGAGCACATCATGTTTTTCACACGGACAATTATACGTGGCTCTCGAGTGGGCAAACCATCCAGTTTGTTTGTATTGGCGAAAGATGGGATAACAAAAAATATTGTACACTCTGTTGCATTAAGGGATTGATATTGTTTTTTAGTAATATTGTTATAAGTAGCGATATGTATATAATTTTAAAGAATCAATTTTAATAAATAATAAAAAAAAAAATGATTGGTGTTTTGTTATTTTTATATTATTTCACCGTTCACAGCGCTCCATACATCTTCCACTTATATACCACATCCTTACACACTTACAATCAGTTAGTTATTTTTTTCTAGCAAAATATTCTCTAGAAATAATTTATATGACAAAACAACGTTTGTCGGGTCAGCTAGTATATATATATAATGTTGGAAAAAAATGCATGAGGTTTCATTGTAAATAAAACCCTTCTATAAATATTAAATAACTGTTTATTTTACTACCTTTACTATCGTTATCATTATATAAGCTGAAAAAACAGATTTATATATATATATATATATATATATATATATATATATATATCTGTGTGTGTGTGTGAAAAGTTATGTTTTTTATTAAAATACCTAAGCGAATTTAATATTGCAGTTCATGAGTTAAAGAGAAAAAGAAAACTGTAATTATTAACTGAAAAAAAAAAGAATAAAACTAAAATTTCGTAATATTACTAAAGAATTCAAATATTTAATTATGACGCCGAAAATTAATGCTGGTCGAAAGAATTTTAACAAATGTAATTAAACTCTTTTCTGCACAAACAAGAGTAAAAAAATTTAATTGATTATTTTTTTCTGATTATTTTATTTTATTTATTTATTTATTTATTTTAACGTGAAATAATTAATTATACAAATTATTTTAAGTATTATCAATATAGCTTATGCTTTTTTTTTTTTTTTTTTTGTCCTATTCGTTTATATATTATTTTCCATTGTACTTCTAATAATTAAAATAATCAAATGTTCTCTTAAAAAGCTGATAAAAGTTTTTTTTTTTTTTTTTTTTTTTTTTTTGTATGAGAAATTTAAACTTAATGAAACTTTCTACCAATATTTAATTCCAAAATGCCGAAAGATTTCATTTTGTGCCTATTCTCTAAATTTAAAAGAATAAATTACCTATCTATCTATCTTTGCCTATATAAACAAAGTGTCCCCAAAAATTGAAACATGAATTAATTCTTTGATTATTAGAGATAAGTGGTTAAAGATGTTTTCAAAACTGATTGAAATAAAGTACAAAATAAGAACATGTTATTATTTTCTTTTATTCGTTAATTTTCAAAAGTTAAAATTTTTCATTTTTGCATGACTCTTGGAGACAAATTTGCTAAATCAAAAAATTTTTACTTTTAATGTAACAACATCAAAACATAAATAAATAAATAAATAAAATAAAAAATAAAACCCGTACTTACATGTTTAAAACTGTGTGAATTATAGTGTATTGAAAACTGAATGCATTCATAGAGCCTCTATACAAAACAGAAATTTAAATTTGCGATGTATTATAAAACAACAACAAGTTTTATGATACTTATATTAAAGCTTTTTTTTTCGCATATTTGTAAAAGATTCGCGAACGAATCACATGTTATCATTTTTTTTTCTTTCTATATTTAGACTGTTATTCTTTTAATAATTGAAATAAAAATTAAATTTTATCAAATATGCAATTCATTTTTAAATTTATCATTTTTCTCCAAACAACTTAAATCACAGACGAATTTAAATAATTTATTTGTTTTACAAGATCTTCATTTAATTTTTACAGTCAAATAATACAAATATATTACAAAATGTTAAATGTTAAATATTTAATTATAAATATGTAAGTTTTTAGTGTATTTTCTGCATAATTGTCTATATTTTTGTTTTTATTTTATCATATTTTAACAAGAATCATAAGTTTTTTTTTTTTTTTTTTTAATTTACTTTTTATTTATTTTATTCAATTTTGTACAATTTTATTAAATTCCGTATCCCAAATGCGAAACTGCATAAAATAAAATTTAAACCACATGCATATCGTGGGTCACAAAAACAGACTTTCGTATAATCTTTCAAGATTATATCAGTGCACTTGAGATTTTGTTGACATATACCCTCGTGCTTTGGATAAAAAAATAATCCATTACATATTTGTACTTTTTAACGCTTTTTAGCAACCGTAAAATTTACAAAAAGTTTTATTTTATCCAATCAGTGGAAACTATTATAGAAATACATACAAATTTCTTAAAATTTTTGCGGTAGACAAAAATAGTAAAAATTAACATTTATGCTCTTGTCATTTTTTTCTTCTTTGTAACTTATATTTTTAAACATAGAAAAAACCTTTTAAATGATACGGAAAAAGTAACGAAATTTGCCAAAGGGGGACATATAGAAATTCTTAAAAAAAAGTGTAACGTTTTTAAAAATTAACATGCCGATTATTTTTCAAATGTGGTATGCCTCATTTTTTTTTATTATTATTATTATTATTATTATTATTTTTCAGTTTTAATTTCTCGTTTATCTCTGAAAGGTAAGTAATTATCAATTCACGTTTCAATCTTTAGTGATACTAAGCATTCTTTTTTAAACTGTTAAAAAGAAAGTCTATTTATAACGTTTTTAAAAACCCCTTCACAAACAGGCATACAATGCGTTAAAAAATAACACAAAAACTTTGAGAAAATTTTGACATTATTTAGCAATGTATACAGTATGTATCAAAATGATAAATCCGCCACATTTTTCGAACTTTCGAGTTTCAACTTTATTCAGAATAATAAAATTAATGAATTTTGCAGTATTTCAGTGATTGGGCAGGGAAAAATAAATGTACACCCCGCGACAAAAATATAGGTACAAAGGGATTTTTCTTTGTTTTTTCATAAAATGGCATCATCTAAATTGTGCTTATCATTTATTATTATCATAAAATAACGCTATTCCCGGACTAATTTTATTTTTAAGACTAATTGAGAAAAGTTTTAGGACTATTTTATTTCTAATTTAAGACTACACTCCGTGACAAAAAGATAGGAACAAAAGGTTTTTTAAATTTTTCATAAAATAACATTATCTAAATTGCGCTGATCATTTATTATTTTAACAAAATATTATAATATCAAAAACATATTAAATATTTGAATCATATTCAAAATAATCATATTAAAAAAAAAAAAAAAAAAAAAAAAAAAAAAAAAACTGTTCCTATCTTTATGTCGCGGTGTGCAGTCTTAAATTAGAAAAATTTTAGTCTTACAATTTTTCTAAATTAATCTTAAAACAAAAATTAGTCCGGGAATAGTGTTATTATATGATAATAATAAATGATAAGCACAATTTAGATAATGTTATTTTATGAAAAATCAAAGAAAAACCCTTTGTACCTACCTTTTCGTCGCGGGGTGTATATCAAAAGTGTGGAAAATTAAATCGGGAAATAGATAATTCTTAAATATATAATGTAATGTAACAAAAATTTCTGACTTATAAATTCTTATGGCTTTAAAAAAAGAAAAAAAAAACTGAGAGGTCATTAAATATGACAAATCTACTACAAAGAATGTCTATTGTAAAAGAAATAAAATTTATAAATATAAACTGCTCTGCTTTCAGTAGACGACAATACCCTAAAATACAAAAATCTACTTTCCGTAACAAGGTAAATAAATTTGGCAGTTTTGTTTACTGGAAGATGAAAAAAAGCTCTGAAATTGACTAAAAACTCCAAAGAAAGTCTCTTAAATTTGTACAAAAGGTTATCTAGAACAAAGACTGGGATCGAATGTTTATCAGCGATAAAAAAGAAAGAAAAAATGGTCAGGATGTTCCATTTGACTAGAGATATTTCTGGTACGATCTGCGTATAGATAAAGAAAGATTCTCGAAGAGACAAGCTGTTCGTGATTCCGTAATGTCATGGGTCTGATCTGAATGGGAAGGAAAACCTGATGTAACATTTGTATACAATCAATGAAATGATACAAGCTATCAACAACTAATTAAACTAAATTTTCTTCTACAAGCAGAGCCATTGATAGCCCGTACGTCCTGTACCAATCGGACAACTAAGCTCCTTTGCATTCTATACTGTTCGATGGATTCTGGATAATTATGCACTCAATTTCGATTGGTCAACTTGCAGAAAAAAAAGGCTTAAAAAAGAAAAAAAAAATACTGAGAGATCATTAAATATGACAAACCTACTACAAAGAAGGTCTATCTTAAAATAAATAAAATTTATAAATACAAACTGCTGTACTTTCAGTAGACGACAATACCCTAAAATATAAAAATCCACTTTCCGTAGCAAGGTAAATAATTTGGGAAGTTTTGTTTATTGGAAGATTAAAAAAAAAACTCTGAAATTGACTAAAACTCCAAAGTGTACAAGAAGTCATCTAGAATAAAGACTGGAATCGAATGATTCTCAGCGATAAAAAAGAAAAAAAAAATTGTCAGGATGTTCCATATGACGAGAGATATTACTGGTACGATCTGCGTATAGATAAAGAGAGATTCTCGAAGAGACAAGCTGTTCGTAATTCCTTAATGTCATGGGTCTGATCTGAATGGGAATGAAAAACTGGTGTAATATTTGCATCCAATCAATGAAATGATGCATGCTATCCACAGCTAATTAAACTAAATTTTCTTCAACAAGCCGAGCCATTGATAGCCCGTACGTCCTGTACCAATCAGACAACTATGCTCATTTGCATTCTACACTGTTCGATGGTTTCTGGATAATTATACACACAATTTCAATTGGTCAACTTGCAGCCCAGAGCGGAATCCGGTGGAAATATTTGGGCTATATTTGAAACACTGCAGGCCTGCAAAATCATTCTTCTTTTTTTTTTTTTTTTTTTTTTTTTTTTTTTTTCACAGAGTACGGTGTCTCTAATGTATTTTGATGTGTTTAATTCAGTAAGGAATTTTCACAAAGTAAGGACGAAGATCGGAAGAATTCACCTGTCGACTATAAGAAATGCAAATCAATTTATGTGTAAAAAACATTAAAATGGGCTATTATTTAAGCATTATCTTTTAGATGTGTTTGTTTACATTGAAGCTTCTTTAGAGCATTTTACGTTGTGCACGGATTGAAGGCTTTGTGAATCAGGGGAGAATACTCTATCCAACAACAATCTTCCAACAACAATCTTCACCATCGTCCCTGATATTTTCTCTACATTTCTTTTGTGACTTGATGAAATGACTCTTCTTGTTCTTCACACACATCCCGAAGATTTTCCAGGAAATAACTTAGATGGAATTTGCAAAAGTGGAAATTTCGTCTCATACAATCCCTCTTACAGCATCCGAAAATACATCAAAAAATCATGTCACCTAGGAAAAAAAAATCATCGTCGACTTGTGTATTAATGCAGTCGGAAAACAGTACAAATTTATTACACACTTCAAAAAAAGTATTTTTCTCCGAATGGTCAAATTTCGAGGCAAACTATTTGTAAAATTTTCCGGAAATCATGCTGAATAGAATTTATGATATGAATCTATATAACAGTTAAAAATTTGCTTATTCATTGAGCACTAATTTGATATTTGAAACACTCGACACGTATATTTTTAAAACTATTTAAAATTATAAGGACAAGGGAGAAATCATCAAGTCTTGGCTACCATTCGCTGGAAAATTATGCAAATATTATGGCAAGGAACCAATGATAAATAAAGCAATTTTCATTAGTTTTTATGGAAATGTATAGAAAATTGGTATTCATAAAATTTATTTTGCATTTATTCAGCCTTGTGACTTGTACAAAATTATGACAACTGTGTTTTTGTGTTCTAAAAATCACAATTTTTATGATTTTTGCTCTCCACTCGCTATTCTCATACGACATATATGCTTAGAAAGCAGTTGGGAGCGTTGTATTCAATTTTTGGAAGTATGCAGCTGGAACTAATCTTTCAGAGTTTGAGAGACGAAAAGTTGTTCTTTTAAAATTTTCATGACAATTGAACGTCAAATTGCGAAAAAAAAAAGCTAGAGAACGGTCATTTATAATTTTCTTAAAAATACTGGCAAATATGAACGACCGAGACGTGCAAGTAGACTATTTTATGTTTATGTGCATGAGAAAAGACATATGATAAGGCGAGATTGCTCATAAAAAACAATTATCAACCGAAATTAAACGGGAACTAAACTTATAGTACGTACTCGAACTGTTCGACGTGTTTTACAAAAATAAATAAAGGTTCTTTATGGATAACACTTGCCACCATCGCCTCTTACAAAAGTTCATGAGAGACTGAGAGGGGGAGTTTGCCAAATTTCCTTACTATAAAAAAAAAAAAAAAAAAAAAAAAAAAAAAAAAAAAAACTGTTTTTATGTTATTTTTTCCGATGAGAAAATCTTTTATTTAGATGAACCAGATACATCATGCCACTTTCGCTCCATAGTAATGCATTTTTCACTAACTCCCTCCTCTGTCGAAAATAAGATTTTGCGAAAAGAGGTCGTGACAAGAGTTTTCAATAAAGAAACCTTATTTATTTTTGTAAAACACATCGAACAGTTCTAGCACTGCATTATAAGTTTAATTTCCGTTTAATTTCAGTCGATAATTGTTTTTTATTAGCAATCTCGCCTTATTTTCATTCTTCTATTACGAATAGAAACATAAAATGGCCACTTGTACGGCTTTGTTGTCGGTATTTGACAATATATTTAAGACAGTTATAAATGGCCGATCTCTAGCTGTTTATTTTTGTTGCAATTTGACGTGCAATAAGTCATGAAAATTTTAAAAGAACCACTTTCCTTTTTTCAAACTCAGAAAGTTTAGTTCCAGTGGCATGACTGCAAAAATGGAATACAACGGTCTCGATTCCTTTTTGAGCATTTATGTCGTCTAAGGTCACCGACTGAGAAAACAAATCATGAAAATTGAGATTTTTAAAACACAACATTACAGTTGCTCTTAGAATTTTGTTCAATTTCCAGGGCTGTCTAATTGTAAAGTGAATTTTATGAATACCAATTTACCATATATTTCCACAAAAAACTAATGCAATTTGCTTTATTTATCATTGATTCAATGCCATAAAATTCGCATAATTATCCAACGATCGGTAGCCAAGATTTGACGATTTTTCTCTTTTTCTTATAATTTTGACCACCACTGGATATCTATTGTAGTTTACAAAATTAAACTTTGTATACAATAAAACTCATTTCCCTATTATAATTTTCGTTTTTATTGGTGGAACTATCTCCTCTCTCTCTGTCTATATATATATATACATTGTTTTTAAATTTAATGTAATATTAATAGTTGATCAAAAATTAAGGTAAAATCGATAAGATAAAAAGCGATTACTCAAAACGATGCAATTAAAATTTAATGAAACAGCCACAGATTACAAAATAAATTAAAGCATACGATAACATAGAAATAATATGTTTAACATTTATTGTGTTTTAGAAATTAGCAGATGCATAAAGTTAACAAATTGTACGTAAAATTTTATATAACAAAAACGCCGGTAACATATAGTCTGATTATCGATAAAAAAAATTTCAGCATGTTCAGAAATGTGAGAGGCTGTCATTTATATGGCTGAAAAGTTTTCTGAAAAGTGATAGCCACTATATTTGGACAGCCGTTGTAACAAGTTTGTAAGATGGAGAACAGAGAGCAAAACAAGTCTTCTTAAATCCTCTTAAACATGATCTGTGATGTAAATTCCGGTTATCAAGGCTGCCATTCCATGTACTGAATTGAATGAAATAATTTTCTATGATATGAGGACTGTGTGGTCTAATATTTTTATCCTTTAGAAGGAAATAATTATGTATTACATTGTCACAAGTAAGAACATAAGCATTATGGGTATCATCTATATAGATGTAAGCACACATCATATTCCTCTTGGAAGGCATAGAAATATGTGCAACCTCCCAAAATGATATCAACAAAAACACAGACTTTAACTTCTCCGTAAGAACTTCTTTTACGAATGTTTGATAAGTTATAATGTATTCTATGTTTTCTCTTTATGTAACACATAGTATTGCTTTGGAAGCCTAACCTAGACTCAACAGTAAAGACAACAAGCCTCAATTCGTTAGACATCAGCTCTGCATGCACTGTAAAAAAAAAAAAAAAAAAAAAAAAAAACGGAAGCTTTTACAGCAAAATGTGCTGGCACCCATATTGCCAACACATTCTGCTGTTAAATAAGGCAATTTACAGCGGAAACATCTGTAAAAGAAGACTCTTTTACGGCTGTTTCTGCTGTAAATAACTTCTTTTTTACTTGCCTCCCTCCATGCACCCATATTGCCAGCATATTATGCTGTAAATCTACCGTTTTTTTTTTTACAGTGTGTTGATGTACTCAACTCAAGAGTTATATTTTATAGTGCGAGCTGAGAGGCATATAAACGTCTAAATATGGCTTTCTCAAGAAACATTTTCGTGCAGCTTCCTGCAGAAAGTAGACACAGACATTAATTCGCAAGTGGCTTTAGGAAAGGGGGCTTTGAAGTAATTTTATGATTTCATGCGTTCTTTTTTTTTTTTTTTTTTTTTTTTTTTTCCGTGCACCCCAAATATTGGTCTCGAACGTTGGTCTGCAAATCTTCTGGGTTACAAATCAGTGGCTGTCTAACACGCATTTTTACGCTCTTTAAAGTTCTCTTACAGTGCGTTGCATGAATATAAACGCACCTTTTCCAACAACCAGAAATATAATTTTTAAAATTTTAAAAGAAGGAATGAGACTTACAGTTATTGCACGTGACTAACAACTGAATTAGGTGCTTTGAGCACGTATGTTCAGGCTCATGCAAGTTTATGTAAATAAGTGTTTAGGCATTTTCTTATGTTTCACTGTTTTTCGTTTGTTGCGCGAAATTAAACGCACTCTGTATTTTGCGTTTAAAATTTAACAGAGCTACCGGAATTAAATTAAAACACAGATAGTCGTGTTGCTAAAGTTCTCCAAAAATAGTTTTAATGGTTGAATGCAAAATTTATGGAGTTTGTTCAGGGTGGCAAGAGGGAAAACTTTGACAGTAGACGAAAGGATACAAATCGACTTTATGCGTGGTAAAGGCTTTAGCAATCGTGAAATTTTGTGCCGAATCGGAAGAAGTGAGAGTGCTGTGCGAAGTTATATAAAGAAAGGAGCAAATTATGGGGGAAAAGCGTATAAGAAGCTAACAGGAAAACTCACCAGTTATGATAAACGTCGAATATGCAACGCTACAAAGAATAAGAATATTTCCTGTGCAAAGATAAAGGCTGAATACAAGCTGGGTGTTCATCGGACAACCATATAGAGAACTTTCAAAGCTGCAACATTCATTAAATTTAAGAAAATGAAGGCGAAACCACCCCTCACTCAAAAGCACAAAGATATGCGGTTGGAATGGACAAGAAAATAGATTCTAGATCTACTAAACTGGGAAAGAGTCATCTTCTCAGATGAAAAAAAGTTTAATCTCGATGGCCAGGACGGATTTAATAGCTACTGGCACGATTTGAGAACCGAAAAAATGTACTGTTCAAAACGTCAATCTGGAGGTGGGTCTGTCATGGTGTGGGCAGTCATAGGTTTTAAAGGAACTTTCTAATTAGAGTTCGTGGAGAACACTATGAACTCTGTAGATTATGTCCAGATGCTCACAAGGATCCTCTGCCGTTAAACAGTCAAGAAAGCTGGAAGAAATTATATTTTTCAGCAAGATTGTGCATCTGTACATATAGCACATATCGTGAAAAAATGGTTCTGTGAAAATAAAATTAAAGTTCTGGAATGGCCCTCAAAAGGCCCCTATTTAAACATAATGGAGAATGTATGGGGTATTGTGGTTCGCTGTGTTAACGTAAACGGAATGCAGTTTAACACGAAAGATGAACTGAAATTGGCCATTCTATTAGCTTGGAAGACAGTCAGCTTGGGTGACCTCATGACACTATATCAGTCAATGCCAAGGCGTTTACTGGCTGTTCTAGAAGCCCATGGTAGCTTTACAAAGCATTAGATACAGTATTTGTTACTCAGTTATTCATTTTTTACATGTGCGTTTAAATTCATGCAACATGTATTTTTGTCATAATTTCAAAAAAATTATTTTCTAAAAAATCATATTAGTCTTTCATTGTTTTGACTCGTATTTTCATTTCTTGAATCATACACATACAGTTTGCATGAAGTGTCACCTATTCATATTTTTTTATTACACATCTATACCATTCTAATTCTTAAAGCTAAGGTGCGTTTATATTCATGTAACGTACTGTATGATCGCAACGCTAATATTTTACATATTGAAATGTTTTCAGTACCTTTTATTTAACAACATATTAAATTGTAATACAGATTGATTTATTTTTAATTAGGTGTTGTCTAATTTTTGTTTTTATTCCTTAAAATTTGGAAGAAAGTGTGTATACATATATATATATATATATATATGTGTGTGTGTGTGTGTGTGTGTGTGTGTTATAACCACTCTCATTTCTAAAATAGAAGCAATGATATGTTTTCATACTTTCTCGTGTTACTAATAAATCTTAAACAAATGATCGCAAGAACATTAAGTTAGGACTATGTTGTACTAGTTACGAAATAATTAACAATTTTTTTACAATGCTTTTTAATTTAAAATTATTGAATAATTTTTCTTTTTCTTTTTAATAGTTGCAAGAGATGGATCCAGAGTTCCTGTAATGGTTTTCATTCATGGAGAATCTTATGAATGGAATGCCGGTAATCCATATGATGGTCGAATTCTTTCAAGTTACGGTAACATTGTGGTGGTCACGCTTAATTTCCGTTTGGGTATATTAGGTAAATTATATTTTTTATAATAAAAAAAAATAACTAAAAAGAATTTTATTAGTTCTTATATACTGTTATTTGTTTCTTCCCAATTATTTACGGTTTACATATTTCTGTCTCTCTGCATATATATATATATATATATATGTGTGTGTGTGTGTGTGTGTGTGTGTGTGTGTGTTTATACATAACGCAATATTTTATGTCTTCTTGCTATAGAATAATAATAAAAAATAAATAAAAATACGTGATCGATTTAAGCAAAGTCCTTTTGCAAGATGATTCACTGTCTGGAAAGGTTTAAAGCGATTAGAAATCTTAATTTGAGAAAGAGGACAAAAGTTAGGGGGTTAGAAGTAATATAGTTTATTGTTTCATCAAAAATTAACTAGTATTAATAATAATACTATTATTTAAATTCTTATATCTTGAATGTTGGAAATTTATTTTCAGTTATTCTACTAAAAGAAGCAGAAAGAAATCCCTTTTAACAATTTAAATTAAATTATTCCTGTTCTTTAAACATATGTAAAAAAAAAAAAAAAATCTCCGCGATTTTTTTAGAATTATTAAATATTAATGTAAGTTCCATGCCAAACAAAATAACAACCGCTGTAATATTTTTTTTTTTTTTTTTTTTACCGTGTTTTTGTTTTTTACCAATTATTATTTTTTTTCCTTGGCATACAAATATTTTTCTTTTTGTTTTAACGTGAATAATAAAATTAAAATAAAACTTTGCTCAAAATTAAAATTCTATCAGATAGAAAAAAAAACGGTATATACGAAACGCAATATTTGTATTTACGTTCGCTAAAGAGAACCAATGAACCGATTTACAAACTTCTTCCGTTTTTTTTTTTTTTTTTTTTTTTTTTTTTTCTTTGTTTACGAAATTATCCACATTATACAGAAAAATTTAAAGCAGTTGATATTCTCTATCAGGCAAAGAAAAATATTATGGGCATGAATGGTTTTGAAATGGGATTTTTTACAAGCCTAACTTTCATCTTACCGAAATTGTAACTTAATAATATTTTTAAAAGTTTACAACTTTTTCATAACAACGTCTTGTTTTAGCAGCTTTTTTTTAAGTGCTTGATTAAGGCGTTGACGGTTGCAGCGGGGATACATGTTTGAGATATTACAAGGAGGAAAGACAATGATTCATACAATTCCAGCTGAAGTTCACGTTAAAACACTTTTCATCCTGCGTGCACGCAGCAAGCATGTATTTTTTTCTTTATTTTATTTTATTTTTCTTTCTTTACAAAATGATCCACATTATACAGGAAAAGTTTAAAGCAGTTGCTATTCTCTACCGGACAAAGAAAAATATTATGGGCATGAATGGTTTTGAAATGGGAATTTTACAAGCCTACCTTTCATCTCACCGAAATTGTAACTTAATAGCTTTAATAAAAGTTTACAACTCTTTCATAACAACGTCTTGTTTTAGCAGCTTTTTTCTGTTTTTTCTTTCTTTACAAAATGATCCTCATTATACAGGAAAAGTTTAAAGCAGTTGATATTCCCTATCGGACAAAGAAAAATATTGTGGGCATGAAATGATTTGAAATAGGAATTTTTACAAGTCTACCTTCCATCTTACCGAAATTCTAACTTAATAGTTTTATTAAAAGTTTACAACATTTTCATAACAAGGTCTTGTTTTAGCAGCTTTTTTTTTTTTTTTTTCTTTATTTACAAAATGATCCACATTTTACAGGAAAAGTTTAAAGCAGTTGATATTCCCTATCGGACAAAGAAAAATATAATGGGCATGAATGGTTTTTAAATGGGAATTTTTACAAGCCTACCTTTCATCTTACCGAAATTGTAACTTAATAGTTTTATAAAAAGTTTTTAAGTGCTTCAATAAGGCGTTGACGGTTGCAGCGGGGATACATATCTGAGATATTATTACAAGCAGGAAAGACACTGATTCATACAATTCCAGCTGAAGTTCACGTGAAAACACTTTTCATCCTGATTGCACTCAGCAAGCTTATATATATATATATATTTTTTTTTTTTTTCCTCTATTTTTTTTTCTTTCTATTTTTTTAAAGATTTTATATGTATAAGTTATATTTTTAAACATAGTAACCAGTGAAGTTCGCGAAAGCCTCTAGCGTATAGTAAAACGAAATAATAAAACGTAATAATAACATATTATTACAGGGAATATTATTTATTATATGAAATCAAATACAAATATTTACAATATAAAAATGTAGTTAAATAAAATGTATTTTATTACTTAACAAAATACTACTAACCAATTTCATTTAGGTTAGCTTTTGGTTTCAGTGGAAATGAGGGAATTGCTAGATAGAATTGTGAATTTTTCATGTTTAATTGATTGTCACTATGTTTAGGTTAGATTTATTTTAAAGGGATACTTCCCCTAATTTAACCGACAATCTAATTCCATGTCATTTACTAGAAACATTCGTTTTATAAACTAATCATTACCTAACGTGCTTTTTAATTCCACTTTCAAGTTTAGAAAATTCAAAATAGTTAAAATGTTTATCGTTTCTTAAAATTGGTATTTTAAATTTTTAATATTTCATTTTAAGTCTATAAAGTACGAAAAAAAAATCTTACTTTTTTTTTTTTTTTTTTTTTTTTTTTTTTTACTTTTTAAAGTTTTAAAGCTTAAATTTCTGAAAAACGAGAAACATTAAAACTGTTTTGAATATTCTGAAAGCAAAAACGAATTTTGAGGGGGAAAAAAAGTAATGCATGATTTATAAAATAAATTTCTAAATAGAATGACATGGAGTTTAACTGCCTCTAAAATTAGATAAAGTGCCCCTTAAGCCCCCCCCCCCAAAAAAAAGTAAATAAATAAATAAAATAAAATAAAAAACTGAAGTGTCTCTTCAGTTGATAATTTAAAAGAAATAACCGAAAATATCTAAATGTGCTTTTTCTGGATAGTGATTTTCAGGATATTTATTGTAAACTAGTATCGCCCAGTGGTCGAAACTCGACCATGTTTTTGCAAAGCAGGGCAAAGCAAAGTTATTGCCATGTCCTAAACGCAATTAAATTGCAACACAGCTGCGGCAATTGTTTGTCGATATGCACTCTAACTGAATCAACAGAGTTTTACTTAATATAACTATTTCTCTCTGTAGATGTTAGACTTTCCTGAAATAAGAGAAAATCGCAACGTGAAAACGCCCCTTGTTGGGTAATACAGCCCAAAAGCTAATCGGTACCATGTCAAACCAAGGTCAAACCAAATATCAAATTCTGTTAAATTAATTCGATTGGTTCATAAAGTACAGAGTTTGAACTCAAAAAGAAAGATATTTTACAAAAATGGTCGAATTGAGTTCGTGAAATTTCAAAACGTGTATTTTTATCGAAAACCGAAAATCTAAGATTTTTCTGAATCTTATATTTTCTACTTATATATGCAAAGGAAATAATAATAAATCCACTTTTTTAAAAATAAAATTCAGTAGTCAATTTCAGTTAATTGAAATGCAAGAAAATCTCAAAACGTGTAATTTCATCGAAAACCGGAAATCAAAAGTTTTCCCGTATCTTCTACTTGCTTCTTGCACCCGCAAAAGCTAGCAATAAATGCACTTAAAAAAAAAATAAATAGTCAATTCCAAACGATAAAAGAACTAAATATTTCAATAAATAAATAAAGTCACTTTTTGTTGCCAAAAGACAAATAACAAAGAACATTTGAAGTTTCAAAAATTAAATAATATATATTATTTACATATTAATTCACAAACATGAAATTTATCGTACGGCTAATATCTCTTTAAATTACAGCTGACATAAATCATAAAACAAACAAGAAAGAAAAATCATGCAGTACGCATTGATTAGTAACACTTTCCAACTGTACGTAATTGTTGCATCGAATAACTTTTAATATTCTTTGTCTACGTTATCACACAACAGACAGAATAACTGAAAAATATACAGATATACTAATTCATTTTAAAATTATTCTTAGGCATTTTGGAAAGAGTTAAAAAGGCTTAACGCAAAAGAAAATGCAGACATTAGATTATAATTGCAGCTTTTGATCTCTCTGAATATTTTAGTGTTGCCCTGTAAATCAGAGAGTTAATCATATCATATTCTATACAAAACATTATTTTAGATTTTTAACAATACATTTCAATATTTTTATGTTTTTTACAGTAGAACGATTTTTAAATATCTTTCGAAAAAATCTGTCCTAAAACGAAACGGAATTTTTTTTTTTTGTCCCTGTAAACAAACTAGTTATACAGGACCTACTAATGTCATTTTAAATGGGGAACATTGTATAGGGAAAATATTTATAAAAATAACACTCATAGAACACATTGCTTTCAAATGCTTTTGGGTGTCCCTGTACACAAACCAGAAGAGATATTCACTCCATTTTCAATATGGAATATCCGATTGTGAACTTTGATAAAATATATCAGTTTCGAGAAATTCAATAAATATTTACAGGAGTTAGAGCGCGGGCAGAAAGACAGACAGACAGATGGACAGATACACAAACTGAAATCATATTCACACTTAAAAATGTTAGAAAGTGTTAACAACGCTTAACGTAAACGAAAGTACAATTCTAGCAACTTTTTATTAATAGCTCTTAATATAAATGGATATTTTTGTATCACCCTGTAAATCTAATTCTAATCATGCTATAATCTATGCAAAGCATTTTTTATGCATATAAATAACATATTTCAATTTCCTAAAACTTCGTGGAAAGTAAAGTTAAATTTGATTTATAGAAATATCTCTCATAGAACACAATGCTTTGGAATACTTTTGAGTATCCCTGTACACAAACCGATGGTGGTAATTCCTCCATTTTATACAGGAAACATCCAATAGTGAACTTGAATAACATATTTCAATTTCATTAAGATATGTCTACAGTAAAGTTATGAAAATATGGTTTATAGAAATACCTCTTATAGAACACAATGCTTTGAAATACTTTCGGGTGTCCCTGTACACAAACTAGTGGAGGTATAAACTCTATTTTCAATAGGGAACGTCCGATAGTGAACTTGAATAACATATATCAGTTTCAAGAAATTCAATAAATATTTACGGGAGTTAGAGCGCGGACAGACAGACAGACAAACCTAAGTCATAAATACTTTTCAACCTTGTTGGAAAGCGTTAAAAATGTTAGAAAGTGTTAAAAACGCTTAACGTAAACGAAAGTACATATATAGCAATTTTTTTATTAATAGCTCTTAATTTAACTGGATATTTTTGTGCCACCCTGTAAATCTAATGCTAATCATGCTATATTCTATGCAAAGTATTCTTTGGTGCATATAAATAACATATTTCAATTTCCTAAAATTTCGTGGAAACTAAAGTTATTAAAATTTTATTTATAGAAATATCTCTCATAGAATGCAATGCTTTGGTATACTTTTGAGTGTCCCTGTATATAACCCGATGGTGGTATTCCCTCCATTTTATACAGGAAACTTCCAATAGTGAACTTCAAATACATATTTCAATTTCATTAAGATATGTCTACAGTGAAGGTATTAAAATATGATTTTTAGAAATACCTCTCATAGTACACAATGCTTTGAAATACTTTCGGGTGTCCCTGTACACAAACCAGTAGAGGTACAAACTCCATTTTCAATAGGGAATGTCCGATAGTGAACTTGAATAACATATTTCAATTTCATTAAGATATCTCTACACTAAAGGTATGAAAACATGGTTTATTGAAATACCTCTCATAGAACACTAAGCTTTGAAATACTTTCGGGTGTGCCTGTACACAAACCTGTAGAGGTACAAACTCCATTTTCAATAGAGAACGTGCGATAGTGAACTTGAATAACATATTTCAATTTCATGAAGATATGTCTACAGTAAAGGTATGAAAATATGATTTATAGAAATTCCTCTCATAGATCACAATGCTTTGAAATATTTTCGGGTGTCCCTGTACGCAAACCAGTAGAGGTATAAACTCCATTTTCAATAAGGAACGTCCGATTGGGACTTTGAATAACATATTTCAATTTCATTAAGGTATGTCTACAGTAAAGGTATGAAAATATGGTTTGTAGAATTACATCTCATAGAACACAATGCTTTGAAATACTTTCGGGTGTCCCTGTACACAAACCAGTAGAGGTTTAAACTCCATTTTCAATAGGGACCTTCCGATCGTGACTTTGAATAACATATTTCAATTTCATTAAGGTATGTCTTCAGTAAAGGTATGAAAATATGGTTTGTAGAAATACCTCTCATAGAACACAATGCTTTGAAATACTTTCGGGTGTCCCTGTACACAAACCAGTAGAGGTTTAAACTCCATTTTCAATAGGGACCGTCCGATCGTGACTTTTAATAACATATATCAATTTCATTAAGTTATGTCTACAGTAGAGGTGTGAAAATATGGTTTGTAGAAATACATCTCATAGAACACAATGCTTTGAAATACTTTCGGGTGTCCCTGTACACAAACCAGTAGAGGTATAAATTCCATTTTCAATAGGGACCGTCCGATAGTGAACTTGAATAAAATGTATCAGTTTCAAGAAATTCCATAAATATTTACGGGAGTTAGAGCGCGGACAGACAGACAGACAGACAGACGCACAGACAGGCAGACAGACAGACAAACCGAAGTCATAAACACTTTTCAACCTTGTTGGAAAGTGTTAAAAAGAAAGAAATTAGATCATAAATAAATTAGAAAATAAAAAAAATGATTTTCATAAATCAAATCCTTAGGAAATCTTTTTTGTGGTTCCACGGACGGCCAGTGACGTCATCACTTCGCTTGCGTATAAGGATGCTATACAAATGACTGTGTCTATGGTTTTATTTGAGTTTTATGAAATTGCCAGATTTAACAACTTTCCACTTTTAGGCATTTTTTAATGTAAAGGAATACGTGTGTGAAAGGGAAAAATGGGGGAAAATGCATAAAAAATAAAAGTATTTTTAAATACCTTCTTAACATCGTAAGAAAGTAATATTTGTATTTGCACCTTCCGGCTAACCATACACTGTAAAAAAATTGTAAAATCACGGTATTTGACCATATAATTTTAGGGGAAATGACCGTTTTGTTACCTAAACGGTCATAATCTGTAAATTAATGTTTTGGAATCATAATTAAGGAAATAACCATATAATTTTACGGGAAATGACCGTTTTGCTAGCTAAACGGTTGCAACCGTAAATTGATGTTTCGAAAGCATATTTTTTTTTTAATTTTTATGAGAAAAAGCCGTTAATCTAAGTAAATTGCTCTTATCTTTCACCAAACCATTTTCTTATGAGAAAATCTCCTCAAATGCTATCATTTCCGTGACATCAAGAGAGAACTCCATTTTTTTTCCATTTTCAAACTGAAACTATGAATGTTATTTATAGTAATTGAATGTGTTTAATTTGCACGCATGACGCATAGAAACATCCATTGGTTTTAATAATATCGTTTTCTTAATTTAATTCAAAAAATTTTCATCTGACTGAAACTGAGTAATTGATATTGATGAAATTGATTTGATGCCAGATTTCTGAAACACAAACTACAACTAATAATTGTTTTACCCACTAAACGCATTTTTTAATTTTTTTGAAGCATACAGCATTCTAATTGATCTTAACCCTTTAGTTAAACCTTAGAAAACTGAAGATTTTAATGTTGTTTCCACAATGCATTTATTACAAATATGCTAAAATAAAGTTTATTTCAATATGAAATGATTATGTAATTAACCATTTGAAGGTAAGTCTTATGATTATTATGTATGATCTTCACTGTTAAAAAACAAATCTGTTTTATCTGAATATGACCATCAGATATGTACATTACATCATATATAGCAGGTTCTGCTCTTGAAATACTTCAGTCCTTTCTTCATTCAATGGATTTGGATTTTGGGAATAAGGCCGATTGACTGCTATAGGTCCTAGGCCAGAGGGGAGTGCCCTCCGTGGGGATCTTTTTAACGGGTCCTAGCCCGTATTTACTCAAGTTTCGAAGAAAACCACGGAAAACTCCGAATGGCTAGGCCGACGAGCGTGACCTGGGATCGAACACGGCACCGTATGTCTACCAGCTTTGAGCGCAGAACCGCTCGGCCGCTGGTGAGCTTCCTTTAATGGAATAAAGCTTTAAAAAAAAAAAAAAAAAAACTCTTCTGCTATTCTAAAACGTTCAATAACGTCTAACATTTCCTGAACACAGTTTGAAATCGGCTTATAAGGAAAACCTGTTTGGATGAATAAGAATTAGGCTCTAGGTATTTCTTCTTTGCACCCACTACTGAAACGATAAAGATCGAATACCATGAAAAAAATCGTATTAATAGGAGATACAAATTCGCTGTATTTATGTAAAAGATTTATTATTATTATTCAAAGTTTATTCTGCGTCTCGGTTAATTTTCAAAGCTCTCACATAGTTTTCAAAAGTTTCATTTTGTTTTTGAAAAAGGGTGAGAAATTCTCACCCATTATTTACCTCTAATGAGAACTTTGAAATAAGACTACCTCTTTAGTTCTAGTGTTTACGAATAAGAAAGGCCCACCAGCGGCCGAGCGGTTCTGCGCTCAAAGCTGGTAGACGTGAGGTGCCGGGCTCGATCACAGGTCGCGCTTGCCTGCCTAGCTGTTCGAAGATTTCCGTAGTTTCTTCCGAAACTTGTGTAAATACGGTCTAGGACCCCTCAGAAAACCCCTCGGAGGGCACTCCCCCTCAGGCCTAGGACCTACAGCAGTCAATCGGCCTTATTACCAAATCCATCCAGTTCGGTTAAAAAATAAATGATTTCGAAAAATAGATTTTCTTTCACAAAATTCAGTATGGTAGTCTTTATAGGAAAAAAAAAAAAGCTTTTGTTTTTTCAATATGCGAATAGACTGACTTCTTAATTTTGTCGAAAACAGCAAATTTAGATTTTAAAATAGTCTTCAAAAAAAAAAAAAAAAAAAAAAAAAATGCGTAGTTTGAACGTTAACAATTTAATCCCTGTAAAAAGTTTCTGTAAAAATAAAGTACTTTATTTTTTAACATAAATACAGTATAGGTTGCTGTAAATTTGTATAGCTAGTTCTGTAAAAATAATGGAAGATTTGTTACCTCACATTGTGCTGTAAATCGGTTTAAAAAAATTTCCAGAATTCTTTTGGTGCGTATAACAAGAGATTATCAACTAGTCAGTTCTGGTGTTGATTTTATCCGTTTTTGTAAAGAAAAGTGTCTGTAATCCCAACGGTGCGGTTGTCAAACCACTGGCCTCTGACACAGGTGATTGTGAGTTCGAATCCCAGCCTGCCCAAGACTGTTTGCTTCGTATGAAAATTAATAAATTAGCTTTTGCGTGTAAAAAATTAATAAGTCTTTTAGTGTTGTGGATTTCTCCCTGCTGTATAATAATTGCAAGAAAATTTTTTAAAGCATTCGATAAACTCAAACTTTAACTTTTAATTTTACGGTTAATCCTACTTTTTCGCAGGTTGGTTGTATGTTTCATCACAACGTAAAATTTTTGGCGATACATCATTCATCGTCTAAATGTATTTTTACAGGCTTTGACTGGAATCTCTGCTTCCGGGCTTTGCCCGTAAATTACTGTAGCTTTTTTTACAGTGTACCTTTCGAATGATACCATTTTCAACACTCTACTCCCATAATTAATATGTTAAAAAGGGACTACAAACTTTCTGCTTGCCTATTAATATATAGATACCCATTTTTCTATCTTTCAGACTTTATTAAGCTTTTAGAACTAACTTGATTTTTATATACAAATAGGGCGATGATGCTACCACATTGAGTTGCTTAGATAAATTATACAAAGGAAATCAAAATTAATCAATGCATTTTCTTACATTTTCTTATTATTCTAAGAATTTTATTAAAAAAAATACATTGCGCATTTGCACATTTTGTAGACAGAAATGCAATTACCTAAAGTTTGTTATTTTTCTTTTAAAAATAACACTATAAATGTGCTTCTAAGTTGGCTTCTTGCAATATTTCGTTTTCACATCCAGGCTGCTTTAAGGAAAACCTCACGGCTATGCAAATAAGAAATATTGTGTGGTTTCCTATTAAATATAAATATATGAATATATATATTACACATTTTGTCTGTAATTCAAAAACAGAGATACTTTTAGATGTCACCATGGAGGTAAAATATATTAAATAATAAACTGTTGAAGTGGTAAATCCATTTGATAAATGTTTATGTGCAATGCAAACAGTACGAATTTCCCTTCTTTTGATAGCTGAAATAGTTAAACTATTTATTCTAAAAATAATATATAAGTATAAAAAAAAATATCGTCGCATAGAATGGTTAAAGCATAGCTATAACAAGCATATTAAATAACTTTTATAACTATCACATTTTTTTTTTTTTTTTTTTTTTTTTTTTCTCATCTCAAGTTTTATTTTTTTTTTAATTAATTTATTTTTTTAGTATAATGTATAACCTTTTTTTAAACATACTTTTAATTTATATTTTTTATTTGTTTTTCTTTTTTAGGATTTTTACCAGCAGTAGATAAGTCCGCAAGAGGAAATTATGGATTAATGGATCAAGTTGCAGCTCTACACTGGATTCAAGAAAATATAGGGGAATTCGGAGGTGATGCGGAAAATGTAACGATATTTGGACATGGATTTGGAGCGGCTTTTGTGAATCTTTTAATGTTATCGCCTATGGCAAAAGGTACAAATAAAAGGCGTAAAGAATTATTTTTCGAAAATATATTTATTAATGTTATGTGAATTCGAAAACATCTGAAAAAATATTTTTCAGTATTAACATACATTTTTATAATACTCTTAATGTGAAGTATATATTTCTTTGCTGATATAATACCGGAATTTACACATTTTTGTGATGGTTTTCTGTATAATGAAATATTTTTTCCTGAACTGATCATTTTTCAAAGTATATGAATTATTGTATTTATCAGTGGTGTAGACATAAGATGACAAATTTAAATTTCACTGTTTCAATCAAATAGAAGAATACCCCACTAAAATTATTACAAATGTTGTAAATACTTTTAATCCCAGCAATTTTAGCATATATTATGTTTTTAAAACTTTTAGTCCAAATAAATGAGGTATACATAATATTAAAATCTGCTCTTTTATCACACAGACTAACAATTAAATAAGGCATGTTTTATTTAATAAAAAGCACCACAAAACTGACGTTGTAAAAAATATTACTTACAAACTTTGAATAAACACCATAAATGCAATAAACTCGCAACAATTGTTTCGGGTCGAAAAAACATACGACCCTTCATCAGGCGAATCAAGTAAGCACGATTGCTGCAGTCAAAGCGGCAACGCTTTGATCCGAAACAATTGTTGCGAGTTTATTGCATTTTATGGTGTTTATTCAAATTTTGGAAGTAATAAGACACGTTATATACCATATATTTCGTACACATTTTTGCTAGTGCTCGGATACTTTTGCTGCCGACTGTAAATGTCGTGCGCAACATATATATATATATATTATTTTTTTTTCCCGTTGGGCACACTGTTGAAATAAAATAAAAAAAGATAGAAAAATTCTGTATTTGACAGAATTTAAACTAGTACGTCAGGACTAATTTAAATATTGCAATTTTGTAACAAAAAAAAAAAAAAAAGTAAGCTCGACATTTCTCACGAAATTACCGTTACCAAGGTCACCGTGTCTACAAACGCAGATGTAACGATTATTGTGTGAGAAAAGTCGAGCTTGTTGTCATCCATGGGGGCTCAGTGAAGAGCAATCGCAGGGCGTCGGTTCAATTCCCGGCACTGGCATTTTTCACATAGCTGGTATTAAAAAAAAAAAAAAAATCTTAAACGCCAAACTACTTAAAATAATTTTTTCCAGTTGATGAGTTTATCAATAAAATTTCTAAATATTTTAAGATAATTTTAGAAATTAAATGGCGAAATTGAATATTGACAGGCATCCTGGCATACTGGGAGTGTGACAACGCAAATTTTTTTCACGGTTGATGAGTTTATCAATACAATTTCTAAATATTTTAAGATAATTTAAGAAATTAAATGGTAAAATTGAATATTGACAAGCATCCTGGCATATTGGAAGTGTGACAACGCAAAATCGCTGCCAGAGAGAAATAATCCGGTCGTACTACAAAACAAAAAAGCATGAAATAAAATTCTCCAACTCGTCAAGCTTATGTCGAACAATAATCCACCGCATAGTTCGTTACGATGCAACCCATCAGCACCGAAATCACATTTAATGCACTTACTTAGCACTTCCGAATCATGATTTCACACGAAGTTCTTCGTATGCATAATAATAATAATAATAATAATAATATGTAATTATTAAGTAAAATCTATATCACTTAGTTGCAAATTTTATCAGTTTACAGAAGAACTGTTTCCTATCTGAAATTGAAATGTAATTACTCTAACTTCTATAGTTTTAGAAAACAGAACATTACTGTAGAAAAATTAAAGAAGTTTAAATAGTCTTCACTAAAAATATTATGTTTTTCAGCAAAAAATAATTCAGTAAATTTAAATGAAGAATCAGAACCAAAGTATACAGCAGTTCGTTCACACTACATGGAAACAATTTTAGTAGTTGAGTTTTATGTATAAATGTCGTATTTTTTGCGTCTATTTCATTCTGATAGTTATGTTTTTTTAAAAATTAAAATCACAAAAATCCACGGGAGAAGCGTCAGATGACTTTATCGGTATTTTATTAAAAACGATACATTTTATTCCTGTTTCTTATTCTTTCTTTGGTAACGAAGCGACATTCGATTTAGACATGTGACCAGAGGCTTTGTCAATATGAAGCTTAAATCTATGATTGCTCTTTCCCTATCTTGCTGGAATTTTGTCTTCAAGAATTGGTTTAAAATATTCTGCTGATAGTAGAGTCAATTAATTTTGGCTTTACTTGAGATTTTTTAATTTTTTATTTATTTTTTCTTTTTTTAATAAAAGTTGTAACAAAATCCTGAAACTGTCTTGAATCCATTTGGGAAATTTTCTCTTCACTGATGGAACCATTTTGTACGGTCATTCGCGTCAGATGAGCAAAAGATAATTGATTTTTTTTTTCTTTTTTAATATATATATATATATATATTAGCAGGCTTTGCCCGCTTCGCTGGACATTAAACTTAAATGAGTTATCAAAATCCCATATCTTTATTGACAACCTAAGTTCTCGCTGTGATTGGTAGAGGTTTTCTCGCTCGCAACGTGATTAGTCTGGGTCCCCACTGTCTTCGGCACAACTTACCCACTTCTTACTTCCCCTTCCTCAGCGGGTGAGTTCGAAGTTTTGCAAAATCTCACTAATGTACATAATGCGTACACTTAATCAATATCCACACACAAAAATTCGCCATTCTAAGATAATTCAAAGCGAATTCAAACGGAAAAACATGATTTTACACGTGTTTATTGCCCTCCGACTCCAAGAAGGGGGGGGGGATTTCGAATTTCGTTAAATCCAGTTACAATAAGTGCCGGATGCATACAAATAATTTACGCACCAAATTTCGTGACCACAAAAGTCTTTAATAGAAAATATTATAAATAAATACAAAAAGCACAGCTTTAGTATGGGAATCCTTTGGTGACTTTAAATATTTTAAGCCATTTTTGCGATGAACTGAATTGGCTATCCCAATTGTGCAATTAACGATCTTGGCGAGAAACGTCCGAGCTACTTTGGTGCGGAATTTCGAATTTTGCTAAAGGGATCCAATGCTAAAGCTGTTCCATACACATAATAAATAAATAAATAAAATAAAAACTCTTTTCTGATAATTACAAAATAAAAATAAAAAATCTTAATAAAATCCAAATTATAATCATTTACAATTAAGGGGAGAACATAAAAGAACCTCATAAGGTACATAAAAACAACAACAAATTTTGTTTTACTGCAGGAAAGAAAAGTACTGCTTAATTAAGTAAAAATATTAAACAAATGCCAAATATCTCTATGAAAATATTTATCCACGTGCAAATTCCTGATAAAGAAAAAAAAAAAAAAAAAAAATCACCAGCTTTTGTAGGTATTTTTCTCTCTAATTTTTATTATTATTTATGTAAAATTAAAAATATTTCATTTTATTTTTGAAAAATAAAAATATATATAAATGCGTATCTATAAATATAAAACCTTCTACCGAATCTGGGTTGAAAACGGAAAAAGGGTAAAATAAATAAGAAATATCAGACCTATATTTATAAATTTGATACCAAATGAAAGGGGCGATTTTTCTGAATCCAGGGGTGCAAACAGTTTTTCGATGCGACAACAATTAGATAAAAAAAAAAAAAAAAAAAAAAAAAAAAAAAAAAAAAACTAAAGTATGAAATTTAAGTGGAAACAGAAAAAGGGAAAAATAAATTAGAAATATCAGACCTATCGTTACAAATTTAGTACCAAATGAAAGGGGTGCTTTTTCTGAATCCTGGGGTGTAAACAGTTTTTCGATACGTCAATTAGATTTTTTAAAATTAACTAAAGTATGAAACTTAGATGGCAACACTTCATTTCAATCTTTTCATGGTTTCAATCTTTTCAAGTTGGGTGAAGACCTAAATTCCTGCCAAGCGCCGTTGAATTCCGTCCAGCCATTCTGAAGTGATGCCCGGACAAAAAAAGCGACATACAGACACGATGACACACACACACACACAAACACACAGGCAAAATTTTCTGGAGTCATTTTCGACTTTTATGGGGTGTGAAACGTGAAGATATCGCAAAATTTTCCGATTCCGACAAATTTACAGACAAAAGTGTGATTTTATTAATATATATATATATATATATATATATATATATATATAGTCATTTAAATATGCATATGCGTCATCAAATATTACTACAAATTTTCATTTTTCAACAGCTAGTCGTGTTTCATATAATTTTCTACAACTTTTTAAGCAACATGCTTCGGCAAAAACAGACGAACTTTAGGTTTAAAAGTATTTTCTAACTCCAAATCTTCATAAAGGATTTTACTAACATTTACTAACAGTGCGAAAAGATATTCCTAATTTCGATGCAATAGATCTTTCAGCCGTTGGACTTTCTTATAGGATCAGAGACTTCACCATCTGGATATTTAACAACGTTCGAACAGTCTTAAGATGAAGTTTCGCGGACACTTTTCCATTTTTCCTTCACTGAGACGTTTTTATCCTTTTAAGTTTAATATAGTTTAAATACATTTTTAAGAAATGAAATAGTCGTGATTTTTACACCACTTTATAATTTGATGATACGAATATTTCTTCACGGAATGTGCAGAGACGTAATATTCAAATTATCTATCACTTTCAGGAATCACTTTCAAGATAAATCTTTTTACAAAAATTATCTTTTATTTAAAGTATTCATCATTTATTTATTTAATAATTATTATTAATTATTACTAAGTAATATTTAATATTTATTTATTTAATATTTTTACAAAAATGTAAAAAAAAATATTCTTACATTTTAATAAAAAGATAAAAGTCGCAGCCAATAATTCTAAAATTGTGAAATTTTTATCTTAAACTGCAAAAGAGAAAAATATATTATAAATTCACTTCCATAAAGTGTGAACGATCTTCTATATAGCCACAATGCATTTTTAACATCCGTAATTACACTATGATCCCACGCTTTTACTTTAATTTGGCTACTAGTTCAATATTTGTTTTTGGGACAAAACCTTAACTGAAATAAATGACTTTTAATATGTTCAACTTCGAGAGTACCAAAATACTTTTATCGTTACTTTTGTCGATACTGTCAAAATACTTATTCATGTTACTGTAAATCAAGTCTATGTATTATGATCTTTTAGAATAAAACTACAAACTATGTAACTAAATCGTTTCTTTAGTATGATATATAACAAAATTGAGGGTATTTCTTTTAATTAACCCTACATAAATTCATCAACACGTCTTCTATATGTTTTGTGCATAGTATTGTGTTTTTATTGTAAATGATCACAGCCGAGTCCATGTAGATATTTTAAGTAGACTCATTTATTTTGAAAATCAACGTGCGATATAATAATTAAAAAAACATCTATAAACTGAAATTAATAAAGAGATTTTTTTTCACTTTGTTTATACATACTCACAAACCCATATATATACATATACGTAAAATATTTTAAAACATGCATGTATATATATTTTTTTTTTTTCGAAATCGTGAAATCTAAAATGTGTATATCACTTAAATTGTAATGTTAGATTTACTATATTTTTCTTTTTTTTTTTTTTTTTTTTTTTTTTAACTATATGTTATATTTTTTTCGTCCTTCTCCTTTACCTTTTAGCTACAACTTTTTTTTTACTTTTATCTAAAATAAATAAATAAATAAATAAATAAACAAGGAAATGTTATGATAAATTAAAAAAATACGTATTATATTTAACGTTTCCAGAATTCGCTCTTATTGAATAAGAAAAATAGTATAAAGTTTTCAAAAAATCTATTCTGAGAAGGAGGAAACTGTTAAATTATGTTTTCAAAGAAGATCTCAGTGCACAGAATTCATTTAGAAATTCAATTTTTTTTTCCTTTCGTTTTTTTTAATCCAAACTCTGTAGGAGAAAGTGAGATGCCACTCTTTTTTAGAAATATATTTATGCCAAGGCTGTACTTTGTGGAAATTAGACGTCTTACGTTAGAAATTGAATTAGGAAGCATTTGCTCGAAAAAAGAAAAACGAAATTGCGAATAAGAAAACAATATTTTATTTTCAGTTTATTTTTCTTTAGAAACACTGCACTTTATTTATTTTTTTTTCTTTTCTGAATTCTTCGTAGGTGTAATTTTTCTAACCGTTAAATTATTGCAAATTCTGTATTGCATTTAATTGAGAGAAAACATACTTTTTCGAATATATATAACTTTTTTTTTTTTTTTTTTTTTTTTTTAGTATTAAAGAAAAAGAAATTGAAAATTACTAAAACTGAATATTTGCTCTGGTGTTAGTAAAATAGTTAAAGTTTTATTTGTTAAATATATTTTTGAATATCATAGAATTTTATATCATAGAATTTCTGATATTATTGCAAAAACTATTTTACGCTTATTCTTATATATGTGAAGAAAACAATGTAATTAAAAAAAAAATCTAGT
The DNA here is from genome assembly GCA_963930645.1 of Salticus scenicus. Classification (NCBI taxonomy): domain Eukaryota; kingdom Metazoa; phylum Arthropoda; class Arachnida; order Araneae; family Salticidae; genus Salticus; species Salticus scenicus. Next base: position 25,615,867 of record OZ005661.1, on the reverse strand, counting down.
TAAAAATTCAATCTGTTTTGCAATTGATTTTTAAACAAAAATAATGTGCTAAGATTTTTTATTTTATTTTATTTTATTTTATTATATATATATATATATATATATACTATTCTCGTCATTTTTACTTTCCGAACACTATAGTGAGGAAAGTATTGTAATCATGTCAAAAATCCGAATTCGAGATTTTGATGTTTCTATACGTTTCGAGATCCAACGAGTCCGTTTTCACTATTTTTACGATGATGTATGTATGTGTGTATGTATGTATGTGTGTATGTATGTGTGTATGTATGTGTGTATGTATGTGTGTATGTATGTGTGTATGTCTGTGAGTGAACACGCTAGCGTCTAAACGCTTTGTTCGAATAAGCTGAAAGTTGGTACGTATATTGTAAGTCACCATAGTACGAACCCTATAGATTTTGGTGAATGTAGCACTTATAGTTTTTTTACAGGGACACAAAGAAAAATTCTTTATCATTATGGCCAAGGGACCAAAATCTTAAAAGTGCGATAGCATCTAAACGCCTTATTCAATTGAGCAAAAACTTTATACACATATTATAGGTCACAGATACTCAATCTGTATAGATTTTGGAGAATCTAGCACTTATAGTTTTTTTACAGGGACACAAAGAAAAATTCTTTGCAAAAGTTTTAAAAGTGTGATAGCGTCTAAACGCCTTATTAATCTCAGCAAAGAATTTGTACACATATTATAGGTCACATTTGAACCAACTGTATAGATTTTGGTGAATCTAGTACTTACAGTTTTTTTACAGGGACACAAAGAAAAATTCATTATCTTTATGGCCTATGAGACCAGCGATAGCATCTAAACGCCTTATTCAATTGAGCTGAAAATTTGTATGAATATTATAAATCACTGTTGCACTAACTATAAGCATTTTGGTGAATCTAGCATTTATAGATTTTTACAGGGACACAACGAAAAATTCTTTATCCTTATGATCTAAGGGCTCAAAGTTCAGTAGCGTTAAATAAATCCTCGTGTGATATATGGAGAAAAATACTCAAACACTCTGTTATGGTTTTCTCTTTTTTGTTTGTTTAGCAACACCTCTTTCTTTATTTTATCTACAAAACTGTTAGTTACTCAATGTTCGGAAAGTCGAGTGGAGTCACTCCAGATTTTTTTATAACAGTATGGGAAGATTTTTTTTTTTTGAGAAAAATGCCCTCCTAGAATACATTTTATTTCATTTATTATTATTATTATTATTTTTTTTTTTTTATTAAATACAGTGGCGTATATTTTACTATTATATATTTCTATGAAAAAAAAAAAAAAAATCTTAAAATTTTACGGCATTTGAGCGAGATTCATGAACAATAAAATGTATTTTTTAATTGTATTGTTAGTGAATCTCACACTTAGCGTGAAAATGGACAGTAGGAATGATTATGCAAAAGAAATATCGGACCACATTTTTCGGAATATATCAGTAAATTACAACATACTTATATGTTTTTTTTTTTTTTTTTTTTTTTTTGAAGCTTTAATTTACAAGCATTTTAAACTTTACAAGCTACTTCCATTTCGAAATTAAATGAATTTCCTCGAAAACATTGTTCTTTTTTGTTTCCTGTAACAATTTCTCCTTTATGACTTTTTGTATACGAAACAGGCATTTTAAGATCATATTTCCTTTTGTATTTGATATTTGATACAATTATATGTGACATGATATTATTATCTCCCCATAACAAAATACTAAGATAAAAAAAAAAAAAAATCTATACACGAGGAGCCAACATTCAAACCGTGTTTTCTCCCTCGGATAGAGTTTTTCAGACAACACAATAAATAACAAATTAAAACATAACTAAACTTAAAACCTAATTATCTTTTGTTTATATTTATTGCCCGATGATAGAAAAATATGTAGACATATCTAGATATGCAGACATAGTATTTTTATGTTAAGTTCAAAGAAAAAACACTAACTTTTTTTTTTTTTTTCAGTGAACACATTTTTAATGTCTCCTCATATATCGCGTTAGCATCAGTTTTGAAACATCTAAAGACAAAAGATTAGTTCTTTAAATTCAATGGAAAGTACATAATAACAAACAACAAAGTAGTATATTCAAATTTAATTACTTATAAAAATTACCTTTGATTATGCTCTTTTAAAAACTACAGACCTTTCAGGGCGAAATCCGTCCCCTCTTTAGTAGCTATTACATGGACTGCTTTGGTTGAAACTGATTCTATCTTCCTTTCTTTGTGCAGATCTTCTATGATGTGGTGCCATGCTCGATCTAAATCGGCGCGGGACTCGTGACCGTTACACGCCAATTGGTCTTTTATTTTTTCTATGGTTTCCTGGTAAAAAGCGTATTCGGGGTTATTATAATTGGCTATTTTTCTTGTTTCGCTAACATTAATGTTTATATTGTTTTCATTATTGACTTTAGAGAGGGCTGTAGTTATTTTTCCGTATTTAATGTCAGTTCGGTGTTCTTTGATCCTGGTTGATATTTTCCTTTTGGTTACTCCGATGTAATGGTCACTTTTTTCATTTGCATATTTAAGAGGGATCTGGAATATTCCGGCAGTTTCAAGAGGGGGGGGGGGATGTATCTTTATCATTTCGACTTAATTGGTAGATGTTAGGATTTGGTTTTATGGGTATATTTATATTATGTTTTTTGGCTATATATTTAAGTTTAATTAAAATTCTCTGACCAAATGGTATGGAATATGTGAAACATGGAGAGGTTTTTTGATAATTTGGGATATTGTTAAGTTTATAGATCCTTTTCTTATATAATTTATTAACAAGGTTTTTATTGTAGCCTGCTTTGATAGTTATATTTTTAATGTAATTTATTTTCATTAACAAGGTTTCTATTGTAGCCATCTTTGATAGTTATAATTTTTAATGTAATTTATTTAATTTTACCGGGAAAACATAGAAATTATAAAGACCAATTGGCGTGTAACGGGCACTAGTAGCGTGTGGTTTTAGATCGAGCGTAGTGCCACATCATAGAAGATCAGCACAAAGAAAGGGAGCTAGAATCAGTTTCAACCAATGCAGACCATGTAATAGCTACAGAAGAGGGGGCGGATTTCGCCCTGAAAGGTCTATAATTTTTAACAGAGCATAATCAAAGGTAATTTTTATAAGTAATTAAGTTAAATGGTCCCTTTAAAAATATTAAATTTTTAAAGTATATTCATTTAAAGAATGAAATTTTTTCGTACACTTTTGTTTTATATTTTCTCTTTTTTATGGCTACTTTTAGGCCGTGTATTGTTCAGGGTCGCTTTTGAAAGGGAATAAGTTATTCAATTACTTGAAAAAAAAGTTTGAAAACACTTTACAATTTTAAAACCACTGGTTAATCTAGAATATAATGTAATAATAAAAAGGGATATATATATATATATATATATATATATATGTGTGTGTGTGTGTGTGTGTGTGTATATAGATATATAGATATAAATGTCTGCAGGGAAACGCCCCGTAAAAGCGCAAATATAGTGCATCGTTTGATATAGATCTATCCACCATGCTAAAATTTTATAGCATTTTCAGTTGTAATCCAATTTTAGCATCTGTGGAGCAGTATGTTAATAATTTCAAACTCCTCATGGTCGCCCTCATCTGACATTTAAAGTGACAGACTGTCCGGAAATTGACGGTGTAGAAACTCAGAGGACACTTGCATGCAAACTTTGGTATGAGCCTCTACCAAAATATCCATATCAGTAAAATATAGAAATAGGAATAATAATAATGATAATAAGTTCGTTGACATTCTTTTCGTGCACTCTGAGAATAATTGCGTTAATATCATTTCTGTGTTGGACACTAACTACGAAGGATTGTGGAAGTTAGTAACTAATCTTATTCTAACAAATCTGATGTGGGCACCACATGCCTTCCTTATACACTTTTAGAAATATACATAATGTTAAAAAGCATTGACATTGAACCCGAAACAGTTGGCTAAAAATATAAAAAAAAATGAACTATCACCGTGTTTTGAGCTTTTCTGAAAGTTAGTTAAAAACCGATTGCAAGATTTCTACTGGTAACGCTGACGAAGGCAGCAGGAACCCAAAACTTTTGGCTAAACTTTAAAAAAAAATGAATTGTCACCGTGCTCTGAGCTTTTCCGGAAGTTTTAAATGTCTAGCTAGTCGGGAAGTTAGCTAAATATCGATTGCAAGATTTGTCCTGGTAACGCACACTAAACAGTTGACTGAAAGTATTTGAAAAATTCATTTTCACCGTGTTCTGATCTAGTATGAAAGTTTCAAATGTCTAGATAATCGGGAAGTTAGTTAAATAAATTTTCTGTTGAATCACATAAACGCTGCTGAAGGCAGCAGATATCGGAAACATTTGGCTAAAAATATTTTAAAAATGCATTGTCAACGTGTTCTGAGGTTTTCTGAAAGTTTCAAATGTCTAGCTAGTCAGGAAGTCAGTAAAATTCCAAGATTTGTCCAAACCGTTTTTGAGTTATTACCGGTTTTTTATACATTATGGCCAAAACCTATGTATTTTTGGTCATTATGAATACAATTTTTCTAAATATCTCCAAAACGGAAAATCATACAAAGTCCAAAAATTGAGGTGCACAACTAGATGTTATAACAAACCTATGTACCACTTCGCAACTTTCTACGTCCAACCGTTTTTGAGTTATGCGACATACACACACACACAGAGAGAGACACACAGACACACATACATACAGACGTCACGAAAAATCGTGTAAAGTTCCTTATATCTCAAAAACGAGAGCTCGTGTGAAGACGAAACTTGCAGATGTACAACTAGACATCATGACAGTCACACGTATAAAATTGGCAACATTCAGCGATCATTCGTTTTCGAGTAATGTGAACTACAAAAATCCATTTCACAAATAGGGAGTAAAAATGATGGAACTTAAACCAAAGTAATGATTTAGCTCGAAGTTGCTGAATTTTCTGAACTCACAGTCTCTGTACCCCTTGCCCACCATTAGTGTAATCTACTGTTAAGAAGAGCTAATTCGAGTTTCAAAAAAGTTACATTTCGATAAAAAAAAATGTATTTTTATGACAAACTCTAAATGTATGATGAAATTAAAACGTGTACTAGCAGAGCATTTAAAATGGTGCTGTTCGCGCACGCTGAACAATGAACATCTCCTTATATTATTAAAATCTGTGCGCATCTGTCTTTCTGTCTGTCTGTCTGTCTGTCTGTCTGTCTTTCTGTCTGTCTGTCTGTCTGTCTGTCTGTCTGTCTGTCTGTGAGAAATGCCTTGTGACCGCTAAAGCTCCGGCGCTAATGGTCGCATCGCCTCGAAACCGGTGTCGACAGACGCAGAATTTCTTCATCTCGACATCGCGATAATTCGCTAAGCGATGCGACCCTAATTAGCGGAGATATTAATTAAAATGTCCACCCATGTCTACCGAAAAATAACCCACAATTCATGATTAAATGCTTAAAAAGCGACATTTTTACGGAAAAAGTGGAAAATTAATTAGAAATATCAGTCGTATTGTTACAAACAAGATACCATTGGAAAGGGCTTTTTTTTCTCAATCCGATGGTTTAAACTGCTTATCGATCGGACAATTAGATTTTTTTTAATTAACTAAACTAAAAAAAAATGGTGGCAACAAATCACAAGCATTTTAACTTGGCAGACGATCTTGAACGGAAAGAAAAAACATCTGTTGTTTAATGAGGTCACGTGTTTTTGTACTGTGATTAAAAATTGCAATTTTCTATTTTCTTCAATTTTTCAAAATTCGCACATTTCAATTAGTATACAATCTTAACACCACAAAACAAACTTGCATTTCAAATTTCATCGATTTTGGTCAATAAACAAAAGATTTACATTTTAATTGCAAATTATATTTTATCTTTACACGCCTGACATTTTATCTGTCGAAAGAGGATACCAGTTTCAAAACGACACAATACACTTAAGGTAAAAATATTTCTTTTTCTATTTACTTCCATTAACCGACTACCGTAGATAATGGAATTCGAAATTTCACCTGACTTACACGTTTTGAGGTGTCATGGCGCTGTAATAATTTAAAATATCAATATTTAAAATTCTAATTATGTTTAATTTTTTTTTTTTTTTTTTAACATGTCATTCGATACGGTTACATTACATTATCAAAAGGGGAATTCGAGATTTCACCCGATTTACACGTTTTGAGGTCTCCTGATTAGGTTTTCTTTTGCATCGCAATAGTGGAATTCGAGATTTCAGCTTATTTACACGTTTTGAGGTCTCCTGAATGGGTTATCTTTTGTATATCAGCTACTAATTAAAGTGTCGAAAAGGGAATTAAAGATTTCACCTGATTTACACGTTTTGAGGTGTCCTGAATGGGTTTTCTTTTGTATCTCAGCTGCTAATTAAAATAATTTCATAAGTAATACATCATTTGAAAGCTTTGTTAATTTGGAATTGAATAGTAGATTACAGAAATTCGATATTTCGACATTTTTCCTGATTTAAACGTTTTGAGGTGTCCTGAATGGGTTTCTCTTTTGTCTCAGTTACTAATTAAAAAAATTTCATAAGTAATACATCATTTGAAAGCTTTGTTGAGTTGGAATCGAACAGTAGATTACAGAAATTTCTACCGCCAGATGGCGCTGTAATATTTTTAAATTACAATATTTCTATTTCTAATCATGATTAAATTTTTTTTAATGCGTCATTCGATACACATTTAGAAGCACCTTTACATTATCGAAAATGGAATTCAAGATTTCACCAGATTGACACGTTTTGAGGTCTCCTGAATCAGTTTTCTGTTGTATCTCAACTTCTAATTAAAATAATTTCATAAGTAATATATCATTAGAAAGCTTTGTTGATTTGGGATCGAACAGTGGAATACAGAAATTTCTGCCGCCAGATGGCGCTGTAATATTTTAAAATTTCAATATTTCAATTTCTAATTATGATTAAATTGTTTTTAATAGATCATTCGAAAGATATATTAAAGTTCTTTTATATTATCGAAAGTTTTCAACAGACTTACACGTTTTGAGGCGTCCTGATTAGGTGTTCTTTTGCATCTCAGCTAATTGAGTAAGACCGTTCAAAATTGCTATTCGTAGGTTAATTAGAAGGGGCTGAAAGGGTGGGGAAGAAATAGGCGTGCACCGAGCGCGTATCCCCTAACTTGCGCGCGCGCAGCGCGAACGGGACTACGCTGCCGAAGGCAGTGGGGACCCGGTCCGACTTTTTAACCGATGGGAAATAATTTTCTTAATTTTCTTTTCTTAAGAATAAAAATTTGATTTGAGAAAGAAAACGTGCGCGCGCAGCGCGGATGGGTCTGCGGTTCCGAAGGCAGTGGGGACCCGGTGTGATTTTTTACCCTATGAGAAATGATTTTTTTTAGGGGGCACAAAGTGTCAGGAAAGGAATGCGGTCGTGCAGCGCGTGTAATCTTTAACTTCAGCGCGCACGGGACTGCGCTGCCGAAGGCAGTGGGGACCCAGGCCGACTTTGCACCCCATGAGAAATGATTTTTTTTTCTTTTCTTTAGAATAAAAATTTGATTTGAGAAGGAATATTTGCGCGCAGCGCACGTTTACCTTCACACGTGCGCGCGCAGCGCGCATGGGTCTGCGCTGCCGAAGGCAGTGGGGACCCGGTGTGAGTTTTTACCCGATCAGAAATGATTTTTTTGGGGGGGGGCACGAAGGGTCAGTGAAGGAATAAGCGCGCGCAGCGCGCACGGGACTGCGCTGCCGAAGGCAGTGGGGACCCGGGACGACATTTTACCCGATCAGAAATGATTTTTTTTTTAAATTTCTTTTCTTAGGACTAAAAGTTACTGTTAGTGATTGATTAATTATAGTAATTCATTTGAAAATACTGACCCGCTAGCGGGCGAAGCTCGCTAGTACTATAATAATATCATTTAATGCATTGGATACTAACTAGGGAGGATAATATAAGGTGATAACACATCTCTTCCGAAAAATCGATGAATTATAAATCAAAGTTTTAAATCAGTTAGAAATTCCTGAAATTTTATAAATTCACTGATCTCTTAATATTAAGCTATGCATCGATTTAACCCCTTTAAATATATCATTCAGTTAAGAGAAGTTAATTTGAGTTTTAAAAGAATATGATATGATAACTAAATTTTATTTTTATCGACATATTTTAAATGTTAGATAAAGATGAAATATGTACTGGAACAAAATTTTAAAATGAAGTTTTATTCAGAAAGTTATTCACAATTTTTAATTATTAATTACTAGCTATAGCTTTTTAATTAACTTCTATTTATATAAAATGGTACTGATTTTAGGTCTTTTTCACCGAGCCATAATGCAGAGTGGATCAGCGTTAAGTCCATGGGCTATTGCACACGATTCAATAACCTATACGCATCAAATTGCCAAAGCTTTAAGCTGTCCTGCCCAAGATAATACTGCTTTAGTGGAGTGTTTGAGAAAAAGGGATTTGCAAGATATAATGAACTTAAATGTATCTGCACCTGAATATCTCTCCACATTTGGACCAACAGTAGATGGTATAGTACTGCCCGCAGATCCAGCTGATATAATGGAGAAAAATGCAGTTCTTTACACACAATATGACCTTATGTTTGGATGTTCAAAAGTGGAATCTTACTTCCAGTTTTCAGCGACGGAGGAGAAATTAGGAATTGATAGCGAGAGACGAGATAGAGTTTTAAGAACCCTTGTGAGGAACATTTTTACATATCACCTGCAAGAGGTAAGACATATATAGGAATAAATTAACAAATGAATGAAATGAAATAAAACCCTAAAAGACACAAAGGTCTTCATCAGGGACGCCCAACCGTGTAGGGGTGAACGAGAAGTTTCTGAAAGGATAATAGCAATTAGCTAAAAACTATCCTTTGTTGCTTTGTTGTTTTTTCTAATCTTAAAATTTTTATTTTTATTTTATAAAGGATAATTATTAGCTAATTGCTACTATCCTTTCAGAAACTTCTCTTTCACCCTTACATGGAGTAGCCTCCCTGATTAAGACCTCTGTGTCTTTTGGGTTTATATTTCATTTTATTCATTTGGTAATTTATTCCTATATTCAAGTTTTGCATTTACTTTTGCAGCAATTTCACGCATTGGTTTGTAATTCCCCTGTTTATTCTTTTTAATCATTGAATTTTTATTTTTATTTTATATCATATACATTTTCATTTCAAAAGTTTCCTATATATATATATATATATATATATATGTGTGTGTGTGTGTGTGTGTGTGTGTGTGTGTGTGTGTGTGTACGTATATATATGTGCGTGTGTGTGTGTTGAACATACTGAATTTTCATTGAGAAATTATTTTGAAAAACATTTTTACTTACATAAATTTTAAAGATAATAAAACATACATTCTGCATAATTTTTCAAAGTGTCTTTTTTTTATTTTATAAATTAAGTATATACAATTAAGAAACAATTTTAACAAAATAAAAATATTTATTTGTGTAATTAAAACTGCATCTATTTAAATATGGTAAGGAAAAATTACAAAATTTACTTGAAAAGTACTTAAATTTCAATTAATTAAAAATATATATATACAAAATAAAAATAAATAAATAAATAAAATACATGACTTTTCTTTTCTACTGTTTTACGAAAAAAAAAAAAAAAAAAAAAAATATTGCATTATCGTCTATGTATTGGAATATGTTTGCATATGTAAGTGTGAGAAAGATATTTGCATATTAATATTATATTCTCACATGCTTTGAAATTTATTGACGGATTTTTCAATTTATTTATCCCATATCTTATTTAATAAAATAACAAATAGTCCTATTCAATTCTAATTAACTATCCACATTTTTAATTGTATAACTGTTTAATTTATACCATAAAGAAATTATTAAATTTCACCGAATCTTAAAAAATAAAAATAAATAAATAAAATAAAAAATCTAGGTAATATAAAATACGCATAAATATTAGGAAATAATTTAAAGCTTTTTTTGTAAAAATTCATATAAATATCACATGCATAAGAGAAACTATCAGCTATGTTAATATTTTGGACTAACATATACCAAAATTATGATATTCTAAATATAAATAATAATAAATACAATAGCAGTTATTATTTAAACTTCTAATAAAATTTCAAATTTAATAATTCACAACGTATTTAATTTACAACATATTTTTTTAAATATTTAGAATAATAAATTAATTAGAAATTAACTATTACATTCCTTATTACATGCTACAGACTGGATATTTTATTTAGCATTATTACCATAAATTAGGTTACTCAATGTTTTTTTTTTTCCTTTAAAAGGCATGATAAATATAGGAACATACAAACTTTTTTTTTTTTTTTTTTTTTTCATTTGTTAAAAATAAAAGGTTTAGTGGGTATTTTTGCAAAGAGCTTAAGCTGATAGCTTGTCATTGTCATAAAAATAATTTCCACTCTTTATACATTCTTTGCCAGGTAAAAGAAAAAAAAAAAAAAAAAAAAAGAATATAAACGGCTTCAAATAAATCCATCAAAACAAATCATGAAATGTCTGGCATTTTAAAATGACGCTTTCCAAAATTTTGGCAAATTTGATTTCATACTCATAGCAAAGAAAAAAGGTTTAAAAGAAAAATATATATATATATATATTTTAATTTATTTTATTTTTCTAAAAAATAGAAATTATAAGGGGTATTCTGTGTAAAATTTAATTTGACATAGTTTTTTACATAACATTTGTTACACTAATCAGAAAAAAAAAAAACAAGAAAACATAAAAGGTAAAACACAATGTTTTAAAAAATTCATTTAAGTACCTACTATTATCTTTCTGCTATTAAGAGTATGAAACAAAACACACATCTTAACACGAAAATGTTCGTCACACTAATAAAAAATAATACCTAATGTTTCTACTATCCCGATCATGGACCAAAATATACATCTTAAAATGAAAATATTCGTTGCACTAATCAAAAATTATTTTAAGTCTCAATTTCTTATTTGATGATAATTTTTTAACTCTTATATTGTAATTTAAGCAATGTTATAAAAAGTGAAAGTATTTGTAGAATACGTAAGTTCAATCGAATTTATTATAGAAAGTTACAATATCGAAGAACATTTATAAATTTATAAGCATTTGTAAAACTTTTGCAAAAATGTAAAATATTTCAGATGAAAACATGTTACTAAAATTAGAAAATTTAGCTCTTTAAATTCTTTTGGAAAATAGAATATATAATATAAAATGTTAAAACTTATATATGGAAATATTTTTTTTTTTAATAATATTCCTCGTGAGTAAGTAATTTTTCATATTTATTTTTTAAAACAATTTAAAATGTATATCTATGGTACACACGAGAAAATCGTGTGTACCATAAAATTTTATCGTTTACTTAATCTGTGTATTTAATAATTTCATAAGATTATTTTAAGAAAATAATAATAATTGCGAAATATTAAAATCATTTTTGAAAAGTAAGTTTAGCAATGATTATCAAATAATCATCGCGCAGAAATGCATTAATGAGAAAAATGCAAGGAAAATTTTATTTATTATTAGTATTAACCCAATTATAGAGTTTTTTTAAATTATTACTTAAAAAATGGGGAAAAAATTACGTAATTTAACTACGCAAAAAATATTGAAATTTCATTTCATTTCAATTTCAAGTAATACTTTAATGTATGATAATTGTTTTAATTATTTTATATAGTTCAATTATTTTATAGATAAAATTTTTTTTAAAGTCTAAATTAGGAAATATTAATATTATTTTAAAAAGTTATTCAAGCAGTAGCAATGTGTTTATAAATAAGCTATCGTACAAAAATGTATTAGTGAGAAATACGCTTACAATTATTTATTTATTATTATTGATTAAATAGCCAAAGAAGGTTTTTCTATTATTGTTTAAAATATAGAAAAGGATAACGTAATTTAACTATGAAAAAATATTTAAATTTTATTGCATTTCAATTTCAATATTCCCTAAATTTATGATAAGTAAATTTAACTTGTGTAATTACATTATTATACAGATTAAATAATTTAAAAAGTCTAAATTAAGAAATTTTAATGTTACTTTTAAAATTTATTTAAGAAGTAAAATGTTGTTATAAATAAGCTATCGTACATAAATACATTAATGAGAAATACACTTACATTTATTTATTTATTTTTGTTAGTTAATTATTTATAGAATGTTCTTTATTGTTCTTCAGAATATAGAAATGTATAAAGCAATTTAACTACTTTTTTTTTCATTGTATTTAAACTGGAAACTATTTTTCAATTTATGGTAATTGCTATATATATATTTAACTAAGAAAGGACATTTTATTTTAATTTTAGATATTTCTCACAATTGTAAATGAATACATGGAATGGTCAAGACCATTTTTGCACGCACAAGATATTTTCGACGATACAGTTGATGCTTTAGGTGATGCTATGGTTGTGGCGCCCATTATACGGGCAGGCTCGTTTCATAGTGGAGGCATACCAAGGGAGTACAATTATCCATATCCGCAGTCACAATATTCTAATGAAAAGAAATCTTATTTCTATGTATTCGGATACCAGACAGAATATGGAGATTACTCGTCAAGGCTTGGCTGCATAAATGGAGAGGAACTGCCTTATTTATTTGGCGCGCCATTGGTTAGTTCCCTTGCTCATTTTTCTACAAATTATTCTAAACCAGAACAAACACTGTCTGAAGTAGTTATGACGCAGTGGACGAACTTCGCAAAATATGGGTAAAATTTATTTTATTCTCATCTCATATATATATTTCATGATTACGTTTTCATATTAGCGTTTATATTGTAATGTTAATTTATATAGTTAATATTTTAAGGAATTAAATGAGATCAAAAGTTTTGTGAACATAACACTATAATTTTACTTTTTTTATATAATTATGTACTTATATTAACTGATATATAAGTATTTAATTTACTACTAAAGTTATTGAAAATATATACGTAAATTTGCTTTAAGGTTTATTTATTTTATTTTTTTATATTTTTTCACGGGCTAGAAAATTATTTATAATTTTTTTTTTTTGTTTATTTATTTGTTTCCTTCCTTATACCATGTATAAAAAAGGATAGTAATACAGATTTATTCAACGCGTTGAATCTCGTGTAATTCAAAACAAGCGGTCGTAACATCTAGTTGTACAATTCCGATTCGGATCTCCATGTGATGTTCAAATTTAGAGTTATCACGAATGAAATTTAACTCAAAAACAGTTGGAGGTAGAACTTTGCAATTTTTTAATGGGTTTCTTATAACATTTATTTGAGAACCTGCCTTTGAGATATTAATATGATTTTCTGTTTAGAAGATACTCCCGAAATCCAAAAGTGTTTTCTGTTTATATAGCCCAATATCTTGGAAATTTCAACAGAGCCTAGTAAAAGGGCCCGTAATAATGTGGTACTTATAAAGAATGAAACTCCTTTCTTTTATTAGGACTTTCGAAAATAAATAGATGTAAGGACATGCGGACCATAATATCATTTTATTAGGTACACAAAATGCGGGCTTTGGAGGCTAAGTTGACGGCTTAGCAATACTTTCCAACATTTATTTTATTTTATTTATTTTGTTTGGGGGCGGTACAGTAGTTGTTTAAAGCTTCTAAGACGCAGAAGACCATTCTCAATTTGAAACGGAATTAACTTCCTTTTTTGGTATACTCTATCTCTTAACAATAATTTTCACTAAAGTGTATATAAAATGAGTCGGTGTACACTAAAAGAGTGATATCTGTGCTCTGATGCCACCGTGTACTTGTGATTCCAGTAATAATTTTATTAGAGTTTGCAGGAATATTTACTGACTAGAATATGCTTGTTTATTTACGACTTTAAAACATAAAAAAATGTTTATATCTCTCTCTCTCTCTCATTTATTATTATTATTATTATTATTACTACTATTTGTAACAATATGTGAATTTCAGTGGATGTATAAGAAAGTCATGAAGTCATCATAGATTTTTTTCCCCCCTTTTCCCTTAAAATTGTATTTTAAATTATAGGTAAGATATAGATCAACTATCACGAGAAGGCCCTTCGGTCCGCCTATTTTTAGAAGAGTTTACTTTGAAGAAGGGGCGCAAGAAGAGAAAAGAATGAAGGGGTGGGGAAAAAGGAGGGTTACTATGAGAACAACATCATGCCAATAATTTTTACTTTTTTTCGCCAGCTGAATCCGGTTTTACGTTGAGAATCTCCGCTTCTCGCCATAGGCCAGAGACCTGTTTATCCTCTTTCGGTTAGCAGTGTGTTATTTTTCTCCGTAATTTAGCTCACCTCTTATTATTTAAACCAACTGTTTTTTTCAAAACAAATTGTTATTTTCATAATAACTAAAACCAACTGTTTTTTTCAAAACAAATTGTTATTTTCATAATAACTAAAACCAACTGTTTTTTTCAAAACAAATTGTTATTTTCTTAATAACTATGTCCCTTAAAGGGAAAACAATTCATTCTAAAGAAAGAATGATTGTAAATAGAGTTACAGAGTTTTGTGAAAAGGAAGCAAATTCCCAGAATCTTTTGATTCCTTTGTGCCAAGCACAGAAAAGGGCGGCTGCTGCCACTGGTGTATCTCTACGAACTATTAAGCGAATAAAACAAGAATCTCTAGCAAGCCCGGATCAACAACTTTCAACCCCGGGAAAACATCGTAAGCGGCCTATGGAAAGAAATGCTGTTTTAGATAACTTTGATCTATGCACAATTCGAAATATAGTAAATGAGTTTTACGTATCTAAAAAGGTGCCGTCTCTTAAATCCTTGCTTCCAGTAGTAAAAAACAGAATTCATTTTCCTTGGAAAGAAGAAACTTTGCGAAAATTTCTCCACCAGATAGGCTTTCGATGGAAAAGATGCCGTGATCAACGAAAGGCAATGATAGAACGTTCTGATATCGTGGCTTGGCGTTTCCGTTTTTTGCGGCAAATGAAAAAATTCAGAGAAGATAAAAAAGAAATTATCTATCTCGATGAAACGTGGATTGACTGCAATCTCGCATTTTCTATGTGTTACAAGACGAAAAAATTGGTGCTCTAGTAAAAGAAAGAGCCGGACACCGATTGATAGTTGTTCATGCTGGATCGAAATCAGGATTTGTACAGAATGCTGAATTGGTTTTTAAAGCTGGAAGTGTTAATGGTGATTATCACGGGCAAATGAACTATGATAACTTCGAAAAATGGCTGAAAGAAAAACTAATTCCAAACATTCAGCCCAATTCAGTCATTTGCATGGACAACGCAGCATACCATACTAAAGTGCTAGATCCTGTTCCTAAACAGTATTCGTCAAAGAAAGTAATGTGTGAATGGTTGAAGGGGAAAAATATTTCATTTGATGAAAAAATGCGAAAAGTTGAACTGTTTGAAATTATTGCTGCAAATGCACCAATTTCAAAGAAATACTGCGTCGATGAGATTCTGAAGCGTCATGGCCACGATGTCATCAGACTTCCACCATATCACTGCGACATGAACCCCATAGAATTAGCCTGGGCTTCTATAAAACGCTACATAAGAGAAAGGAATGCAAATTCCGATCTTAATTTAAAAACGCTTTTTACTCTGACAGCCCAAGCAATTGAAAGTATTAAAGAAGAAGAATGGAACAGCTACTGCAAACACGTAGAAAATGTCGAGAAAAAGTACTGGGAGACTGACGGTATTGTGGAAGAAACCATAGAAAACTTTTCTTTTTATTGTCAGTTCAGACTCAGAAACAGACACTGAATCTGACGAGCAGCCTCTAAATTATAATTCATCGGACTCAGACTTTAGTGACATTTATCCCTTGGACTAAAGTAGACTTATTCATTGTATAGTTTAACCTTGGGCCGCGGTAGCCCAGTCGGTAGAGCACCGGGCTCGTAATTGGAAGATTGCGGGTTCGGTACTCGAGCCGGCCAAAGACCGTCGTGTATACTAATGGTGGCTGGTGCACGTAAAATCTGTCGTGGCCGCAATGTCCTCCATGTTCCCATCAAAAAATATACCTCTGGGGGTCACCGAAGCGGGAGAGCCATCCCTTCCGTGGAGGATCAAAATTGTGATGGCATGTCTCCGGACCACCTCTAGGAGTGAGTCCCAGACTGTCGCCAATTGCTCATTGCGCAGCACTAGTGTAGGGAAAATCCATACACCCATCAATAGTTTAACCTTAATTGTACTTTGCCTATTTTATCACATAACGAACAGTGAGAAAAATAGACTGGTAGATTAATTAAATTCATAATCATACTTAAACATAGCTGGAAAGTTTTAAAAATACTTAAGATAAATGGGAATGCAATTACAGCAATTTCCGATTGTAGTCCTGAATGTACCTGAATATTTTAATGAAATCCTGTAAACCTTAACGCTAAACATACCATATACTACAGAAATCTTTTTTTTTTTTTTTTTTTTTTTTTTTTTTTTTTTTTTTAGCATATGAAAAGGAATGTCAATTTCATTTGTGCAGTACAAAATTATTTAAGTATGATGTATAAAAATGCCTTCCATAGATCACATTTCATTAGCATATCTTTGGTTGTCCCTGTACACAAACTAGTCATGCTATTTATAATATTTTATATTTTATAAAGGTAACATGCCATAAAGAACTTGAATAACACATATACTTTGGAAGAAATTCTGAAAATATTTATGGACGCTAGAGGCAGACAGATAGACAAAACTATAGACAGACTACGGAAAATCATAATTACTTTTAAACCTTGTTAGAAAGTGCTAAAATCGCTTAATTAAAACAAAAATGCTACTTTAACTATTTCCTGTTATGGCCCATAATGTATCTGAATATTTTTGTGCGGTAAATCTTAATGCTAATCGCACTATACTCTAGTTTCTTTCTTTCTTTCTTTTTTTTTTTTTTTCACGTGAATGATAAATTTCAGTTTCACTATCATTTGAGCAAAATAAAGGTATTCAAATATGGTTTATAGAAATACCTCATATAGAATACAATTACCTTAAATTCTTTCGAGTGCCCCTGTATACAAACTAATGGTAGTATTTAATCCATTTTCAATAGGGAAATTCCACAGTAAATTTGAAAATATATGTTAGTTTCAAGAAATTTAATGAATATTTATAGGAGTTAAAGCACGGACAGACACACAAACAAACAGAAGTCCTAAACACTTTTTTACTTTACTGGAAAGTGTTAAAAAGAACATGTGTTAATACTTAAAAACCAACGGCACAATAATTAAACGAGAACGATAAAATCATGCTGTAAGCATTGATTATTAACCTATCCAACCGTAAGTACTTATGTTCTTTGCCTACGTTATCACAACGGACAGACAGAAGGACCGAAAGGCATAGAAATAGACTAAATGTATTTATATCATTCTTAAACATTGTTGGAAAGTGCTAACAATGCGTAACGGGAAAAAAAAAAAAAATGAAGCCCGGAGATTCTAATTGCAGCCCGTAATGTATCTGTATATTTTAGTGTAGCCTTGTAAATCTGAAAGTTAACAAAACCATATTCTATACAAAACATTTTAGCATATTACCAATAAATGTCAATTTCTTTATGATTTTTACAGTACAAAGTTAGTGAAATGGGATTCATAAAAAAAGATGTCTGTCCTAAAATGCAAAGTATTAGAATTTTTTGGGGTGGTGGAATTTTGTGTTTTTTGTGAATTTCTGTACACAAACCAGTTGTACAGAACCTGTTAATGCCATTTTAGATAGGAAACATTCCATACTGAACATGAATAACATATATCTATTTTAAAAAATACTGAAAATATTTAAAACGCTGAAGGATGGACAAATAAAATTAAGTAAATATTTAACGTATTTAAATTTATTTGCGCGCCACCAATGACCAGGAAGTTTTGCTCTCAAAGCTGAAGGTACTGAGTTTGAAATCCTTTTTCAGAGATATTCTGAATTAATAGATACAATATCTGCGGTATTTTTGGTAAAGTAATTGTTAAAATGTACTTAAAAGATTTTACTTCCTTAGACTGCAATGTAAAAGAATTTTTTTAAGTAGCACTGCAGAAAATTGTCATTTTTATTTTCAGAACATACATTATGTAAGAAAATAATTGTAATTTTGAAAAAAAAAATCGACTTTGAGATTTTGGTGTACTTTTACATTTTTGAGGTTTTCCGAGTTCATTTTCCTATTTTTATGGTGATGTATGTTTGTGTGTTATGAGTGAACACGATAACGCCTAAATGCTTTGATCGATTGAGATTAAAGGCTAGGCATGTTATAGGTCACCGTCGCATGGATTGTATAGATTTTAATAAATGTAGCAATGACAGTTTTTTCTTTCTTTTTTTTAAGAACATAAATCCATTACGGTCTATGGATTCAAATTATCTAAAGTACGATAGCGTCTAAAATCTACATTTAATTATAAATTGGAAAATAGGTTATAAATTATTTTATGAATAATAATACATGTCCCAGCCTGAAATACACTTCCATCAATTTTCAGCTATTGTCGCACTGTGATCTACTTCTTTTGTGCAGCCCTGTAAATGAACAGTGTATGATGTCCCTACCTTATTCTACATGGGACATATTTTTGTGCATATAAAAAATATATGTTTATTTCATTTGGTTTAGTGCAGTCTACAGATGTTAAACTCTTCTTACCTGCAATTATGCCCATAGACGTAATGTATTTGAATTCTCTTGGGTGTTCCTGTACACGAACCATTTGCTTCATCTCAACGAAAAGCTTAGTGTAGCATCCCTATATGATACACATTTAAAATATCAAGTTTAGCCTTTCTGCTGCTATTTGTTCTTGAGATATGGTGATAACAGACAGACACACACACAGACCAACCGCTAAAAACATGATTTTCGAATTCAGGGAACCTCAAAACGGGGAAATATAACAAAAACCCGCTTTCGAAAATTTGACCCAAAAACAATATTTTCTCTACCCGGGTAAGAGAAAGTAAAAAAAAAAAAGTTATTGCGAACTTGTCATTTTTATTTCTTTCACAGGAATGCACAATAGAATTTAGATACATTACGCTCCATTAACCCTTTGCGGCGCAAGACAATTCGGATCATTTAAATTATACTGCCACCGGAATTCATGAACAAATTAAACTAAAAGAAATTTTAAATTTCAGGTTAAAAAAACAGGCTTTTTCTGATATGTTAAAAACGTAAGTTTTTTCTAAAAAATTTCTGGGATGAATTTTTGCAGTTGGGAAATGAAATTAGGTGGTATAAAATATATCCCACCACCCCTAAAAAGGTTAAACGAAATTCAATTTTTGATTTCTTCTTTATATATATATATATATATATATATATATATATATATATATAATGACTTCTCTTACTTAAATTTATTTAAACAGTTAATAGTCAGACGAAACTAAGTCATTATCGCCTTTTAACTTTGTATAAAAAAAGATTTTAGAAAACCAAGTACAAAAAATCATGTGGCATGCAGTGATTATTACACTTTCGTACTGAACTTACTTATTGTATTGTTTGATCTTCAAATGTTCTTTGCCCACATTATCACACAGTGAACAGATATAAGGAAAGAAAGGCAGTCTGACAGAATAATTGAATTTATACTCTCTCTCAAAATATAATTGCAAAGTGTTTAAATGTCTAACACAAACGGAAATGAAATGCCAATTTCCGTCTGCAGCACTTAATGTACTTGAATATTTTAATGTAGTTGTGTAAATTTGACGTCGCTAAACATATATGACTCTATACATAACATTATTTTAGCATATTAACAATAAATATCAATTTCATAATAATTTTTGCAGTAGAAAATTATGTAAATGTGATATTTAAAAAAGTTTCTTCTGAAATGCAATAAACTCTCCCCCACCCCCTTCTTTTTTGTGTGTTATGGCACACGAACCAATTGTACGGAGTCTATTAATTCATTTTTAATTGGGGACATTAACATACATAATTTTAAGAAAGTCTAAAAATATTTACAGACGTTGAGATGGGCAGATGGACAGTCAGAGAGACAATAAGGAACATCCAATAGTGCACTTGAATAACATATGTCAGTTTCAATAAATTCCATTAATATTTACGGAAGTTAGAGCGGGACAAACAGGTATACCGAAGTAATAAACACTTTTCAACTTTGTTGTAAAGTATTAATTAACAATAAAATAAAATAAAATAAATAATAAAAAAAATCTCTCGTTTTTATTTATTTTTATTTTATTTATTTATTTTTAACATTTAAAAAAAGTATTGAATGCATAATAGTGAATTTTTTTAAAAATAAATTGAACTGTACACATAATTTACAGTATTATGTAGCTCCAAAAATATTTACATTCACATCAATTGCAAATTAATGAGATAATTGCATATATTACTGATATAATGGATTTGAAATTTTATTATTTCGTGTATTTTTTTTTCTGTCGTTTTTAATTCAAGCAGGAGAAAGTTCTGATTATAATAATTCCTCTTTATTCAATTTTTAAAATATTTTTTTATTCTTTCATTCTTTCATTCATTCATTCTTTTTTTTTTATGTTTTCAAAAATAAATAAATAAAATAAAATACTGAAAACCAAAGTGCTTTAATATTTTTCAGACAATCATGTCATTACTCGTCTTATTAATAATTTATTATCATGTAGCATATATATATATTTTACATAACATATTACAAACCCTAAAATTTCTCCTAATGTGCAAATAAGTACATGAATAATAAAAAATATTTTCACCAAAATGTCGCAGAACTCGTAAGGATAGCAAACGTACTCCCTTTTCTCCCTCAACCGATTTTGAGGAAATAGAATCGTCGCTGCCTACGTCACGCTTGATTGACAGGGGCCAACTCCTGAAAGCCGAACTATAGAAATGTTTAATAATATAAATCCTAAATTCTATGTAAATTATTGTTGGTAACTTTTATAAAACATTTTAAAATACGTATTTAATTAAACTAAATGTAGATGGTAAATTTTGATACGATATATATAATTTGAACGGGAGTTCAAAACACTTCATCAAAATGCGAAGCTGGACCATTGGAGACTTGGTATTAATTTAACGATTCCAATCCCTGGACGAGGACCTTTAACACTATATGGATTACTATATCGCTAGTACTTATTTTTATGTGCTTAGTAACTATTTTCATCCTCTCAATCACATTCGTTTAATGATTTTTTTTTTTTTTTAAATATGTGCTATATATACAGGGAAAAAGGAAAATTCATGTAAATGAGTTTCATGCGGAAGATGACCTGTACTACAATAGACTGTTAATATCAGATTAGTATAACACAATTGTCGAAATTCGACCCCAAATTTATTGAAATCTCAGAAATCCTTTAAGGAAAAGTTAAAAAAATAAGTTTAGAAATTTTTAATTTAATTAAAATTTTCTAATAAAACTGACGGCATAATAGCTTTAAATATTTTATTTTTATTTATTCATTTTTTAATAGTCATATATGTTTTTTACTTTCTAAATGTGCGGAAAATATTGTAACCATGACAAAAATTCCACATTGATATATTTGTGTATCTATACGTTTTGAGTTCATTATAACTATTTTTACGTATATGAGAGATCACGATAGCGTTTAAGCGATTAGTTCAAATAAGCTGAAAGTTGATACGCATATTATAGTTAACCGTAGCACTAATTGCATAGAATTTATAATAAAACTGACAGCATAATAGCTTTAAATATATTATTTTTATTTATTCATTTTTAAATAGTTTCTTACAAAATAATCTCTTTAAATAGTTTCTTATAATATGTTTCTTACTTTCTAAATGTGGGGAAAATATTGTAACCATGACAAAAATTCCACATTGATATATTTGTGTATCTATACGTTTACAAGTTCATTATAACTATTTTTACGTATATGAGAGATCACGATAGCGTTTAAACGATTAGTTCAAATAAGCTGAAAAATGGTACGCATATTACAGTTAACCGTAGCACTAATTGCATAGAATCTGGTAAATCGAGCTCACATAATTTTATTACAAGGACGTAAGGGAATTTTTTTTTTGTCATTATGAAATATGGGCTCAAATTACTAAGTGAAATATTATCTAAACGCCTTTTACGAAAGAAAGAAAAATTTATTTACAAGTTATAGATCCCCTTCTCACAAACTTATAGATTTTGGTGTTTATTTATTTATTTTTATTTCTTTAACAAGGGCACGACGAAAAGTCCTTTATCATTATTACTTGATAGTATTTAAAGAAATAGCTGAAATTACACTGATCCGCATAAAAACTACCCGAACACTATTTTTGGAAATTCATATGAAAAATGACCTCCAGAATCCGAATATTACGGCCATTTTGCACTATCACTCATCGTCTTTTGGCGCCACCCCCTCTATTTTTACCACTTTTCGGTAATTACATGGCTATAAATTTGATTTATAGTGGAGAAAAGAAATATTTTAATTGTTAAATGTCTTCTGAGGGCCCAAAGAGGTGAAAAAATCTATAACCTGATCATTTTGCAGCAAGTGGGAATCTGCCACTGAAATTATAAGTTACATTCATCATATTTTATTAGTCAATTATTATTATCACTTATTACACTTTATATATATATATATATGTATATATATATATATATATATATATATATATGATAGATAACGTATTAAAATTTAATCTTAAAATTTAGCAATTAATAGATCTAAAACAATACCAACACACAAAAATATAGAACTGCAATTAACTTAGAGGAAAGACTGACACAAAATAGTTGCGATTTAGATTAAGAACCAATAAGAACCAATAAGAGACAATAATAACTTAAAATACTTACGCCAACATGAATGATAATAAAAAAGGACCATTAAACTTAATGACAGAGAAAACAAATAATTAACCACAGAAATAAGTGGATAAAAATGCTTAAAATTAGAAGTAGGATACTCTTCAGGCGGCGAGTACTTCATAAAGTTGTGAAAGCTGCATCGATTTCGTAAAACAATATAGTTAATCATAGCTATATATATTTTTATATATATATATATATATATATATATATATACATAAATATATATGAGTTAAAATGATTATTGAGTGATAAAAATTGGGGAGGAGGTGGCATCCCAAGAAAACGGTGGGTGATGAGGCAAAATGGAGTCATATTCGGATTCAGGAGGTCATTTTATAAAAGAATCAGCAGGAATAGTATCAGGGCTCAATTCTTTTTTATATTTTGTTTTCAGCGCAGTGTTATTTAAAGTGTGACAGCGTATAAATAACTTATTCGATTGAGCTTTAAATTTATACACATGTTATAGGTCACCGTTGCATGGACCTTATAGATTTTGCTGAATCTAGCACTTATAGCGTTTTTACAGGGACGCACAAAACTTTTGGATACATTACGTTCCATTAAAGGATATAGGTTGCTATTTTGGGAAAATTGTAAAACATCCTATTATAGTTTTCTGTGTTTTTTTTTTTTTTTTTTTTTTTTCATGACATCTCTTACTTTAATTTATTTAAACGATCTTTAATTACTTAATGTTCAGAAGTCGAGTAGAGTCACAGATTTAGGATAAGACCACATCGGCGGCTTTTTATTTTTTGCCATTTTAGCAATGAATTATAATAGCTGTCGAAATTGTGCATATGTAAAGCTAGATTCACAAAAGAATCCACA
Organism: Salticus scenicus; assembly: GCA_963930645.1. Taxonomy (NCBI): domain Eukaryota; kingdom Metazoa; phylum Arthropoda; class Arachnida; order Araneae; family Salticidae; genus Salticus; species Salticus scenicus. Next base: position 25,592,117 of record OZ005661.1, on the reverse strand, counting down.
TGCAGCATTAGTCGCTGCTCTATTGACTCTCCTTTTTACGCTACCGCTAGCTTCCACGAGCGTCAGAAACATTTTTTTTTTTACCTTAACAACTTTATTATCATTTTCTGCATTTATAACTGGCATAGAAAACGTGTTTTGTAAAGTTCTTTATAGAGTTACAAAAATAATGTCATTGATTGTTAAATTCCCCTTCATACCTCCAAAAGATCAAGAATAATTTTCGGATACAGAATATTTTACTACATTTGCAACGAAGGCAAGTGTGATCAACCTTAAGAAACCTTGCGAAAATTATTCGAGATATTTCGGTTCAAAATTTCAAATTTCGCCATGGGATTCCAATATTAAAGCTGTTCCCTAATGTAAATGTATACTTGGTTTATTTTAAATTAGCTGTTTTTTTTTCTTTTTTTTTTATCAGCACAATCAATTTAACTCTTTTCTCAGAGAAGTATTTATACAAACTCAAAAAAATTAAATGTCTTTTACATTTCATAAACGTCTGAAAGTCAGGATAATTGGACAAGGTTTCCATTTGGTAAAAATAGTCACAAATCGAAATATTTTTATTCAAACGTTTCAATTATACAATTATAAAAAAATAAATAAAAAATAAGTAAATATAGAGACCATCGAGTCAGGCAAAGAGTGTTACTTCACTAATAAAAGAAAGTATTTGTCTGTCTGCCAGTGTGTGACGTACAGAAAAAAATATGGCTTGTACCGTTCTAAAAATTTGATTTGTACCTTTCGGTACGCGCATTTACATATTTAATATTTCTGTTAGATTTTTATTTATTTAATTATTTATTTTGTTTCGGACATTTATCTTTGAGTTGTGATTTCAAGGGGCGACTACCAACTGTCCTCGCTTATTACTTTAAAAATCTACCAACTGCACTCGGACATGCAAACGCCTCCTACTACCTGAAAGCCCCATTATGAATTTAGTTTCTTCCACTGAAAAAAATGAAACAGAAAACGAACGATGCAACAGGAAACCAATAATAATAATAAAATCACTGGACATCCCTACCTATCTGTGCCTGAATCTGAGATCGTCTGTAACTCGGCAATTACTACCACGCACGTAAAAAAAAAAAAAAAAAAAAAAAAAAAAAAAAAGAAAAAAAAAACACTGGACACCCCTACCTCACCGTGCATGATTCTGAAAACACACGTAACACGGTTCCGTGGTAATCGCTATCACGCACGTAAAAAAAAAAAAAAAAAAAAAAAAAAACACTGGACACTCCTACCTTGCTGTGCATGAATCCGAAAATGCCCGTAACTCGCTCCCGTAGCGATCACTATCACGCACGTTAAAATAAAATAAAATCACTGGTCACCCCCTACCTCGCTGTGCATGAATCTGAAAACGCACGTAGCTCGGTTCCGCGGCAATCTCTATCACGCACGTTAAAACTAAAATGCTTCACTGGACAACCCTACCTTGCTGTGCATGAATCTGAGAAAGCCCGTAACTCGCTTCGTGGCGATCACTATCACGCACGTTGAAAAAAAAAATCGCTGTTCACCCCTACCTCGCTGTACATGAATCTGAAAACGCAAGTAACCCGGCTCCGCGGCAATCACTATCACGCACGTTAAAACCAAAAAATATCACTGGACACCCCTACCTCGCTGTACATGAATCTGAGAAAGCCCGTAACTCGCTTCCGTGGCAATCACTATCACGCACGTTACAACCAAAAAAACATCATTGCACACCCCTACCTAGCAGTGCATGAATCTGACAACGAACGTAACTCGGTTACCGGCAATCACTATCACGCACGTTAAAAAAAAAAAAATCACTGGACACCCCTACCATGCTGTGCACGAATCTAAAAACGCACATAATTCGGTTCTGCGGCAAGGGAATCACTATCACCCATGTAAAAAAAACAAAAAAAAAAAAAAAAAAAAAATCACTGGACCCCCCTCCCCCTGCTTTGCTGTGCATGAATCTGAAAACGCACGTAACTCGGTTCCGTGCAATACTATCACGCACGTTAAAACAGAAAATAAAAAATCAGACACTATCAGACACGTAAAAAAAAAAAAAAAAAAAAAACCTTCAATGGACTCTGTGCATGAATCTGAAAACGCAGTTAACTCGGTTAAATTACAATTAAAATTATAAACTTCCAGCTAGGGCAGTTCGTATAATTCTACCAACAAACTTTTCGATACTTCCTATTCAGAGCGTAGGGGTTGTAAGATAGAAACGTGCAAGAGAATAAGTGAAAGGGGGGTTAAGATTAGCGAGTGCAGTTGGTATATTTGGAGAGCAGTTGGATAACACCCATTTCAAGCTAATGTCAATAATATAAAACAATTGTAGCTTTTCATTTCATTTACTTTATTATTATTATTATTATTATCATTATTCTTCTTATTATTATTTTATGATTAAAATTAAAACATCTTTAAACTGGAATAATAATAAAACTAGTATGTTGTGGCCACCACAAGACTTTCTTCTATATTTTCCTATACAAATTCACTCAATAACAATAAAAAAAAAAAAAAAAAAACGATATTTTTCCAAGTTTTTTTTCGTTAAAAGGAAAAAAAATCGATAACTTTGTTTTAAATTATCACATATTTATACTTCAACCATTCGTTTTAAAGGTATTGACGAGACCTTTCGAAAGATACACATCTTGAAAATTTACCCCCCCCCCTCCCCCTGGGGTACTTCCCCCCAGGAGGAAGCGATGCTCCCACATGCACTAAATTTTGTTACTAAATAACTACTACTATTATCAATAATTCATATTAATTTTACAATCACTGGTTAAGAATAACTCTCATTATGTACATTTATACGGAATTTTGTCCTATACTGCCATGTTCAAGATTTAGAAAAAATACGATCACAGCGCCACCTGTTGAGCGATTGGTCCCCAAACCTAATCAGCACCAGTTTATATCAGGGGCTAACTAAATACCAAGTTTGGTAAAATTTCCTAAAGAAAAAAAAATACGATTTTTTTTTCGTTAAAAGTAAAAAAAAAATCCATAACTTTGTTTTAAATTATCACAGATTTATAGTTCAACCATTCGTTTTAAAGGTATTGACAAGACATTTCGAAAGATACCCATCTTGAAAATTTACTCGCCTCGAGGGGGGACTTTCCCCTGGCTGGGCTCCTACACATACAAAACTTTTTTCACCAAAAGTTGATAGGCACTAATTTATGTCAAGGTGCAACTACATACCAATTTGTATGAAATTCTGAGCAGTAGTTCCTGAGATACAGTTGCCCCAGAATTTTGTCACACACACATAGACAGACAGACAGACAGCAGACAGACATTTTCTAAAAATGGTCAAATCGTGTTCTACAGCTCTCAAAACGTGTAAATCCATCAAAAACCCGAGGTCGAAAATTTTTACGAATCCAATACTTTCTTCTATTGAATATTGAAGAAAGTAAAAATAATAATAATTAATTAAATTAGATTAAAAATTAAACCAGTGTCATACAAAATATTTCATATAAGTGACGTCATAATAGCTTTAAAATTGTTATTTAGATTTATTCATTTTTAAAATTTTAAGTTTTATTAATCGAATCGATTTATATTTTTTACCCTTAATTTTATCTTGCGCAGAATATTATATGCACAGCTTTAGTATAGGACCCCCTTGGCGACATTTGTAATTTTTTGCCAGTTTGACGATGAATTAAAATGGCTATCGCAATTGCGTAAGTAAAACCCTTTGCGAAAATCGTGAAAGATGTTAAGGAGTCAGATTTCAAATTTCGCCAAGGGATTCCTATACTAAACCTTCTGCTTGATGTTAAAGCATATTTTGTTTATTTTAAAATAAGGTGTTTCTAATCAACGAAACTCAAATAATTACATGTCATTTACATTTTATTTACGGCTGTATAATACGGTACTTGGCCAGGGTTTGGATTTCCTGAAAATAGGGCACAGCTTTAAAATGGGAAACCCTTGAAAATTTCCACCGAAATATTTCGGAAGTTTCTCGCCAAGGTTTTACGCAATTGCAATAGTAAAAATGGCAGAAAAAATAGTAACTAATAGTGTTTCATACTAAAGTTGTGCCGAAAAAAGTCGACAATCGAAATACATTTTTCTTTAAGTTCCAATTATTATTATTATTATAATTTAAAAATCAATTTTATATTGCAACCCGCGAAACGGGCAAAGTCTTCTTGTATAGTATATACATGTATACAATGTTAATAAAAATTGTACTTCGGATTGTAAAATGCAGAAATCTGTAAGTCAAAGGTTTTTTGCAAGTAAAAATCATTATTTGAATTTTCCTCTGAACATACAAATAAAATAAATCATGTAATACTCTATAATTAACGTTTTAACATTTGTATCTACTAACTTCTATTTCCAATAACGCAATATTTAAAGATTAAGTACGCATGTAACGAGAACAAGAATAGCAAAATTTACTTAATGTTCTGTCAACTGTTACATAAATCTTTAGATTGATTTATTTCGCTACAACGAGTTCGAAATGTTCTAATTTTCCTAAACTCCACAGAAATGAACTAAAATTTCTTGACTGAAATAGAGTTTTGATTTATTGGACATAAATTAGGGAAAATAGTATAATACTCGTACTTGAAACATATTTGTTCTTTGTTCTATTTCTGAAATTACATTGTCTATGTTTGGATATGTTAATAACGATTCTCTTACTATTGAAATAATATTTCATAATAACGTATGTTACTTATATACGAATAAAGCAGAGAATTTATAATTCGTATATAAATATTTCAATATGAAAATTAAATAAACAAAAAAATAAATAAATAAATAAATGACACATTAAATAAATTCACCGACAAACTTGCAAAAATTACTCTTCGTTGTTTCTTCCGAAAATGATTTAGATTTTCTGTTAAATGTAAAATACTTCTTCAGAAATTTTATAAGTGAAGTCATTACACGCATACACATAGACACACATATATATATATTCCAAAAAGATTTTTTTTTTTGTTGTTTGCATATATGTATATATATATATATATATATATATATATATATATATATATATATATTATATAAAATACAAGGTTATTTTCTACGTTTTTCTCGTATTATAAATTTTAAGAAGATTACGATGAATGGAATGAAAGATTTCACTAAAAGACTTTTATTTTTCCCATATAACATAAAAAATTACATAATAGTGATAATAATAGGAAAATAAAATCTGGTGTGAAACAACCACACAACTTCCATTACGTATTACATGCACTTTTGTGAGATAATGTAATCGGACGTCTTAAAACTACCCCAACAATGTAGACATCTTATTTTTTTTTTTCTGTACAAGATAGATGATACGCGTGTAAAGACACACAAACGAAGTTTACTTAGTGACTTAAAAAATAAGGAAAAATATCGGTAGAGGCATTTTTATGAAACACCAATTTAAAACTGACCTACCTAATCAGGGTGACTGTTAATTTTTCGGTAATAATCACGCAATACACTAAAAGATATCTAAAATGGGTCATGTAACAATTTTTAAGAAAATCGTTAGAGCCGTTTCTGAGGGACCGATTTTTCCCAAAACTTGCCATACATAAATGTTGACTGGAAAAGAAGAATTACATATAAAAGTATATTTAAAATGGAGTTAATAAGGCGAGTTGGAAAGAATCAGTACAGCCATTTTTAAAGTAACACACTTGCGAAATCTGAAATTCAGCGATTTATACAGGACGACCGTCAATTTTCCTGAACTATCTAACTATATCATTCGAAATTACATCTATTAGAGTGTTTTTATAGCAACATTCAAGACAATCGCTACAGCCGTTTACGAGATACAAACTTACGGTCTTATTTCCGTTATCTGATGTCCCAATTCCGATTTTCCAATTTTCCCCAAAACTTAGAAAATTCATCTGTAAACTAGACCTTACTCAATTCTGAAGTTTCATCGCTCTATCTTTATTAATTTCGGAGATCTGATAGTCAGACTATTCCCCATATACATGCACACATATGAATATACAAACACACACACTGACCAATTACCAAAAACCACTTTTTCGACTCACGAGACCATAAGACGTGTAAATCTGCTGAAAACTCTATATTGAATTTTTTGACTGAACGTATAAAGTGTTTGATCATTTTAGGGAGGGGGTAAATGTTTCATTAAAAAATATCAACTCTGATGTATATTTTCTCTGTATGAGGCACATTTGAAATTTAGAATGGAAAAGTGGTGTATTTTTAGTTCATATTTCAAAGAAATCTTAATTCAACTCCTTTCTTTAGAAACTATTTTGCATTCTCAATCTTGTCTGTAAAATACTTTTTTTAGACGCCCAAATAATATTCAAATATTCATCTTGAGAAGCCATTTAACACGAGATAAGAAAGGAACTTGTTTCAAATTTAAATTTCATATACAGTATTATTTTTAAAAAATAAATTAATTAATTACAGTAGTATTTTGGAAACAATTTAATATAACTTTTACAATTTTATAATTTTTCTTTAATATGATCTCTAGATACAATATTAAAAAATGTTGGACAATAAAAAGTAATCTGGAGTGACACCACTCGACTTTCCGAACACTAATTTTTTAAACAATTGTTAATTACTTAAAGTAAGATAAATCATTAAATAAAGATATATATATATATATATATATATATATATATATATAAGGGTGTTTGAATATTTTCCCCAAATAGTATGTTCTTTAATTTAACGTATATGTATTTCTAATAATATCAGCACATAGTCCATAAGGATAAAAAAAAAAAGTTTTCGTTGTGTCCCTATAAAAAACTATAAATGTTAGATTCACCAAAATCTATAAAGAACATGCGAAAGTGATTTTTGACATGTATATAAATTTACAATTAATTCGAATAAAGCATTTGGACGATATTAGCGCTCTAAATAATTTAAGCCCATGGACCATAATGATTTAAACAAAAAAAAAAAGTATGTTACCGTAAAAGAACTACTAGTGCTAGATTTACCAAAATCAATTCGTCCAACGGTGACTTTTAATATGTATCTAAATTTTAAGCTCAATCGAGTAAGATATTTAGACAGTATCACATTTTAAATAATTTTATCTCATAGAACTATTTCATCCCATAGAATCAATAGGGTTTGTATTACGGTGACCTAAAACATGTCTACCAACTTTCAGATCATTCGAACAAAGCGTTTAGACCCTATCGTATTCACTCACACATATACACATTCATACATACCTCACCGTAAAAGTAGCAAAAATAAATTCCTTTCACCTAAAAATGTATAGATATACCAAAATATCAAAATTGATTTTTTGTCATGACTTCAATAATTTCCTTGCATAGGATATTTGGAAAGTAAAAATATTTAATCGATCAATAGGATAATGGATAATAGATTTTTAATAGATCATAACCACCTTAAAAACCATTGTAGGACAAATTATTATTACTATTATTATTATTATTATTATTATATATGTCAAACGATTTTTTTTTTTTAACTATGTACAATAAAATATTATTTCGAATGAACTGCGATTGGGTCCTTTTCCAAATTTTATTTTCATGTATATACCATATGGTCCTTTGCAGCCTCAGTCTCAAAGTTTTAATAAAACTATGCCAATTATAATGATTTGCAGTTTCAGAACTATTAATTATTTTTCGATATAAGTGAAGAGATGGAACGTCTGGCGAACTTTGCATGTATATTTTGCAGTATCCAAATAAACTAGCATTAAACTATACTGTCTAGTTCAGCATCTATATTCAGTATTAAATAATCATCAAATTAACATTTTTGAACCTAAATTAGCCAGCGTCATTGAATAATATCAATATATAAGAAAATTTAACTAATACAAAAATATCAAAATAAATAAAATTATTTATTTAAATTATTATTATACCTTACGCAAGCTTTTCATAATTTTGGCTGATTAATTTCAGTCACAATCGTGACCATCCTCAGAGCCATGACAAACGTCGACGTCCTTCTGTTTATAATCCCGCGGAATGCTGTGGTTGTTACTTCGCTTCACTTCAGAGTCTTGCAAGATGTGTTGCCATGCAGCAGGGATGATGGAATGTTCTCTATCGCTTACAGTGTTAGGGTTAGTAATAATTTCGAGGGCCTCCCGTTTTAGAGCGTAATTATGGTTATTGTAAGGTGCTATTTTTTGGATGTTAATGGAGTTAATGTTTATGGGGTTATTATTGTGGGTAGTGGAGAAAGCGGTAGAGGTTTTTCCTAATTTAAGGTCTGCACGGTGTTCTTTTTCTCTATCGGCGATTTTTCGTTTGGTCATCCCAATGTAGCAGGCTTTATTACCATTGATATGTTCAAAATTGATTTTATAAATTCCGGAGGTGGAGTTTTGTGGAATGGGGTCTTTTTCGTTCCGGAAGTGTTGAAAAATGTTTTTGTCTGGTTTTATTGGAATGTTTAGGTTATTATTTTTAGCTTCATTTTTTATTTTAATGCTGGCGCCGTTACAAAATGGGACTGCGGTGGTGAAATTAGGTTTAGTTTTCTGGGCATTATTGATTTTGTTTAAAGATTTTAGGCGTTTTTTGTATAATTTATTTATAAAAATTTTACAATAGTTTGCTTTAGTGGCGATTTTTTTTATATTGTTAAGTTCTTTATTTAGTAAGTGTTTGTTAGAGCAGATTGAAATATCGTGGTTGATATAAGATTGAATAGCAGATAATTTGTAAGTGAGGGGGGTTTTACAATTTTTGTTTATAATTTCAGTGTTAGTAGTGGGTTTTCTGTAAACGGTAGTGTCAATAGTGTTATTAGGGTTTTTTATGATTTTTATGTCAAGAAAGTTTAGAGTATTGTCGGTTTCTTTTTCGATGGTGAATTTAATATTATTATCTAGTTAACCACAACATTCCGCGGGATTATAAGCAGAAGGACGTCGACGTTTGTCATGGCTCTGAGGATGGTCACGATTGTGACTGAAATTAATCAGCCAAAATTATGAAAAGCTTGTGTAAGGTATAATTATAATTTAAATTAGTATGCTTTTCTTTAAAAATAAATGAAATAAAATTATTTAATTTTACAATTTTTTTTCGATGATTTTCTTTATTTTATTTCTATTTTTAATTTACTAAAGGGTATAATGTATAACAAAAATATATAATATAAAGAGTAAAATGTATAAGTATATAACAATATAAGCTATGTTGGTGTAATATTATGCTGCGTTGGGGGGCACAGGTTGCCGTTCCACGGGTTTCCCTTATACGCGTAGTTGAAGAAGGATGCCGGTTATTCATAGAAAATATGCATCGTTAATATGATGAATGTTATTTTATTGTGATATCCCAGGAACTATTTAGGTTACTGCGGATATTTTCATCTAGTAAAAGTAAAAAAAAAAAAAAAAAAAAAAAAAAAAATAGACATTTTCCTTGTTTAATTAGTTATGTAGACAGTAATTTAAACAGAAAAAAAAATCAGGTATATATATATATATATATATATATATAATCCTTTTGATAGTAGAAGCAAAGAATGATTACGAAGAATAGTTAATCAAACAATTCACTAAAGAGACATACACACGCCAAACAAAGCAACAGAATTTCCCAAATTGATTCAAATATCAAGTGCAATAATAGCACTGATGCCAATCCACTGTACAACAATACCTGTTACAAATTGAAATATAACCTTGTAATTAGACTTTGATGAAAATAATGTTGACTCTAGGACAATATATCAAGGTGAAAAAAAGAGAACCCTGTAGTGAACAATAATGACCCACTAAGCACAGTAGAAACCAAACAACAGATACAAGATCACCGAAACCACAAAGACCAATAAGAATGAACAATTTCTCTATGTAGGAAAAGCTCAGAAAAGTGAAAAAAAATCCTCAGGGGCTGAAATACACATATTTAAAGAAACCAAATTTAATTTTTAACAGCCCGCAAACCAACCGATACAACAAACCAACTTATATACTGTATATATATAAATATATATTAATTACAGTTTATGGCCTTCCAGTTAAGCCTATAAAAGTGGGTGGTTATCCCTTTTATTAATTGATAAGTAGACATGATTCTTATTCAAAGTTTTGGAGTAAGATGACGATAAAATTTGTGGGATACAACCCCGTTAGTTTTGTAATTAAGAACATATACCTGTTGTTTTCTTTGCAGTTATAAGTTACGTTAATTTTGACATTAATGTTAACATTAATTTTAACAAAATATCAAATAATATAGTATTTCGTCTATGTAATCATGTGTTTTAAAATAAATAACTAATGTTTCATAAAAATATGTATTTCACACTAAGCCATTATTTATACCATCGTAGTCTAATATCGGTATAAGATACCAAAGCTAAAGCGTCATGGAAAATTTTAATTTCAGAGTTTTTTTTTTACTCCCCCTCCCATTTTTTTTTTCTTTTTTAATAATATATATGAACTTAAATATATTTCATATGCATTAAGGTGTAAAACTTTTACCAGAGATTAATAAATAAGAAACATAATCAACTGCAGATTTTGCAGAAATGTTAAACGAAAACTTAAATATCTTCCCCAATTCAACCTTAAAAAGGGTTTGATAATAAAATGGAAAATTATAATATTATACATATGTATATGTATATATACGTGGTGTGTGTCTGTGTAAATGATTTATAAATCATAAAATAAAAACATCAGTTATTTAAAACTATTCTCTTATATATTTAATTACTTTAATAAGTAATAAACTTATTTTTTCTTATACATTCCATTTATTTTCCTTAGTAAAGGAACTTTAGGAAAAAAGAAATGCATATTTTTCATACACTGATTCATTATATAGCATTTTTTTAAATCTCTCCTCCCTTTCTCTCTCTCTCTCTCTGTCTCTCTCTCTCTCTATATATATATATAAAGATTTATGCAGCAATAAATTAAAGTTAATTATGAATTCTATGAATTTTGCCTATTAACTATTTCTTAAGAATTTACTAAATAGTAATTCTTGAAATTAATCACACATTTTAAATATGCTACAAATTATTTATGTTTGGATAATTCATTAAAAGAAAAGAAAGAAATCCACGTAGAAAACAAATTTTTAATCTTCTAAATTAAATTATTTATTTTACAGATAATCCACAGAGATTGATTTATATGTAAATGAAATGACATTTATAGGATTTCATTGTTTTCACTTTAATGTTAATTGGCTTAGGCATCGCCCATCATTAAAGCTGTTGTTTATTTATTTTTAATCGTATCAGTCATAAAACAAGTGAATCCGTACAGAATATATATGAGGGCTTTATGTTTTTAATTAGTGTAATTCCTTTTTCCATGTTGATATTTCTTTTTCTTTTAAACCTTCTAATATTAGCCTACGAATTTTAAAATGCTATATTAATTAGAAAAAAAAAGTTTGTATGATCATCTGTCCATCTATACATTCAGTCCCCATGGAATGTTGAAGTACAAAAGTTGGCAAAAATTGTATAGAAACCTGGGGGAGGAGATTGTGAAAATAATAATAATTATTATTATTATAATTTCAGAGATATTAATTCAAATGTCAGTTTACGTATGTTTAAAATAAAGTCAATTCTAAGTTTTAAAGCGTTTAAAGAACTTTAAATTTTAAGATAAAATTAAAATATATCTGTAAGTTTTTTTTTTTTAAATCTTTATCTTCAGATTAAAAAATATAAATAAAAAATAAATAAAAATCTGAATCCAAAAGTGTAACCCGATAATCAATACCAGAAATAAAACTGATGATTTAAATTAAAAATTATAATGGCAGCAAATGACTTTTATCAATATCACACTCCGCAGATGCTTCTGGAGCGCAGACGATCCGTCTGAAACTTTACTTTTCTGTTTCATACCCCGTGACCTTATACTAAATATAATGAATAAATAAATAACCAACTTTCTCCAATTTAAAGTTAATTTAACAGGTATATTTTTTATCGTCTAGGCTTATTTATCATAAACACGCAGTCCAAAGTTCGTTTGAATGCGTTAAGAGATACAAATTTTAGACAGTTAAACATTTATGTCTTATTACAGAGACTCTTACAGAGACATTTTCATAATCTGCAGCGCAATCGATCAGGCGAGATCCCGTCGCCGATCTTTTTAGACGGGATCTATTCGCCGATTGCTAGATAGTAGTTGATTTTCCGTTCCGGAATAATTGCTTTTAAATTTTCCATGTACCACGTGACATGTTAGTGAAGTTTAAAATATCGGTTTTTGAATTTCTTACATTTTTAATTGATTTCAGTAGAAATTAGTAATCGCCTACGATTACTGCTCCACTATCTCTAGATCAAAAAAACTAAGAAATCGCTTAAGAAATAAGAAGTTTACACAATTTTAACATTTATTTAAATTATTATTATTTTTTTTTTTTACTCGTTCTCGGTGATTCAAAAACATGTGCTTATGTAAAAACAGAAGGAAAAAAAAAAAGGGAGTTTTAACAGAAATTGACAATTGCCTGTGATATATTAACAATTTTGAGTCTTCAATTTAAGAATTTTCTCTATAACGGAAGCAATAAGGATTTTAGAAAAATTTGAAATTAATCATTTATTCAATAGTTAGTTTAAAACAATGCAAAGGGATTTTGGGGATGGCGAACCGCTTATGCATTGAGCGGTGCCTAAAAATGGTTATTCGAAGCCGAGAAGTAGTCATCTGAAAAAACATGTAGTTATAACTAGTAGCACCATCCGCTGGCCGGTATACACACAAATAAAAAGTGAAAGGGTTATGAACTTTAAAATCTGAAGTATATCGTTTCCATAAACAAAAATAATATTATTAATAATAATAATAATTACAACATAGAAACAACACCATTTGACAGACATACACCCCCAAACAAGTTTAGCTTAATATTGCCACATGGTCACCGATACAATGTTTATAAATTTAAAATAGACACAAAGCTATAAAAAACGGCATTTAAGATTTTGAGACATAAGACATAGATCGTGAATACCTTCGAAGGTGTAGAGAAGGTGTCCCCCTTTATCCCCTTGGTGGGCGAATTTCGTAGAATAGCTTCTCTGTGGGTATCTACGTCGCAGAAGGTATGATTTCACCAAGTTTCATGATTCTGGATGCAGAGGTTTTGGCTGGATGATGATGAATCTGTCGTTCACTAATTCACGCACTCAGGACAAACGATTTTAAATACATTAAGGGAGAAAAAAAATAAAAGGCTGTATTTGGATACTTTTATTTTTTCTTTCAAAACCATCAATTTTAACATTTAACTGTAGGAATGTTACAGATAGTGGTTTTGATGAATATCAAATATCTGAAACAAAATTTCCTGCTAGATACGGATATACGATATCCGGTAAAATCAATATCTGTTTCATTCTGATTTTTAAATGATTTACAAAGAAAAAAATATATTATCCATAAGCGGTTTTCTTATTTCATCCCTTAATGTATGTACCGTAGAAGATCAAAATATTATACATACATATATATATATATATATATATATATATATATATATATTTAATTATTAAAAAAAAAAAAAAAAAAAAAAAAAAAACTGCACGAAATGGTCAGAAACTTCATACATTCAAAGAACTTTTAAAAACTCATGTTTTCCACTACCGATTTAGTCCAGAGCGAAATTAGAGAGGAAATTGAAAAAGAACGAAAATACTTTGAATCACCCTTTATCATAAAAAGCTACAAATATCTTGTAACTTTAATACATTGTTGCACATACTATGTACAATATTTATATGTTTTGGTGCTGAAATTGTGCAATTATTATTTTATTTATTTATTTACTTTTTTTTTTCTTTTGGCTGATTTTTTGCTTATAATTAGAACGAATTCCCATAAAATTTTACAAAACTTGCTGACAAATTGACGAAACATTACAGAAATATTGTTCTGAAAAATAAAATTTACACGTGTAATATTCGTTTAGATACGAGCATTTACAGTAAATATTATCTCACTCCGCATGCGCAAAATATAGAAATAAAATATTGCATGGGTTGAAAGCTAAATGTATGGAGCAACTTTTATCCAATGTTGATTTGTTAGAGTAAAAAATAAGCTGATTGTCGGGAAAAGAACGACCTAGATTTTAGGTATTTTCCAAAGTTGAAATCTGAGGGCTTTTCACATGCCGCGTATTCAATTTGAAGATACAATTGTTTTAGTCACGTTGCAGGGCCGCGGCAGCCCAGTCAGTAGAGCGCCGGCCTCGTAATTGGAAGATTGCGGGTTCGATACTCGAGCGGCTGTAGACCGTCGTGTGCACTAATGGTGGCTGGAGCGCATAAAATATGTCGTGGCCGCAATGTTCCCATAAAAAATTATACATCTGGGGGCCGTCGAAGCGGGAGAACCATCCCTTCCGTGAAGGTTCAAAATTGTGATGGCATGCATTCAGACCACTTCCAGGGGTGTGTTCCAGATCGTCGCCAATTGCCCTTCTGGGCAGCACTAGTGCGACGTAAAACCCAACCATCCATCAATCACGTTGCAATTTTTTTTTTTTTTTTTTTGTAAAAAATCTCTTGTGTACTCATAAATCTTAGTATATAAATAAAAGTTTGTTAAATGTATAGCCAATAAGGGGTTTTTCACAAATAAAGAAGTTCTAAGCCATTTTAGTCTAGTACATTTTTAGAGAATCTGAAAAAAAATAAAGGAGAATAATTTGATCACCCACTGTAAGTAATTTGTCGTTCGATGAGTTCTTTTTGAAAAATATTTTTTCTGCATATTTTATTAATTTAGCTATTAATTTATTTATTTATATTTTTTACTCAAGTATCCCACCAGAAATTGTCATTTTTGATTAAAATTTAATAAATAATACCTGTGTTATCTTTCAATGTATTGCTTTTAAAATTTATTATTACTCAAAATTTTAGTACTGGCAAAGTCTTGTGTGTCAAATATTTTTAAGAAGATAAAAAATACATTTAATAGTCTGTAATATTTCATTTATAAATATTATGTATTTATTTTATATTTGTATCCGTGTTTCCATATATAAATATATATTAAAACACAAAGCTGTTTATTTAAGACCAAAATGGGAGTATTTAACCATGCGCAAAATTTTCAAAAAGTCAATCCTAAATAATCACATTACTCTTTTTAGATGAATATGCAATAAGAACCGTAACTATTCCGTAAGAAATGAAAACAAAAAGAATGGTCTATAAGATTTTATTTGTTTATTTATTTCATTTTATTTCTTTATTTACTATGACGATTTACGGATTTGTACGTCTAAGGTATTTAGCAACAGATATTTTCATAATTGCGACATTATTAAAACCGTCTTTCTAACATTAAAATAGTGTTTTACTTTTTCGTTACATAATTTTTAAGAGACTAAAAATAATTTTTAAGAAATTAAAATATTGATATTTCATTTTCCACCTTATGGTAAAAACCAATAAATCAATAAATTTATAATAATAGTAATAATAATAATAGTAATAATAGCATTTTTTCTAGATTGTCCGGATCAATTTTCGTCAAAATATAGTTAAAACTAGGAATAAATGCTTCAAATATTGAATTCTTTTCACTACGTTATTTTTAAGCGATTATAAAAAGAAAAATTTCGAATCCCACCTTATTATAAAAAATAAATAAATAAATAGTAATAATAATAATATGTATATTAAGATCGTCTTACCTTTCGCAGTTTTTGTTAAAGAATGGCTGGAAATAGAAAGAAACGCTCCAAATTTTGAATTTTGATTTTTTTTCTGAGAACCCAATCTAAAATATGGCAAAGCGTAAACGTAATTTATGCAACTAGCGAAACGTTCAATTAGAAAAGTAAAGATTTAAGCCATGCGACTGTAATTTAATATTTAGAGAGTTTTTACCAACATGAAATACATACCAATATTAAATGAAATATGCGTTTAGTAATTCAGATATTTCCATTTTCCCTCTTGAAAAAAATAAAAATAAATAAATAAACAAATGCTTGTATGAGCCTTGAAAAATTTACATTCTATTTATATTGCTACAATCTTCCCTGTCGTCTCACTTTAAAAACCTCCATAGAAGGAGCGGTGCCAACTTACCTTTTCATGTGATGCTTTAAAGGGGATTGTCCTACTAGACGCGCGAAGACAGGTTTATTTATATTTAATTTATACATATAAAGCACAGCGTGCGTGAAAATATTTTTGTATACTGGGGCAATCACAAAACTTTCTTCTCTATACCGTACTATAATACAGCTCCACTTTTTATTTAATATGCGAAAAAATGGTCAGAGGTGCTCACAATAAACATTTTACGTATGTTGTCTGACGCGATTCTAATCAACCGATGCTAACATGCAAATCACAGAATGTGAGTAATATCAGCTTCACCTAGCAAGCGATATACAGTCAAATTAAATCAACATTTGTTTTAATATGTTATCTAACATACCGTGTATAGTGCATTTATATACCATTGAAAATTAGATTTAGTCTTAATATTTAAATTGCAGTATGTCAGTGCCACCTGTCTGTCATTATGCACCCATATTAAAATAGCATAGTGTTTCCTATGGCTCACTCATAAAATTTTGTAAAGTTCTGTACTGCAGAATCTGAGATATATTCTTCTCGTTAACAGAAAATATTGGATCATAGCAGCTCCATTTACCGGCCGATATGAACCAAATTATAATCAGCAAAATACTTTATAATGGCATTCATACCTATCAATTTTGTTCTGTTATGCAGAAAAGAACTTAAAATATAGGTTTTCTTTAATTTGAAGAAATATTTGTATGGCAGCGTCACCTGTTAAGAAATTTGCACCAAAAGTTTATAAGTACTCAATTGTGTCAACATGCAATTACATATAAATTAATATGAAAATCTGTATGGTAGTTCTTGAGTTTCCACAAAATTTTTCTCACAGTCACGCAGGCAGACAGACAATTTCTAGGAATGTTAAAACCATCTTCTAGATCTCTTAAAACGTGTAGATTCATTAAAAACCAAAAGCTAAAAGCTTTTACTAAGCTAATTCTTTATTCTATTGAATACAGAAGAAAATAAAAACTCCCAACAATATGTTAATTTAAATATATTCACTCTTAAAACAATTGAAATAAATTTTTTGAATTGAAAACAGTGTAATCAATAACTATAAATATCATGAAATACGCAACATTCCTCGTTCGGTCGAAATCATTAAACACCGCAATCTTTCAGGTAGAAAGAAGTAAGCAAGTATGCAAATACGCACCATAAAAGCAGAAATTCATATTAATTACTTAGCTTCGAAAAAAGTACTGAGTGTTTTTCCCCTTTTATTTATTGCCATTTAACCTAAATAAGGCCGTTGCATTTTCAAACAAAATATTAATTGGATTTTCATATAATGTAGCTCCTAGCAAAATGAAGGTATACGATTTTTTATTAGAATCGACAAATTCTTTTTTTTTCGTTAAGAGAGAGAGAGAGAGAAATCTTCATAATATAAGTAATTTTTTCTTATTATTATTTCAGAAATCCAAACCTTATTTCAACTGAAGAGCAGCAGAATGAAAATCTAAGGGGCCGCTACGAAAAGATTGTATGGCCGCCTTACGAACCTGTTCACCAAAAATATCTCAGCATAGGTAAGATTTTTTAATATTTTTCACAAGTATTTTATGTGTACAGTTAAAGTGAGAACCTCTTCAAGCACACTGTCATATTTTTTTCCCGCCATAGTGGAATTATCTGTCACATTACGAAAATAAATTTACTCATTTTAGCTTCACGCTTACTATTTATGTAGTAAAACTTTATTAACTTTTAGAAAAATTATTTAAAAAGGGTTTAAAAAAAATCGTTTTAAATTGATTTTCGGAAATTGTGATTGTCTTTCATTGTTAAAAAAACTCTTCAAATATTGTAAAGTTCGGATATTATTTAATAAATTAATAAATATTATTTTTATTTAACTCACATTGCGGAAACAAAGGCACGATTCATCTCTCCTTGAAATAATATCACGTCTTTTAGCAATCAAACCATTATTAATGAAAAAAGAAAAAAAAAGTCTGGTTCATTTTAAAGCAAATAAATATTTTAACTAATGTTTGCAGTGTGATATTTTTAAAATCTACAAAAAGAAGTAAAAATTTTCAAGAAGAGGGAATATTCTTCATTACTAAAACTCTTCAAATTTCGTAAAGAACCGTCTATAACAATAATAATAAAATAACTAAGTTATAAATATTTTTATTGAACTTTCCATGAGAAAGCTGCTTTGAGACGGCTATATGTTATCCAGACATATGTAAAACTTAGACTAAACCAATTAATGGCATTTACGTATTAGTCGAAAAAAATTTGAAACATAAGTTTGCACATTTTTCTCAAAAAATAGTAAATAGGATAAAATAAAAGTCATTAAAAGAAATTGCATGACGCATTTGCATTTTTTGAAAATAACATTTCGAAAAACAGTAAATTGCAAAAACTTTTCAGCAAAAATATTTTTAAAAATTAATGTAAATTTAATTTAACAGCTATTAAAATAAATAAATAAATAGAAATTCTAAATTCAAAACTTTCATTAAATTATTTATTCTAATTTATAATTGTTGCCAAAAAAATTAAACTTTAAATTTTACATCTACTTTTTAAGATTGCACGCGATCATGTTTTATGTAAAAATTAAGTCATTAAATTCATTTTTTAACTTATTTTTATTTCATATTGCTCGCGCGCTTTTTATTTCCTAATTCAAAATTATTATAAAAAAAAAAAAAAAAAAAAAAAACTTTTTTGATATCGTTTGTAACGATATTGATTAGTATTATTATTATTTTCTTTTTCTTAAAAAAAAAAAAAAAAAAAGATTTTGATGAAATTCTGGCAAAAGCAGAATTTAGTTTAGGACGGAGGACTATATATATATACTAGCAGGCTTTGTCCGCTTCGCTGGGCACTATATTTAAATGATTTCTTTGTAACTGAATATATTTCGATTGGCGACTATTTTCGTTACAGCTTTAGTATGGAACCTCCTTGGCAGTATCAAAAGTTTTTGAACTTCTCGAATCTGTACAACAAAATTATTATTAAAACAAATATTTTCGAAAACAGTCCAATAGCTGGTGTTAATTCTTCGAATATTCTGGAAACAGTTGAAGCTGTAACTCGTACAGTATAAGTCATTATTCGATGAATGTTCTGGGACAGTCCAAAAAATAGTCACTTGTTCCACAGGAGTAAAGCGAATAACATCAACTACACCAGCGCAGTAATTTTCGCTCACTCACGAAAAATGTCCAGTCGCTTAGAGCTCAATCACTAAAGTGCAATGACTCAGAATAGGTCTCTGGATAACTTTGAATCGCAGTGACTACATACTCTTTCGCAAAAATCAACTGACACCTATTTATAACTTTTGGCGATGGGGCTTGGAGGTGACTTTATCGAGAATCCCTTGGTAAGCTCAAGGTCTATGTTCCCGTGTGTCCGAGAGCTTCGAAACATCGTACTCTAAACTAAAATTTTTCACCAAATTTGGTCACCCACTCGCCATGTTTGTCGCAAAGACTATGCCTTCTATTAAACATATCTTTATTTAGTTATTTAAATATTAATTTGAATTAATCAAATATTTCTTCCCGACAGCGTGCAAGTGCAGTCACACATAGCAGCTCATTTATTTTTATGTTAAATTAGCGTAGTGATTGGTATATAAAAAAATAAATAAATAACTAAACATTGTCGTGCTACACAACTTTATTATATCTCTCCCTTGGCGGCTTTTGAATTTTTGTCGCAATATTTGAGATTTTTTTTTTTTTATATATATATAATTTCTTGCATAAAAATAGAAAGGGTTCTATCGGACACCTTTTCGTTAACATATAAGAACCCTTCATATTATGTTTATTTTATTAATGGTTTTTAGGTTTAAAATAGTGCTTGATAAAATAAATTTTCTATTTTTAAAACTGCACTTTTTTTTCCATAAAATTATCTACTCAGATAAAAATAGATCATTTATGTGACTACTATTTCAGTTTATTTTTTTCGTTTTGTAATATTTTATAAATTTTATATTTTTCTTGAAATACCTAGATTAAAATCGCTGTTGCTAAATTAAACCTCTTGGCGAAAAATGTTCGGTGTACTTTAACGGAAAAATTTAAAAAATCACCCAGGAGGATCTATAAATAAAACTGATTTTAATACAATATATATTAGCATCGTAAACTATATTAGCACTTTATCAATGTGTAAAAGAAATTTTAAATTTAAAATGACGTCAAGTTTTGTGAGATGCTCTTTTTTTTTTTTTTTTTTTTTTTTTATTGTTTACGTTTAGATAAATGTATTTATCTTCCTGTTGGACCCGCTTCGCTGGACCCTATTTTTAAATGAATCACTATAATTACTGATTTCTCAAAATTGCATTAATTTTTATCACGTGGAAAAAAAAAAAAAAAAAAAAAAAAAGCGAAACAAAATCTGATTAGGAAAAATGTCGCACCGGGTTCGCACTGCCTTCGGAAAAAATTCAGAAAATGCTCTAACTCTTATTTCTGTTATTTTCCCCCCTTCGCCCCCCCCCCTCCCATCTATCCTAATAATTTTATAAATTCGAAAATATTCGCAATCGATTTATAAATATCAAAAAACTCTATGCACCAGTTTTGAACGATCTATCTCTATTTTTATTTTTTTGCCCCCCCTCCCCCCTCCTTCCTAATAATTTTAAAAATTCGAAAATATCCGCAATCGATTTGTAAGTATCGAAAACCTCTATGTACCAATTTTGAATGATATAACTCTATTTTATTTTTTTCCCCTCTGCCCCCCTCTCGTCCGTCCTAATAACGTTACACTTTCGAAAATATCCCCATTCGATTTGCAGGCCTCTAAAACCAATCTGTACCAATTTTGAACGGCCTAACTGCATTTCTATTTGTTTTTGCCCATAGTCCCCCCCTTACCGCCCCTCCTAATAATTTTACAAATTCAAAAATATCCGCAGTCGATTTTAAGTATCGAAAACCATTTGTGTACCAATTTTGAACGATCTAACTCTATTTTTATTTTTTTTTTGCCCCCCCCCATCCCCTCCCCCCTTATCACCCCTCCTAATAACTTTATACTTTCGAAAATATCCCCATTCGACTTGCAGGCCTTTAAAACCTATCTGTACCAATTTTAAATGCCCTAACTGTATTTCTATTTGTTTTTGCCCACAGCCCCCCTTACCGCTCCATCCCCTTCCCGCACCTCCTAATAATTTTACAAATTTGAAAATATCCGCAATCGATTTGTAAGTATCGAAAACCACTATATACCAAATTTGAACGATCTAACTCCATTTTTATTTTTTGCCTCACCCTCTCCCCTCCCTCTTCTCTCCTCTCCCAATAACTTTACACTTTCGGAAATATCCCCATTCGACTTGCAGGCTATTGAAACCTATCTGTACCAATTTTGAAAGGCCTAACTCTATTTCTAATTGTTTTTGCCCCTGCTGCTCCACCTGGGAGCTGAATTTTTAAAATTCCAGAAATTGGTTTTTAGATATTTGTATTAGCTATATTTTATAGCAAAAATTTCACGTATATCTGTTTTTTTTTTTTTTTTTTTTTTTTTTTGTTAGAGATATATAGGATTATGCGAAATCGCGTTTTACGCATGTGAAATCCCGTTTTGCTCCCCCCCCCCCGCCCCCTCTTGGATACCGAATTTCAAAAATTCCAGAAGTTTATTTAAGACATTTACGTTAGCTATATTTTAAAGCAAAAATTTTATGGATATCTAATTTTTTTTGTTTGAGATATGAAGGATTTTTTGAATTCACGTTTTGCTCCCCTCCCCCCTCTGGGGGGCGAATTTTTTCATTTTTTTTTTTTTTTCCGAAACCACCCCTGATCTATAAGGAAAAAACAAAAAAGGAATGATCGAAATCGTTCAAGCCGTTTACGATTTTATAAAGGACACACAGACAAACATTCATTTATATATATATAGATATAAGATATATATTTATTTATTTTTATTTTTTTCAAATTATAACATTGCTTTCAAATTATTCAATTATATTTTCGATAAATTTCGGATTTCGATAAATGTCCAGCGATCGATAAATGATTTCGACAAATGTCCAACTATCGAAAAATGACACCGCAAAAATCCCAGATGAAACTAATAGTCCTCAGTCCTAAAAAAAAAAAAAAAAAATAAATAAAATAAAATGCCAGTAGTAAACAAGTAACGTGCGCTTTCAAACAGCATGAACATTTCAATGATAGTCGTTTTATTAAAGATTTTAATAACATTTATATATGGTAATTTTTAACAGAATTCAAGAAAGTTTAAAATGCTCAAGATTTCGGTTTATTCGTCCCTCTGTTCGATTTCTAGCTCTCGTAAATTTTATTAGAAAGTTTCGAAATTTATAAATGTAATCAGATTTATTGTAATATGTTTTCTATGAAAAAAGGGTCTTTATAATACTAAAGGTTCATGACGGCGGCGCATAGAAAATTAAAATATATTATACTCTATGGACGAAATTTCATTTAAAATTAAGCAATCCGGAGAAATTACCGGCTGTCAGTGAAAATAGTTTAAATTACATTTTTAATCACCATTAAAATAATAATAAGATTTTTTTTTTTTTGGTACGTAGAAGCATCGCTTTACTCCCTGGGGGGAAAACAATTGAAAATATGATGAAAATTTGCCATTCGGAGCAAATTTCCATTATGGATATCTTTCAAAAAAGCTCGACAATACCTTTAAAACGAATGGTTGAACTATCGATCTGCGATAATTTAAAGTTCATAAACACCTTTTTAACGTGAATTTGAAATTTTCAGGTGGCAAGCACTTGGAAATACATCAACATTAACATTAACAGGGAGCAGCCCCCGCTCATCACTCTTGGAGCGATGTAGAGCGCTTCTAAGGGGACTACTCGCAGTTTATTGAAAAACTCAAAAAAAAATACAAAATTCGCCAGGCCCAATCCAGCCTAAGCCGACAGTGGGCGATTACATTTCTGAGATGTCTACTGTACAAATTTAGTTCGAATTATTTCAGAATTTCAAAAGTTATCATGTTGAAAAATTAAACGGCCGCCACTTTGAACAAAATGCAGAGCAAGTTGCTTAGTGAAATAATCCAAGTTATTTGTTAGATAAGTCCAATGTCTAACGTTGGTTTGAATAAATTCCGTATTTCAAAAGTTATCGCAATAACAAATTTTCATGTGAAAGCGTTCAAACGGCCGTAACTTGGAAACAAAACTGTGTAAAAACTTACCCACCGAAATCATAGATATTTGAATTATAAATCCATCATTTAAATTTAGTTTGAATTGATTAAGAACTTAAAAAGTTATCGTAATAACAAATATTCAAGTGGCCGCCTCTTGGAGGCAATACGACGGAGTAAGTTGGTAAGCAAACTCACCGAAGATATTTGAAGCATAAGTTTACTGTCCAACTTTGGTTCGAATAAATGCAGTGTTTCAAAAGTTATTGTAATGAAAAATTTTCAAGTTGTAGTGTAAGTGACTGTAACATGGAAACAAAGTGGCGGAGCACCTTGCCCAGCGAAATCATCCAAGATATAAAGTATGATAAGTTCACTGTGCAACTTAAGTTCAGACTAATTCAGTATTTCAAAAATTTTTGTGATAAGAAAATTTCAAGTGGCACCGTGATTTCAAGAGACCACCACTTGGAAACAAACTAGTTGCCATAGATGAACTCTGCTTAGTTCCCCATCATATATACGTTCTCATAAAATTGTACTATAAAAACATACTATATGCATGTTAAAAGAAATAAATTCGACCAGTCGGTTGACGGACTGACAGACTGAAATGATCAACTTAATATTCTACTCACCGTTAAACTCTATGCATTTACCTTAGTATGATCTGTTAATTTATTTTATTGAGGTAAGTTTCGTAGTTTAGTTATTTTGCAATTCCATGCTATTTCGAATGCAACAATCCCCAAAATGCATATAAAATATCGCTCAATTTTGCTATGTTAACAAAATCTTAAATTTAGGATAACATGCGAAATTTTCGAATTAGAATAATTGTAGTCAATAATGTTCAAGCCAGTATCGTCTATGCCATTTTAAAGTAAGTCTGATAGCCTTATGACGATAATATCTCTAAAAATGGATGTTTATGCGAAATGTTGCCCTATTCTTCTATATTAACTAAGCTGTAAAATTTAAATAACTTACGAAATTTTTTATTTAGAAAATTTATAGTCTATGATATTATTGCCACTATCCTAAATATTATTTTAAAAGTGGTCTGAAATTTTACGATGATACTAATTTATTAAGATTCACGTTTATGTGAATTTGCCCTATTCTGCCATGTTAAAAAATTCGTAAATTTCCTATAACTTACGTTCATTTTTGAATTAAAAAATTCATACTTGACGATTTCATGCCAGTAATATAAAAATTATTTGAAAAGTGGTCTGACGTCTTTAAAATGAAAATATCCCTCAAGATTGACGTTTATGTGAAGTTTTGCACTATTCTTCCTTGTTAAGAAATTCGTAAATTTCCAATAACTTACGAAATTTTTATATTAGAAAATTCATACTGGATATCCATGCCAGTATTCTGTACAATATTCCAAAAGTGGTCTGGCATATTTCCGATGAAAATTTCCTACAAAATTAACGTTTGTGTGAAATTTTGCCTTATTCTACCATGTTAAGACATTAGTAAATTTCCAATATCTTGGAAAATTTTCAAAATAGCATGTTTATAGTTAATGATATTCATTCTGGCATCGAGCGTGATATTTTAAAACTGGTCTGACATTTTGACAGCAATAAAATGCCCACTTAATGCACGTTTAAGTGAAAATTTGCACTATTCTCCTACGTTAAAAAAATCGTAAATTTTTAATAACTTACGAAGTTTTTAAATTCCATTTAAAACTCCATTTTTTTTTTTTTTTTTTTTTTTTTTTTTTTTTTTTTTTTATATTTTACACAGTTTTTAACGAAATTATTCCCACTTTTAGATAAGTTGTAAAAACATTTTTAAACAATATGCTGCAATAGGAATATAAATATCATAAATATCTCCTGAAATATGAGCATTTTTATGAAAAACGTTTTCACTACACATGTGCCAAAGAAGAAAAAAAAATATTGCATAGTCTGAAAGCTAGATATATTGGGCAACTTTTGTCAAAAGTGCATTTGAATAGAGTAAAAGTTAAGGAAATGATATGAACAAAGAACGAGCTAGATTTTAGATATTCTCCAAGAGATGAAATTTCGTAAGCGGTTTTTCACATGCCGCGTAATTAATTTGAAGATCCAATTACTTCAACCACGCTCTAAATGTACTTTTTTGTGAAAAATTCCTTATAAGCTGGTAAATATAACATATTTTTGTTTATTTACTAAGATTTGTGAGATGATAAGGATAACTTTTGCTAAGTTGGTAAAATAATTGGATCTTTAAATTAATTACTCAGCATGTGAAAAATCTATTAAGAAATTTAAACACTAAGAAATTTAAACAGTACGTTGTTTGAGAGAAAAACCTGCTTTGCATAAAGCTTCCTCTTCTTCCCAAGCAAGCAAATCTCGCCATTTTTTTTTTTTTTTTTTTTTTTTATAGAACAGACAACTTTTCCCGGTTTAACATTTTTTTACTCATAATTCTTGTTCTGAATTGATGATATAGCTTCTGTATTCCGTTCTTGTCCTTTACTGTGCAAAATTTAATGTTTTTCCGGAAAAGACGCCCTCGGTGGACAATTTGAAACTTTTTTTTTTCGAAATTCTATTAGTGCATCTCGTGTATATACCAAATATATATATCTATATATATCTATATATATATATGGTCTATATACATAGATTTGTCTATATGCCAAATCTCATTGCATTCCTTTCACCCGTTTGCTTGATAGGATTCTGTTTATAGGAAAAGTTTAATTATAACCACCCTGTATATATAAGCAAAGCCTTATACAGCGCATAATATATTGGATATATATATATATATATATATATATATATAGGGTAATTTTAAAAACGGATGGTTAATAAAATCATGGACAAATGAACCCAGTATGATCCCATATTAGCAGAAGAATGAAATACAATCACAACAAATAATAATAATAATATTAGAAATAATAATAACAATAATAATAATAATAAAATTAATAGGATTAAATGGGAAAATATAAATATATAAATATACTCCAGAATGTTTAAAGAATTATATTTGAAAAATCGGTTATATTTATTTTAAACTAAAGTATGTTCATGAAATAAATGTGTCATATTTTGTATTTCATTATAGGATTAAAACCAAGAGTTCGGGATCATTACCACGCTCATAGACTCTCCTATTGGCTGAATTTGATACCTCGACTTCATACTTCTGGAGATGCAAATGTATCTGTTGAACACCATAAACTCAAGGATCATGATAATCCAAGTACCTACGATGGCATAGTAAGAAATAATCCAGCACTCATTGGTAATCGGGACTCCACTTCACCTTCTAAAGCAAATTCGAGTGATTTTCTCGCAGTTATAGAGCATCAGAATGAAACTAGATTTGACCATAACATTTCAGTGAAATTTGATTCAAAAGAAACTGAATTAATATCGAAACTTGAAAGAGATAACAACACTCAGTCTATTGAAACTCATCGAGTTTATTCAACAGCACTAGTTATAACAATTGGAGTCGGATGTGCATTACTGGTTTTAAATGTTTTGATTTTCATAGCAATTTACTATCAAAAAGAAAAAGATAATTTGGAAAAGAAACTGCAAAAGAATTTTTTCCAGGTAAGTTTAAACGTCATAAATTATACAAACAAAAGCAATTTTATCGATGAATTATTATTATATCTTATTTAATTTTCATTTAGTATACTTAAAAATGTATTTAGAAATAGTTATTAAAATTACGAGTTTTATAAAAATAGAACAACATACAAGTGCACAATTGGATAGCTTGTTATTATATTTTATGTAATTTTCATTTGGTATACATAAAATATATTTAAAAATAGTTATTAAAAAAACGAGGTTTATAAAAATACAACAACATACAAGTGCATATTTAGATAATTTGATCATACAGTCATTTGCAAAAGTTTAAGGCCAGTAACTGATTTTCAGTACTTTAACACATTGCATCATTTGCGAAGATTATTGTACCATCTCAAGCGCCGATTGCAACAGACGCATTCTACTACTATAATTAAAGGTGTCCGGCACGTTTATTGCTAGTTCTTTATTGGATTTTGTCGTAGACAGTGTTGTTGTGTAATTATTGTAATGGGGAAAAAACTTTCAGTTACTCTTACAAAAAGGTCAGAAATATTGAACCTGCATAAAATTTCTAATATCTGAACGTCAAATATGTCCGACGTTAAAGTGAGCATTACAGTTGTGCATCCAGTTATTAGTAAATTTAAAATTTAGGAAAAATTTGTGGACTTTAAGAGACATTTCTTTTTCATTCTTGGAATAAGTCGAGGTTTCCTCTCAGGTTTATGGGAAATAAACCAAAATCTTTGGCCCAACGTCTAGAAATAGTACTCCAACTGACGTTGGTGCCTTTTGCATCTAGAGAATATCTAATCGTATTGCAGGAGGTTCTTGGATCTCGTATGACCATCCTTACCACATGATCATCACGTGCATTCGTTTTTCTCTTTAGGCCCACAAATTTTCCCGAAATTTTAAATTTACAAATAGCTTGATGCACTAAATGTCTTGCTCACATTTACCCTAGAACATACTTGACATTCAGAAAATTCAATTTTATGTATGGTCAATATTTATGACCTTTTTGTAGCAGTAAGGGAAGGTCTTTTACCCATTACAATAATTACACAACAGCACTTTCTTGGACAAAACCCAATAAACAGTGGCGATTATCATGCCGGACACCTTTATTTATAGCAGTAAAATGCGTGAAATGCAATCAGCGTATGAGATGATGCAACAATCTGCACAAAAGATGCAATGTATTAAAATACTGAAAATCGGCTACTGATGTTAAACTTTTGGAAATGACTCTATATTTGATTTTTCGTGTATTAAAATATATGCTTTAACTCTTTAGTACACGCTTTTGTATCTTTGCAAAGCGATATCTCCACGCTAATTCTCCCACTCCAGTTGAATTAAAAACCTTACATATGCTATGTTCCATACCAGAACAGAACTTTTAAATATATATATATTAAATAATTTTGACAATATTTAGCGCCACTGTTAAATTATGAAAATTTATTAGGACAGATTATTAGATAATATCGTAAGTGTTTTCATGTTGATTAGTTTCGATTTAAAAAGAACACAAACTGTACATAATAAACAGTCCACCCCCGTGTATATGTATATATACACTAAGCGACAAAAAAATGCCACACTTGGATATTTTCCTTTTCCCTTTTGGCAACCGCCAATTTTATCATTTAAAAATAAATTTTTTGAACAGATTTTATTACGTCGCCCTCCACGTACACTTTAGGATTGAGGCCAGTGTTAAAAATAAAATGCAACTGTCAGGAAAATTATAATTTTAGAACGTATTTCAAAAATGGCAAGTATAAGGCATTTAAAAATGCCACAAAAAGTATTAATTTTAGAATGAAAGTCAAAAAATATTTTAATACGTGAGATGGCAAATTAATTAAATGTTAACGAAATATCCCTTAGATGATTTTTGGGAACATATACATTTTTTTGGCTGTTTAAACGGAAAATGTGTCTTTAGGCGGCCATGTTGCCCATCCAAGCGAGATAACGGCAAGTTAAGAAAGAAAAGTTAAAAAAAAAATCGATTTGTGCATGCTCATAACTTAGAAAATATTTAATAAAGAGCGCATAGCGAAGTAATTTCTTTAAAAGCAGTGCGGGAACAATTAAACAAAGTATATTAAAAACCAGAAGATCTGCAAAAAAAGTCATTACTATGGAAAATAATTTAAAAAATCAATACTTCAGTTGACCAAAAAAAAAAAAAAAAAAAATCAATTAATTATTAGGTCGAACTGGTTTTCTCTGATGAGTCAAGTTTATTTTATTTCGGAGTGATTAAAAAAAATTGTAAGATGATAAAAATGTGACCGAAAATTGCATTCATAAAACAGTGACACATTCTCCGTACATTATGGTACGGAGGTTTATAAATTTTCAATGAGTCGGGCAATTTTTTATGCTCAAGGGATCAATTAACTCGAAATAAAACGTGGACATTATAAAAACGGCGTCTGACTATTTTGAAGGTATCTCAGACTTTCCTGCAAATAGAATTTCAAGATGATATTGCAGCATACTAAAGGGCGTCTGTGGTGCGTTTATTCGATTCATATTGTTAAAACTACCTACCCTATCCCATGAGTACCTATAATTTTGTAAGGAATCATAATCTTTTTAACTTTAAGTTAAATCCCACAAAAAATATCGTAGAATTTATTTTTCATCAGACTTGGAAATAGCCCTATTCTCAATCCGCAAGAAAACGTTTAGTCTATAAAAAAGCGCGGGAAAGGGGTGAGGATTAAAAAGTTGCAGCCTACAACTCTGCAAGGACTAGAAAAATTTATTTATGATATTTGGCACGGAGAAAATTTTTATATTTATATTAAAACACTGCACAAAACTATGCCATTGCGCATTAAAGCAGTAGTTACACATAAAGGTGGAATAACTCAATGCAGAATACATATTTTTATAAAAAATTGCTTTGATCTAACAAACAAATAGTTTTATTTCATGTATTAAAACATAACTTATTTTAACTGTTTATATCATATAATATTATATTATATAACTATTTATATCATATAATAAATCATAATGCAGTACAAAGTATATAATTATTATATTACGTTTAAAAAGAATATTTTATGAAAATTTTTAATAATTACTTCGTAGAGTGTAATAATGTGAACTATTAAATCAAAAATGACCATATGTATCATTTTAGTTTTGTGCCATTAGTTTTAAAGTTATTAGAAATGAAAAAGGTATAAGTCACTTTTTCTGCCGTACAGCTTTTTTTTTTCTTTTTGTCGCTTAGTGTATATATATATATATATATATATATATATATATATATATATATATATATATATATATATATATATATATACATATATATATATACATATATATATATAATTATGGCGTTTTGGGCAGTTTGTTTATGCTTAACGTAATTATCATCTAAACTACATTATCCGTATTAAAACAATAAATAGTTTTAAGATGTGTTATCAGAAAACATTTGTTAATATAACAACACACCCACATATATATATACATACAGAATATCCCATTAATCTGTAAACATTTTAAAAATTCATAAATATTGAATGAACCGAAAGAATTGAGCGCAGTTTGCGAAAATGCATTCTAGTAAAGCGGGATTTTTATTTTTTACTTTTTTCTAAAGAAAAAATATAGTTAAATTTGTATCGACTATAGTTAGACACACATTTAAATTGTTCGCACAGATGTGAAAGAAACATATGCAAATGAAAGTCCTATAAATTGCATAATTTTGCGATTATTACGGTTTATTTGACTCCTACTTGAGCATACATGAAGTTTTAATTGCGATGTTGATAATGAGTAATTGATGAAGGTGTTTTCTCTCACGTAAAAACCACCGATTAAACCTGCAGTTAGCAGTGTTATAACTCGTTTGAAAACTGAAATTTATGGTGATGACTGACACATAGAATAAGATTTGCATGCCTGTAAACAACTTGCATGTGAATAAGTACAGTTTTTCATGAAAATGTGTGATATTTTCTTGCGCAGCGCCCTCTATCGACAAATAGCTTAATTATTAAAATATATTTTAAAACTTCTTTACACACTATAAATTTTAAGCCAGCACAACCGGTTTCGAAAGGACGTAGCCTTTCTTTATCAGGTGAAAAAAAAACACGTGCTACTGCCTTGGAGGCAAAAGCAAGACAGAAAGCAGGGCAAAATCCAGAGGGGGAGGAGCAACACAAACAACCAATAGGGAGCATCATGCAGGACCAATCAGAGAGGAACACACACACACAAAATGTGGGAGGGAAGGAATAATCAATTAAATTTTTGTTTTATTTATTTAATTAATATTATACTAATAAGTAAATTTAATAAAATTTATTAATTAATTATTTTTTTAAAATTAGAATTATTTTATTATAACTATTATTATGTTATAAACATAATGAAGGAAATTATTTAATTGAATTAAACAATTTTTTTCCAGGCTGTAGACAGCAAAGTGGAATCAGATTTTTCATTGACAATTTTATCACGATTAAGGTAAATAGCTAAATTTTCCAAAAAATCCAGTTCGGAAACGCGTTTGGCATGAAAGATAATTTTGGCACTCTTGAAATTAAAACCATGATCAAATTCCCAACTGTGCTTCGGAATAGAAGATTTAGAAATTTCTTGATTAACATCATACCGAGAATCATCGTGATAAAATTGTCAATGAAAAATCTGATTCCACTTTGCTGTCTACAGCCTGGAAAAAATTGTTTAATTCAATTAAATAATTTCCTTCATTTTGTTTATAACATAATAATTGTTATAATAAAATAATTCTAATTAAATAAATAAATAAATAATTAATTTTATTAAATTTACTTATTAGTATAATATTAGTTAAATAAATAAAACAACAAATAAATTAATTGATTATTCCTTCCCTCCCTCTTTTTTTTTTTTTGTGTGTGTTCCTCTCTGATTGGTCCTGCATGATGCTTCCTATTGGTTGTTTGTGTTGTCCCCCCCCCTCTTGATTTTGCTCTGCTTTCAGTCTTGCTTTTGCCTCCAAGGTGTTTGCCTCCAAGACACGTGTTTTTTTGCACCTGATGAAGAAAGGCTACGTGCTTTCGAAACCGGTTGTGCTGGCTTTAAATTTATGGTGTGTAAAGAAGTTTCAAAATCTATTTATTGATTGTGCACCAGTTTTTGTAGTTTTGAGCTTAATTATTGTTTTTATTTACCCTCCCCCCCCCCAAAAAAAAAAAAAAAAAAAAAAAGAATCCCTCTTTATAGAATAACTTTTTCGCAAACCATGTTAAAATTTAAAAATTTTCTCAAAAGTCATGAATTTTTAAAACGTCTACATTTTTATCGGTCATCCTTTGTTTGTGTGTGCCTGCAAAAGAATTTATATCCATGTATCTCTCCCTCTATATATATCTATATATATTTGAGTCTTACGTAATAATAAGTGTGATAATAAATGTACAAATGAAAATTCTAAAATAAGGAGCCCTTAAGGCTGTACATCACCCAGATTCCCCCAATCTTTCTTCCCAGGTTATCCGATGGAAATTCGTTGCTTCATTGATATCTCGTTTAAAACTGAAATCTTTCGAATTCTGCTTTTTGAATATTATTCTTTGAACCTGACACCATTTAG
Organism: Salticus scenicus; assembly: GCA_963930645.1. Taxonomy (NCBI): domain Eukaryota; kingdom Metazoa; phylum Arthropoda; class Arachnida; order Araneae; family Salticidae; genus Salticus; species Salticus scenicus. The sequence continues at coordinate 25,559,612 of OZ005661.1, read as the reverse complement.
CTTAGTGAACAGTTATTTGAAAAAATAAATTCAAATACTTCATTTAAAGATCGAAAATTAAAATTATAAATTTACTTAATGAAATAAAGTATTTATTTATTTATTTATTAGTTTTTTTGAAATTGCTTATTAAATTAAAAGGTAACCATGTTCAAAGAGAAACTTTAAAATATATATTACGTAATAATATATCTATTAAACATAGCATATAAATACAGAAGATCATAGTCGCTACTCTCAACATGTTGAGATGTTTTCGCCCGCTTGTTATTACCTTGTGCTCCGATATATTTTTCTTAAAAAATTAATTTAATTTAATTTTCTGCTTATTTATTTATTTACCTTTACATATTTATCACCCAGTGTTTTATTTTTTTAAGCACTGAAGAGGAATACATTTTCCTACAACAATGAGATATTACTTTTTTCGCGAGTGATATGAATAACAAAATGAATACTTATTTCTTAGAATTTCTAAAACGCTGCGGACGTCAGTTATATAAATCCATTCATCCTTGTTTTTCAGTAAAAGATTTTAGTTACTAAAAAATTATATTTTTATTTATTCAATAGAAAGTTACTGGGGAAAATTACATTATAAAACATTCAATTTAAAAAAATCATATGATTAAAAAATATTTGAACTATGTATCATTTAAATTTTTTATATACTAAAAATATTTATTAGTGTATCTCGGCTAAATCTTATATTTTGCACGGCTGTTTATTGACGAAATTTGTGTTTAAGGTATCATAAAAGTGTTTTTTATCTTACACATATTGGACAATTTTAAGCTTATTAGTATGTAAGAAATGCATGTCTTTGCTCATTAAGTTTAACTTTTCAGAAAATACATAAAATACATACATATACTGTATTTTTTTCTTTAAAAAAAATAATAAATAAAAAATATATGCAAGTCTTAGTTTTTACTTTAAAAATGTTGAAATATGTCGCATTGTATTTTTACTGCACATTTATCGATTAACTAATTTTAAATCGGTATTTTTTCTAATTTTAATAGGAAAAGAAAAGTGATGATGAAGACGGGCATCAGTCAAGCGAGAAACCATTTTTAGTGAAAGATCTTTCTTCTTCTATGATGCTTACTCAGTATTGCTCTCAGCCAGAATACGACGGTAGCCAAACACTAGATCTTGTGCAACCAAGCAAAGCAAAGCATCACTATCAACAAAGTCTTTCTTCAACAAATAGCCACGAGTCAGTAGACGGACATTTTCACTTAAACAGTCGAACTCCTCAGACAGAAAGAGGTGTTAGTGTTAGGGAAGCTCAACCCTTATTAACGCCACCGTCCTCTAATCCTCACATGGTAACAGCCACTGCAGACTGTTTACAGGGTTGGCAACGTCCTCAAGAACTATCAGTGTAAGAAAAACGTCACTAAAATTAAAAGTAAAATATTTTTTATATTATTCTATTATACGTATACAATTTGTAAATTGTTGAGTAATAAGGGTTTTATTTGAGCATACACTTAAGAAAAAGTGTGTTATTGATATATAGCTAAGTGTGAAAATCAAATATTATAAACCTACATACTGTCCGTTTAGCAATGTTACCATAAGCGAAAAAAATTTAATTATCATACAAATACCTCTACGCCTTATATGAATAAATTTATACAATGAACACAAAACACAGAAATGTTACCTTTTATTTGTAAGATGGAAATGTTCCCTTTACAAAAATATTTCTTTAGGAAAAGAATGAAAATGTGGATGACACTCGCAGACAGAAATAGTTGTTCATGGAATCTTTAAAAAATATGTAAAGTTCTGCAAAAGGGATTAAAAAAAAAAAAAAAAAAAAAAAAAAAAGTCAAATTCTACCAACGTACCAATACTATTAACGGTTCTGTGGCGAATTACTTTACGATTTAAACAAACCGACGACTAATATGTAGTCATTCCAAGTGAAAATGGACTGAAGTTATGGGTTTTAAAGTGTACTTCATAACCATTCCTTATATGTTAAACTAAAGCTGATTCTATTTGGTTAGCAAGAAAGCTCTGTCGTATTCCACAAATCTCACTATAAGTTTTTCCTGGACAACATCTATATAACTTTTAAGCAGGTATTTGCCAAGTACCTTCTTAAAATTTATTTAAATATCGCGCAGTATAACTTTCCGATGTCAGTCATTCATTTCGATAGAATTTTGTGATTAAACCAATATATCAAATATGAATTCAAAACACCCTTTGTTACAGTAACAGAGTTGTAGAAACTTGACCAATAAAATTGAAGAATTTTGAAAAATAGTCTAAAAAAAAAAAAAAAAAATAAAATCTGTAAGATACGTACATGAGAATATTTCTTGTAAGTATTGGCCCCTAAAGAATGGTATATTGTTCAAAAATCAATCTGTTGCTAACAAATAATTCCAGCCTATGTCATGTAAAAAATAGGATATTGTATATTTTAAGGTATTTGTTTACATTTTGAATATTTTTTCAATAATATATTGCTACTTTATAAAGTTCTCATTTACTTATTATTATTATTATTATTGTTATTCAAACGACTAACAATGCAAAAAAAAAAAAAAAAAAAAAAGGACAAAAAAAAAAAAAATTGTTCGCATGAGTTAATTATAGCATTTTAGTTTTTGTTTTTGCTTTAATACCTTCAATAATTTTGGAAATTGTATTTAAATTAATGGAATCTGGATATATAACCAGACTTGACGTTGAACAAAAAAATAAATATTTAGACAACCTTAAAAACGCCACTATAAAAATAATGAATGCAGGATGCAGTTTTGGTAGCGTAAACCGTACCGTCATTATGCACTGATGACAGTACGTTTTAAGCTACCAAAACGACTCTCTGCATTCAGTACTTTTACATTAACGTTTTCAATGTTATCTAAATGTTTATATTAAAAAAAAAAAATCGGTTTTAAATTTGAAAAGTTAACGCATTCTTCCTCATTGTAAAATTAAAAAGATTAAAAACACATATGCAATTGGAAATGCATGTCTTAAATTCGTTAAATCAGTCAAAAAATGTAGACAGTATTTTTAAAAATAAAAAGTAGTAAAATATAAGATTGTAAGGTGTTAAACTGAATTTTAAGATATAGTTTAATTTCCTAAAAATGAGACAAATGTCATTACAATCAACAAGTATGTTTCATATATCTATATCTATATTTAAATCTATTTCTCTCTCTATCACTTTCTCTCTGTGTGTGTATATATATTTGAACTGTATAGTAATGATTGACGCAAACGCTCTCACAAAGAAACTGGTAAAACCTGTAAAATAGAAAAGATGCGAGGTGAGCTACTCAAAATACATACATGGTACTTGTCGCAGGTGAACGATATTAGACAGCGACCGTCTCTTTTGACGTCGTCATTGAGAATGTGGACACACATGATGGAGGGTGTCAATCCCAGTCAGTGATGGACGGCATGGTTTTCTATAGAAGGAGTAGATACACAACAGTAAGATAAATCGTCACATGGTGTTCATTTGTGAAAGTACTCTCAATGTGACCGTCTACCCCTCGTTGGTTATGAGCATGGAATGACCACTAACACCGCGCACAACAGCAAATTTGGCAGCCGTACCGGGTATAATTATGGCGAACAGGCGTATAACAATCAATGACAGTGCTATCGCGGAACCATACAGGTGATTATGGATGACGAAGGTTTGCAAACCATAGGTGCCGTATGCATTCACTCCACAACAAAGCGCGTAGTGCGTTGATAATTGCAAAGAATATCTAGAGCTATAGGAAGCTGAGCCCGGTGTTTTTTTTTTCGTTTGCTTGGTCACAGGAACTTGTTTTAGTTCACGAAACACACACACACACACAAAAAAAAAAAAAAAAAAAAAAAAAAAACGCGTCTCTACGGAGTGAATGCATACGGCAAACACACGTATATTTCGGTGAAGAAACAACTGTGAAGACACATCTTGAGTGTCCAAGGAATCCTCCTATTTGATTAGATGCAGCTCCGATGCAACATGGACAACGACAGGTACTATAAGATTATCAGAAAGCTTCACCTGTGCAGTTTCAACAAATGGACAGAGTACGTGCTGCTGCATCAGGACAACGCATGTCTCTGCATCAGACGGAATCCCTGAAAAATGCCTGCGTCGTCCTTATGTTGTCCTATATTCCGTATTAGTCATACCTGACCCCGAGTTTACACCTTGTTTCAGAAAATGAAGGACGCAGTCAGGGGCAAATACATTCGATATTCTCTAGAATTCCATGAATTTGCTCCACCTTCCTCAGAGAATATTTTACCAAATACCAAATAAATGCATTGCCTTGGCCTGTAACTATATACCATTGATATATAATAAGTTTTTTTTATTTTTTTATTTATTTATTTATTTATTTTATTTATTTATTTATTTATTTTATTTTTTTTATTTATTTATTTATTTTATTTATTTATTTATTTATTTATTTATTTTATTTTTTTGATAAAACATATTCCACATTGTGACATCATTTGTGTTGTTCAGCTAAATACTTCTATAACATATTTTTAGTTTTTTAACAAAAAGTAAACATAGTAGAGTATATAAAAGTAAATATATGAAATTTTAAAATTGTCTTCTGTGTTAAGGCAGAAAATGTTTCTTCAGAGTCTCAGCATGATTAATTCCACAAAAGTTTGGCAACCGTCAAAGATGCCGTTAATAATTTGTCCCACATATTTTTGTGTTAGTTTATAGTTAATATATTAATGTAATTTTTTTATTGTGAATTATCTGGTGTTGTTATATAAATATTTTTTAGTTTATTTTCAAATTGATTTACAAATATTTATTTAATGTAATTAAAATAATTTGAAAATTGTTTCTTACTTACAGGTATGGTGTTGATTTTCGATACTAATCCTACGAAAATGAATATTTTAAAATGAAATGAACATTTTTTGAATGTTGAAATGCAAAATAAATTACCGTTTGAGCTTTGTGGCATACAAATGATTTTCCAATGCAAAGTATAATAAGAATGTGAAATCATTTGATTCAAAATAAATTATCAATACCACAGACACTATTTAAAATGCATGAAATATTTTTTAAAGACTCTTGCTATTAAGTACTGTGTAACTTTTTTTTTTTTTTTTTTTTTTTTAATATTAGATTAACCAGAATTTTGAGATTTTCACATTTTTAAGCTGTGATGTATAATATACAATTGTGTAACATATTTTTCATAAAATCTGTGACAAAATGTAATAAAATTGTTCTTTTAAACGTGACTTTTCAGTTTTAATGTTTACTTTACTGTTCATTTTTCATCTAATATTATCAGATATACAGAATGGTTATAATTAAACTAGCGCTATAAACATGCATTGTACACATAATACAGACGATTGAACTGCTGCAAAAAATAGTTGAATCCGATTTATGAGACAATAATGAAATATGAGGTAATTTTATATGACCGTTCATATGTGTTCAAACTTTTTATTTATTTATTTATTTTTATGCATGTAAAAACATTGAATATATCAGACGAAGGAGTCTTGGGAATGCATAAATACTTTAAACATTTTTCTTTTAAATTAATGACATACTGTGAGGCATTAAATGTGTTAATTTGTTAGTTTTCATGGCAAACTGGTAGTCTTTTTAAAATATTTTTCAGTCTTTAAACGCAGCTCGTGAATCGTTCGCATAAATTTGGTATGAATTCACTTTTCTATTAAATGTAAGATGTTGTAACGGGAAGTTTACGATAATTAACTTGTTAACTAAAAATTCTCAAACTACAATGTTAAGATCATTCGTTTTGATGACGCGAAATGCCCATTTTCGCAGCAGTAGTGCGACATATAAAATTGTTTAACTTCCTCATTCCCCCCATTCATTTTGCTTTTCTTTTCTGCTCACGTAAAGGCAAAGTTCTCTTATAACAGTCCTCTATATAAATAAAAAGAAGTGTATGTGTGTGTATCTGTGTGTGAGTCCGTGTGCTTGGCTGTGTGTCAATGCTCTGGAGCTAAGGTTATTTGTCGCAGAGCTACAAAACTTGGCAGAAAGGAAGCTTAGACCCCAACAGGAATCAACCCATTGATTTTTTTTCTTCAATTTTTAATTTGAATTTATTAATATATATATATATATATATATATATATATGTATTTAATCTTATCCATTGATTTTTTTTATAATTTTCCTAAATTTAGTCTTCCAATTCAATAGTCAGCATTACACAGCGACGGATGTTATACTATTTATTTTTCATTCATTTAATTAATCCATTTAAAAAGGAAATATTTTGTTTTTGTAATTTTTTGTGTTTACAGAAAAAAAAAATTGTAATATCATAGGAAAGTTTAAATTAATGAAACTGCAAGTTTAAGTAAAATGTACTTTTATTATTATTATTTTTTTTTATTCCTTTCAAAGAATTATCTTCTTTTTTATATTTATTTTTCTATTTGAAATTATTATACAGTAGAATGAGTGACAGTTATAAAATACATAGTTCCAAAATTAAGATATACTAGCTGGAACCCGCCGAATTCGACGATCACTTTATTGACCGTACTGTTTCAAAAATCGTCGCATCATTATTTAAATGTATTTCATGTTAAAACATTTAATAGAATTTACGACATTTCACTTAAAAGAAAGTCGGAAAAATGCTTATAAATAGAAATACTATATATGACTTCTTTTTCTTCAAAGTACTGTCAATGTGACGTCAAACTGACTCCAAATAAACAGATGCTATCTTTTATTTTCTATTTCGTTTAATACTAAGACTATATGTTAGCTGACCCGTCCGGCGTTGCCCGGGCCCATGATACCTTAAATGAACCTTAAATTTGTATTATTTTATATCTTTAACTCCATTTTGTTTGAATTTCTATTTTTAAATAAAATCATTGCGAAAAAAATAATCAGCTGTAACAAAAAAAAAAAAAACACCTCGAACCAAACGAAACTCTGCCTTGTGACCCCTGTGCCTGCGGCAGCGCATACGCGAGCCGCTAATACCATTAAAAAATTCCAAAAAAATAACCTCGAACGGAACGAACCCGCCCAGCATTGCCCGGGCCCATGATAATAGCCTTTAATGTAACTTAAATTTGTATGGTTTTATACCTTTAACTCGAATTTTTTTTTTTTTTTTTTTTTTTTTTAATGAAAACATCACAAAAAAAAATAATAATAATCATCTGTAAAAAAAAAAAAAAAAAAAATACCTCAAACAGAACGGAACTCGGGTTCGTGACCTAGGGTCTAAGGCACGTATATGCAGGCCGCTAATAACATGAAAAAATTCTCAAAAATTAACCTTGAACCGAACGAACCTCTGACTCGTGTTACCGCTGCCTGTGGCTGAGACACCGTATAGCAGGCATGTTACGCACGCACTGCATAATCCACTTTCCTCCACCAGGGAGCGCAGTATGTTGTATGCGAACATCACCAATCGCCTTGAATTTCCAAGACCTTTCAAATAAGGTGTCACATGGTGGTGTCAACTGCAAAATCCTTTAGTTACACTTTCAACCGCCATGGGGTACAGCGTGTTTTATACGAACAACACCAACGGTGAGGAAATATCAAGACCTTTAAAATAAGTTGTAACATGATAGGGTCTACTGCAAAATCACCTAGTTCCATTTTTAAGCAGCAGGGGGCGCACTATATTGTATACAAACATCCTCAATCAACATGAAATTTCAAGACCTTTATCAACAATCGCCTTGAATTTCCAAGACCTTTCAAATAAGGTGTCACGCGGTGGTGTCAACTGATAATCATTTAGTTGCACTTTCCACCGCCAGGGGGTGCAGCGGGTCCTGTACGATTATCACCAACGGTCAGGAAATACCAATACCTTTAAAATAAGGTGTAACATGTTAGGGTCAACAACAAAATCAATTAGTCCCATTTTTCGTCACCATGGGGTGCACTATATTGTACACAAACATCCCCAATCGACATGAAATTTGAAGACCTTTAAAATGACGTGCTACATGTGTGGGTCTAGAACGGATTTCCCTCTCAAGCTAATTTACCCCTCCCCCTCTCTCCAAATCTATTTTTCCCCTTCCCTCTTCAAAATCGAAAAATCCAAATTCGCGGAAAGTGATTTTTTTAGTATTCGACTCTAGTTCCTATCTGTACAATTTCTTCACCGTAAAATAATTTGGAGCTGAGTTAAGCTCGTAAACATGTTTTTAACCGCTGCCCCCCAGGGGGGGGACCGTTCAACTTTTTTTTATTTTTCTCTTTTCATAACATATCTACAGACCGAGATCTTTTTTTAGACACCTCAACCAAATTTTTACACCGAGCCGTTCTCTCAATTTAGTGGAGACAGACAAAAACATGTTTCAAATTAATATATAGATAATAGATGCTGAGATGCATCATCAGTAAATTCGTAGGTATTGAATAACAGTAGCTTTTTTAGTCCGAAATTGAAACCAAGAAATTGTTACCAGGATACACGTTCCTGCAGGCACTAGGAACCCAGCACTAGAGAGAAAGATGCTACTATTATCCGCGAATACAAGAAGCAAAGTTAAGAGCGAACTCAATGGATTTTTTTCTAAGTTTTTATGTATAAAGTAATATTAAAGAAAAAAAAAAATTGTAATTCATATTTTTACTCTCTTCTATCTTCAATAGAAGAAAGTATTGGATTCCTAAAAATTTTCGATTTCGGGTTTTTGATGGATTTACACGTTTTGAGAGCTGTAGAACACGATTTGACCATTTTCAGAAAATGTCTGTATGTCTGTGTGTGTGTGTGTGACAAAATTTTGTGGCAACTGTACCTCAGGAACTACTGGACAGAATTTCATACAAATTGGTATGTAGTTGCAACTTGACATAAATTAGTGCCTATCAACTTTTGGTAAAAATCGTCTTACAGGTTGCGTTGCCATTCCGCTTTTTCTAAATTTTTAACATGGTGATATAAGGCAAAAATTTTCAAGATGAGTATCTTTCGAAAGGTCTCGTCAGTACCTTTAAAACGAATGGTTGAACTATAAATCTGTGATAATTTAAAACAAAGTTATCGATTTTTTTTACTTTTTACGAAAAAAAAACTTAGAAAAAAAGTCTTATTTTTTTTTTTTTTAACGAAATTATCAAAACTTGGTATTTAGTTGGCTCCTGACATGAACTGGTGCTGATTAGATTTGGGGATCAATCGCACAACAGGAGGCGCTGTGATCGTATTTCTTCTAAATTTTTAACATGGTAGTATAGGACAAAATTTCGTATAAATGTACATAATGAGAGTTATTCTTAACCTGTGATTGTAAAATTAATATGAATTATTGCTAATAGTAGTAGTTAATTAGGGAAAAAAATTGTGCATGTGGGGGCATCGTTTCCCCCCCCCCCCTGGGGGGAAGTACCCTCTGGGGTGGCGTACATTTTCAAGATGGGTATCTTTCGAAAGGTCTCGTCAATACCTTTAAAACGAATGGTTGAACTATAAATATGTGGTAATTTAAAACAAAGTTATTGATTTTTTTTTTTTTTTTTACTTTTAACGAAAAAAAAAATAACTTGGATTTTTTTTTTTTTTTTTTTTTTTTTTTTTTAAATATTGTTACTGAGTGAATTTGTATAGGAAAATATAGAAGAAAGTCTCGTGGTGGCCACAACATACTAGTTTTTTAAATTCGTCTAATAGCGATCAGCGAAGTGCGTGAAATCTACTAGTACACAATAAAACATACTCAATTCTGCTTTATGTCAGGAAGAAAATATTTTTAAAAAAGTGGAAACATTCTATTCTAAAATTCATTGTCTAGTATAGATTCCTTAAGCTTCTATTGAGTTAGAGTTAATTTGCATTTGACTGTAGGCAGAACATTTGCGGGTTATTCCTTTCTCGACAAATTTGGGAAGAAATGTTTGCTTATTGGGACATAGTATTGACTACGTTGAGCTCGAGAATGGCATTTTAGTTATGGTGAATCCGAACGACAAGAAAATGTACATAAAATAGTATCTTTATTCATCCTATTGACTTTTACGCTAATTTTGTGAATTAACATAGAAATAACGACATTTCAACATTTAACTAGATAAAAGAGTATTCCATGCTAACGTAAATATTTTGTCTCTAGCATTCTTCACTCCTAAAACGTAAATTTCAGTCCGCCACTGCATAAACTAATCATTACCGTATAATCCTCGCATTTTATCGATAGGCTAACATAACAGAGTATTTTTTTCATACTGAAAGAATCAGAACTAAGAACACCGTCCTTGAAATTACAGGAGAGTACCCTTTACTATCTTATTTTCTTCTAGTTTCAAAAAGGACCTCTAAAATTGGGAAAAAAAAAAAAAAAAAAAAAAAAAAAAAAACCTCAATAAATTATTTGTGATATTTATTACCTTTTTGTCCTCATATACCTACAATATAAAAACAAGCGAAATTAGGTAATTGTAATATTTACCACTTTATTTCATGATACAGTTTCTCTATTAGAAGTTATGGTATTCTTTTATCGCATCACGTTGTCACCATAATCAAAATTGAACTATCATTTTATTGCAGAATAAAATTTAGGATTTAATTTAAGGCTTTGCTTTAACTTTTCGTTAAATTTCATCTGTTATTCTAAAATTAAATGATTAAAGAATTGTTAATTCTGTTGAACTATTATTGCCTCAAGCAAAAATATTTAAGTACGGATATATTAAGTGTGCAGAGTATAGATGTTAAAGACCAATAGCCTGCATATAAAACCTAGACCCAATTAGAACACATGCCCTTCCCAAATCACATTGATGTGATCATCTGCATATATTGTAGGAAATGAGAGCTTTCGATAATGAATGGAGATTATCTTTATATTAAAAGTTAATAGTTTTTAAAAACCTGGAAGGTAGGCAATTCTCTATGTACCCTACACTATGTCTTCGACTATGTTCTTTAATGTGAGCTTAGCTTGGTTTTAGAAGAAAATTTCTCTGCTTCATTACTACATTCTCTGCTTCATACCTATTGTAAAATGTCAGACATTTTCAAATTATTAGCATGACGCACTAACCACTTGAGCTAACGTGTCGCGAAAAATTGGTGTCACTTTTACGTTTCATCTCTAGAGACGAACTTTACAGAAATTTATATATTACAATAATAAAGAAAGATAAAAAATAAAAATAAAATAAATAATTGAAATTTCGGAAATTGAGCTTCGAGGTTCATCAGGAGTGGTCTAGACAAACCTCCATACTTTGTATAACTCTGTGATGAGTATTTTTTCCTTAAAACCGCTGGGCATACGCAAACATCTTCCTTTGTTACATATAGAGATGTGTTGGTATAGAATCTAAGAATTTTCAAATTCTGTGAAAGGGGAAGCAGGCAATCGAATGCAGATTTTGGATATTAAATTTCTTTATTTATGTATTTATCCATTTATGTATTTATTTTAATTTATTTTAATTTTATTTTATTTTCACAAGTTTAAGGGTATAGTGCGCATACAAATTTCTTCTTTAAAATTACTGTCTTAGAATAGTGAAAGTTAGCATACATGAATTTATAATAAGCATATTAACATTTCTGAAAAACTATTGAAATAAAAAAATGAAATAAAGTTCAAAATTTTAACCTTTTTAAACATATTCTAAACATATTTGTATAATACTTTGTTGATTTATCGGAAAATAAATTTATTAAAATAATTTTTATGTTTAAATGCTAAAATTGTCTGCAAATTTTTAACAGTTCAAAGTAAAAAAAAAAAAAAAAAAAATCAATCAATCAATATATAAAGTAATGCATGAATATTATTATAATATAAACATAAAATATAATAATATAAAATCGAGAGGAAAAAAAAAAAAAAAAACGCGTACAGCATGTCTATTTATATATATATATATATATATTTTTTTTTTAAAGAAATGTTAATGTGTTTAATATTGATAAATTATAGTGCATATGTATGCAAATTTTTATTTTGAAGAAAGTTTTTTAATGTCCAACATCCCTTAACGTAATTCAATATAATAGGCACCTATCATTTTAAATATATTACAATTGTACATATTTAAAATGATAGGTTAATTATGTTATTTTAAAACATGATTTTGTTTTCAATGAAGGGTTACTTTTACAACTTTAAAATCTCACCTAACTGTATATTTATTATTTCCACCAAATTTACTATATTTATGTAATTTTTTAAAACATGTATAAAACTTATTGATGTTACATTGACTATATATTTGATGAATACTTATAGTAATCATATATGATGATTAGTTCGAAAAATATGCATAAAAAATAAAGCTCAGGGAAATTTACTTTCATAAAGAAAAATGAAAAATTGTCTACATATTCCATCCTGGACGAGCTAATTATCTGAAGAGCACGGTTTTTTTTCCTTTCCCTTTTAAGACGATAGAAGACATAAATCATTTTTGAATAATACTATTTTAGAGTTATTAAATTTTGATTACACAAGCATGGAAATAAATCAATATTATGTATATTAAAATACCTCAAAATCTCCTTAAATTTTTAAAATAAAATTTTTAAGAAACTTGAAATGCTCCATGTTAAATATATATATATATATATATATATATATATATATATATTTTCCCTAGATTTATAAAAAAAAATTTGAAACAGAGTATTTATAAGCCAATGCGCAAATGCAGCAAAAAGAAATTGAAAACCGAAATAAATAAGCAAACTGATAATAAATGTAAAGTAATCCCAAAACACATGAGGGGGGGGGGGCTTCTTCAGGGGAGTCCCCAACCCCCATGTAGACAATGAGAAGTTTCTGAAGAAACGTGTGCTTTTAGTCAAATAATACGTTTCTAGCCCACGACTTATCCTACATGAAAACAAAAATATATAGCAACCCCGAATTCAAGATTAGAATTGAATTAATACAAAGCATTAAAAAAGCAATTAAATTCATAAAAATAGTACAATAGTAAATTAGAAAAAAAAAAATATATATATATATATATATATATATATATAGACAGATAGATTCATATGACAAGTAGATTGAAAAACATTGAAACACTCCCCCCCCCCCCAACTACTACCACCACCAAAAAGACCGAACCCTCTTCGACCATATCTTAAATATCGCCGGAGATTAAGACACATCTTATGCTAGATTATATTCAAGAAGATTGAAATGTTTATCTAGTAGAAAAACACGAAAGCGGTTTACAGTTAAAATGTTTTTGAGATTTTCAAGAGATAAATTCAGGTCTAAATAGTTATTGCAAATCATTTATGTTAATTTTGGTAAACATAATATTTTTTAAAACTCTATGAATAATACAGAAAAACCAATTCGTCAGATTCTGCCTTTTATCATAAATACCAATTAACCATTTTTTTTTTTTTTTTTTTTTTCTTTTTTTTTTTTTAATTCAAGAAATTTATTTTTACTTTAGTGTCAGTTCGGTTTAAGATAAGGTGGGAGGTATAGATTTCAGCAGCATATTTCGCAAAATTTTCATTATGTATTACTTCAACAATACATTATAACTTCAATAATATATGTATAATACTTAATGTTTTAAATTTTTTTCTTCAAACATATACAGAATAAAATCTTTTTTGTAAAAAATTAAAACTGTCTCCAAAAAAGAACTTCTATTCAAACAACGAAAAATTAAAGAAAATTGGCAGAAAATGGAACTGTAAATTGCGCCTAAAAGTTTAAAATAATTTCCTTTGCCAAACAGCCTATAACACTACTATTTATCATAACTTTTGAAGCCGGTGCAAAATTAAATAAAATTTAATTAGTTTTTAAAGGTTTGTCTTTAGATCGGTAGCAACAAATGCTGTTGTCTCGAATGATCCATTTTCAAGTTTCCTTTATTATTTTATCACTGTATACTATTGGTCCATTAATAGTATCTACATAGAGCAGTGAACGTTCTTCACAATGCGGTTTTTATGTTTCTACGAAGTTAGAGTTTCCTTTGCAAATTTGGTATAAATTCGATAACCATCATCCTTGATGGCTTTTGGATTTGACGATCAAAACGTAAGGCAAAAATATACACGCAAGATGTATCTTTTCATAATATATAGTGTATGAAGTATTGTTCCATATTCTTGATTACTTTCTTGATATACATTATCAAAATAATCATGATATCCCAAAAAAATTAAATATGTTTGCCAGATATTTTTGCGATTTTTCTTTCACCAAGGACGTCAGATACCAGCATCTTCGCCAAATTTGCTGCTTACGAAATCTTATTTGTTTTCTTGAATCAAAGTAGTTTTCGGCTGCGTTTTGCAGGTAACAATGTGAGATGTGTATTCTGAATAGGATTTGATTTTTGTATTGAATAAAGGTATCAATTTTTATTTAATTTTTCGCCGACTTCAAAATTATGATTAATTGTAGTGTTATAGGTTGTTTGGCGAAGAAAATAATTTTAAATTTTTAGGCGCAATTTACAGTTCCTTTTTCTGCCAATTTTCTTTCATTTTTAGTTGTTTGAAAAGTAGTTCCTTTTTCAAGTTGGTTCTATTTTTTTACATAAAATATTTTATTTTTTCTCTTTTCAGTGAAAACATTGTTATATAGTAGAGCATCAGAAGACGTTCGACGGAAGTTTCACAAATCACAACTTCCAAGAAAAGTGACATTAATCAAAAAATGGTTTATGTCACTGAAAAATACATGAAATGCACCCCATGTGTACAAAAATGTTACATCTCCATTTAGAAAGCTATCCACTCGAGAGACAGTTGTGCCAATTTTATTCTAGTCAAGTTATTTTTAAGTTGATTTTTCTCAAATGCTGCATTTTTAAGTTGTGTCACTTTTCTTGCCTTTATCGGATATGAGTAAAAATCTATCTATTGAACGAACATACGTTATATAAAAAAGTCTTTAGAAATTTAAAGAACGGATACGATGTATTCGTACCCGAAAATTCTGTTAGGGATATACATTGAACTTTACAGTCAATACGTGTCACCCACTGCGCTGGAAATAGCGCAGCGTAAAGTTCAAACAAATAGCAAAATATGCATTGCAGCTCACGGACAGAAGTTTCAACATCTATACTTACATACTGCTTTTACAAATGTAGCTGCATGCGTTTAGCATTTAGAGTGAGAACAGGCTTTTGTGAGTATACTGTATTTTGTTTACATCTTATTGAAATCATAATGAAACCTATTTCAGGCCAAGATCATTACGACAACAAAATAAGCTAACAAATTTCAACAACAACAACTTTATTATACCTACATACAATTTTTATGACTATAGCTGCAGCTGTTCAACAGTTAAAACAGGAAGCCTAGCATGAATGTCTAAACAATCTTTTTGTACTAAATCGATGATACTCTTTAACTTTGTAATTCACTTTTTTCTCTAGAACCATTTTCGAGATAGGAACACTAACTCCTCCATTTTCCACCAGGTGGCACTACAAGCATTTTAACTTTGTACTGCATGGCCACTTTGCTATACTTACATACCATTTTTATCACTATAGCTGCAGCCGTTTAGCAGTTAAAAGAGTTGGGACTGATTTTTGTGCACCCTGCATTTTCTTTAGATCGTAAAGATATTACAATGGGACCTATTTTAGACCAAAGCGTTTAAAAAAAAGAAAAAAAAAAAGTATCAAAATCGGAACATCCGTTCAGAAGTTAGGAGCTAACAAACATAAAGAAAAAAAAAACATACGGTTTGAATTGAGAACCTTCCTTCTTTATTGAAGTCGGTTAAAAAGGTTGACGGAGGCACTCAAATAGCTTGTTTTCATCGGGATACCGTGAACTTGTCAAAAATAACCTATACCGTTAAATAAAGCATTTTGAAAGATACAAAATTTAATAAGATTAATACAATAAATGTTTTCACAATCAATTACATGAGAAAATTCATCGTAGGTTTTTTCAAAAAATTCTAAAATTAATTAATGATGTAGAATACTATTAACAAGGATTTCAAAGTCATAGTTATTAATTGTTAATACCTTGTGAGTTTTCTTTAAAATACTTTAATATATGGTAGTTATTTTTAATTATGTGGCAGTTATCATCAGACTCTAAATTATTTAAGATATTATTGAGTAACAAAAAAAAAAAAAAAAAAAAAAAAATGCTTTTTACTGGCTTTGTAATTATAACTAAAGTTTTAACATGTAACAAAACGAAATTTAATGGGATTTTTATTTAATTTAACATTTATAAAAAGGTATGGAAAATTAAAACAGTTTCTATTTACACTATTTTTTTTTTTTTTTTTAATAAAAATACTTTTTTTTCTTCTTATAGTTGATGGTGAATCATTTAACTTTGTGTAAGAGCAATTACCAGAATATTTCTTTATAATATTTTTTTTTTTTTTTTTTAACTTTACAAAAGATGGCAAAATTATTTCCGGATTTTTCAAAGGAAGGAATACATTTTTTTTCCCTTTAATTTTACAATATTTTCTTTTAGGTATTTTGTAATCTTCATGAATTTTATTTCCAAATTAACTCCAATAAAATATTGAATCCTTTTTAAAATTTTATAAAATATTCCTTTTCCATAATTTAAAATCTTCTATAGGCCAACTATGTATATATATATATATATATATATATGAGTTTTTTAGAATAAAAATATCTAAATATCTAAATATATATATATATATATATTGAAATACATTAATATAATCAGTGCAAAAATGTTTTTATGAAGTTTAAAGATGACTCAACATCAGTATCAAAACAATTCCTCGGATCATAAGCTGAGACTACCCATATCAAATCAAAGAATAATTAAAGAAAAATCGAAATAAATATTGGAAATTGGAATTAGAAAAAAAGCAATATTTGCATTCTAATGTTGTCAAGGGCCTGGTAGAATGCAAATATGCTAAAATATGGATGTTTTTCTGTAACAAAGAAAGCAAAAGCTAAGAATTTCTTTGTTCGCAGGCCCGAAACATCCATAGACAATCCATTAAAGAAGAAGATAAAAATAAAACTATAACCTAATATGACAAACCATAACCATATAAAATTAAGATTAAAATAAAAATACAAAGATACAAAAATTCAACTTACTTAATAAAATATTTGATATGAACACAACTCAAAAAAGAAATATACATAATCAAAACAGAAAAACGAAGATAAAACAATAATCATAATAAAACCTTTACCTAAATATGAAAAACCATAACCATTTAAATGTAAGATTAAAATAAAAAACCCATAAAATTGTAGAAGAATAAGATTACTTTAACCTTTCAAAATGAAATTGAAGCAATAAACGTCGCACATGTAAAAATGTAACAATCAGTTATCAGTTAGATTCACAGTTAATTAGTTCAAAATAGCAAGGACCATAGAGTAATTTTTAGGATTCACAGTGGAATTCATGTAGGGTAAGGATTCAAATCCTGAAATAATCAGAAGATGATTCCTAATATTGAATAATGAATAGTGCTGCCATCTGGAGTAATTAGATGAAAATAATGGAAAAATACAATCAAATAAATTTAGGATTCAAATAATCAATGTATTTCATTGAAAACCAAAAAATAATACCTAATATTTAGACGTAAATTTAAATTTGAATAAAATGTAAGCGGAGAAAATAATAATAATAATAATAATTATAATAATTAAATAAATAATTAAAAGAATTTTTTTATTAAGTGTTTGGGATAGCCATTAATTAATGCTAAATTTTTAAAGAATCGAAATTGTAATTTTTGATGTTTGTCAGACACTAAATATTTGATCCTTAGATTAAAATTAAGAAGAATATTGACAAATACAGATTTATGTAAGCATGTTTTAAAGTTAGTGAAAAAATTTACCTTAAAGGGGAAATCTTTCTTTTTATCGTATAAGTCAAATTCTAATTGTCCATTACTATTAAGAATAATTTTTAAATCTAAGAAATTAATGACACTAGAATCCAAATCAGTACTACTTAGAGACAGATTTTCAGGATATTTGACAGGTAAGTCTAGTTTGGTGCGATTTTTATCCAAATATAATATAATTATATCATCTATGTGTCGTAGTAATTTAAAGTTAGTACACTCA
The DNA here is from genome assembly GCA_963930645.1 of Salticus scenicus. Classification (NCBI taxonomy): domain Eukaryota; kingdom Metazoa; phylum Arthropoda; class Arachnida; order Araneae; family Salticidae; genus Salticus; species Salticus scenicus. The sequence continues at coordinate 25,541,533 of OZ005661.1, read as the reverse complement.
ATGTCACGCTCATAATAATATAAGTATAGATCAGCTAATATGCTAGAAGCAATTCCACCTTGTGGCAATCCTAAACGTTGTTTATATAAATAATTATTGAATAAAATATAGTTATGGAAGAGGATAAACCTAGTCAGAGTTTTAAAGGCTGAAGGAGTTATGCTAACATTTAGATTTAAATACTGCAAATTTTCTACAAAAAGTTTATTTATAATATCAAACATATCTTTAATATCAATATTATTAAAAAGATCATTGAAATCAAAAGTTTTTATACCAGTAATATCAGTAAGATTTTTAATTTTATTTTTGAGTTGAAAACTATTTTTTAGAAAAAAATTACACTTGTTAGAAACAATATAACTATGTAATTTTTTAAGGATATTCAATAACATAATATTAGCATTAGAAGTATAGGCATTGCAGGCAACAGAAACACTACGAAATTTAATAGGAACTTTATGAAATTTTGGAATTACAACTAAATAAGGATAATTGTAGTTATTACATTTAGTTTTTATCAACTTATAATAATTAAATATATGCCTATTTTTAATATCGATACTGTCATTAATCTTATGAAAAATATTACTAGTATCCATAGTATCAAAAAGAAGTTGTTTATAATACTTTTTGCAAATAATTGCATAGTTATTAGCCGCCTTGTCAACATAAGTAATAATAAATTTAGACTGTAAGTCTAAAATTGCTGAATGAATTTCTTTGAAATCATAGTACTTGATATTAGAAAGATGGTGCATATTATAAACTAAATCAAGTTTAAATTTCTCCAATAACATAAATTTCCACTCATTAAAAAATTCTACAGGTTTATTATAATCAATAGCAATTTTGTATATAAAGAGATCCAAGTCTAAATTAAATTGAGTAATGATATCAATAAATTTGAATTTTGAGGGCATCCGAAATTTAGTACCATACTTCCTCAAAGATCTAAGAGTAAGATTTTCCACAATATTGATATCACCAGTAATAATATGACCATGAGATGTATTGAAAAAAGATTTATATTTGGAATCAGAACAATAGCATGGAGGATTATCATTAGAAGTAAGAAATTTAGCAAATTTATTGTAGTTAAATATTTTTCTACCTAAAGTAATATTGTACTTAAAAGTTTTTTGAATGATGAAGTTTTTGATTGGAAAAGGATTGGATGGATCATTAAGTAAATTGTGAATATGAAGTTTATTAAAAACCAGATGAGAAAAATTTATCACCAAGAGAGAGTTATTTATTTTTTGACCAGACTTTAAATCAAGTTTAATATTAAAACACTCAGCCCTATAGTGTAAAATATCAAAGAATACATCACTGAAGTGTGAATCAAAAGAATGAGAATGGAATACTTTAAAATATTTAAGAAGATACTTCTTTTTTATTCCAAAAATAAAATTACGTATAACTTTCCAATTATAAGACTGAAGAAAAATACTTTCTAAGGATTTGAGATTTTGTAATATATATGAAATGTCCAGATGTTGGGAAGACGACCTAGAAGAACCCCTAGAAGTTCTAGTAGTCTTTTTATATAAAGAGTGATTTAGAGTTTTATAAATATTACTGTAAAATTCAATTTTTGAAACCTTGGAATAAACAATATGTTGTTTATTATAAACATTAGAATTTAAACCAAAAGGATAGATAGTATTCAGTGATTTAATATATTGTGATTCAAGTATAAAGAGCCGTTCATTCAAATTCTTCTTAAAATTAAGAATTTTCACAGTAATATTATTAAAGTCATGTTGATGGAAGTGCATATATTCAAAATTAGTGGTAAATTGACTTATAAAATATATAATCTTTATATTGCTATAATTAAATTTTAACCTAAAATTAGCATCTAAATTCATATAATTTCTTAACTTAGTATTTTCAAATATAAATTGTACTTTATTTATGAATTTAATTGTTTTTTTAATGCTTTGTATCAATTCAATTCAAACTTTAATTCGTTTGCTATATATTTTTGATTTCATTCATTAGAACACAGGGGCTAGAAACGTATTTTTTGGCTAAAAGCACAAGTTTCTTCAGAAACTTCACATTTTCCATTCTCAACTTGTGTGGGAGGGGCTCCCATGAAGAAAGCCCCCATAAGTTTTGGGATAACTTTACATCTATTATCAGTTTCTATTCATTATTGTCCATCAGTTTCTGTCCATTACACTGTCCATCAAAATTGCAAAAACAAGAAGGAATTCGAATATCAGAATGCTATTTATTGGGTACATGCATTATAGTAGGTATAAAAACTGATTAAATTTTCAGGAAGTTTTGAGTTATAGATCCTGAGATAACAATACATAAAGAAACGACCTCTGGGAGCAATAACTACACTTATCTACCTAGGCATTGAATCGAATAGCGATCTGATGACATTCGGTTACAACACTTCGTTAAGTTTCAGTAGGATGCCACAGTTCATAAACCGTAGCTACTGGTGGGTGGTGGCGGGCCATTCACTTTTCAACGATTAAACGATCGTTTTCATTGGTGCGAGATCAGAATTAGCGCTGAACGAAATATTGCGCTATAGAGGCCTTGAATATAGAGCATAGGGCGGGCCTTATCTCACGAGAAATTTAATGGCTGCTATTCAGAGTGCTGTGAATGCGAACAAGAAATAATCGAGACGTATATCCAACGGGACCCCATGACATAGCTGCAAGTGATGGAAAATGTGACCATTTCGAATCTCAGCTGGCAATGTGCCTTATTCACAATGCTGTTAAATACGGATAAGGTAATCTTGATACTGTAAATATAATTTGAGGGTAATCGAAATTTTGTTAGCTGCACACTGGGTCACCACATGGAGTGATTGTATGCGTTACTATTGGATATACGTCTCGATTAACACTTGTTTTCATTCCCGCCACACTGAGTATCAGCCATTACATTTCTGACGATTTAAGGCCTGTCGCTCTTCCCTATATTCAAGGCCTCTGAAACGCAATATTTAAGCCTGACAATGCACGACCGCAAATTCACCGTATTGCCCAGACGTTCCTTGATAAAAATACGCTCGACTGTTGCTCTGGCCAGCACGTTATCCTGAGCTCACACCAAAGAAAATGACTGTTTGATCGTTTAAAAGGAACTGGCATCCAACCATACACCAGTAACTACGATCGATGAATTGTAGCATCGTGTTGAAGCTCCATGAAGTGCTCTGCCCGTATATGTCACCCAATCTCTGTTTGATTCAATGCCTAGGAGGATAAGTGCTGTTTTTGCTCACAGAGGTTGCTGTTTTATGTATTTTTTCTGACAAGGAAACATTCAAAAGGTGTCATCTTAAAAAAATATTGAAAAAATATATATATATGATTCTACTCTTCATAAAAAACCAGAAAATGAAAAAAATATCGGCTGAAATTAATTACAGCGACCACAAAAAATTATCAAAATTAAGCATATTTGGCGATTTCACACTGCTAGGCGATTGATTTTGAGTACTTGGTGGAAAAGAAAAACACGGTTCTGTTCGTAACACGGCAATCTCGGGGCTAGCAAACGTATCGCCTAACAGCGCTAAAATGGCCAAATATGCTTAATTTTGATAATTTTTTGTGGTCGCTGTAATTAATTTCAGCCGATAATTTTTTCATTTTCTGGTGTTTTATGAAGAGTAGAATCACATATATTTTTTTTCAATACTCATGACACCTTTGAATATGACACCTTTTAAATGTTTCCTATTCCTTGTGAGTACATATTACTGCAAATTTCTTGAAACTTTAATCACTTGTTCTTCCTACTATAATGTATGTGCCCAATAAATATCATTATGATATTCGCATTCCATCTTGGTGTTACAATTTTAATGGACAGTAGCGTATATATATTGTTATTATTATCATTATTGCTATTATTATTATTATTATTATTGTTATTATTATTATTATTATTTAAATTATGAAAAAGCATATGTATATTTAATACTTAAAAATAAATAAATTAACAACGAAATACAAAAAGAACAAAAAAGAAAGAAAAGAAAGAAAAAAAGAAAATACCTTATTAACCAATTCACAAAAACAATTGCCGAATATGTTCAGAATGCCTTGTGGAGCTGTTATAACACAAAATCTAAAGAAATATTTTAGATATTAATTCTCATGAAGCATTTAAAAATATTTAATGATTTCAAAATTTCCACTTATATTTTATTTTATTATTATTATTATTATTATTATTTTTTTTTTTTTTTTGAGTAGTTTTAGAAAAAAGAATAACACCTTTAATATTAATTCATTTTAAAGTATATATAAGCAAAATTTTACAATACTAAGACAATACGGTAAAAATGAAGAAACAAATCAATACTTTAAAACAAGAGAGTCTTACTGGTGATGAAATTTGTATGAATCACAATTAATTTTAAAACAATTTATTCCGACGTTTCGGTTAAAACTCGTCGGAATAAAGTTTTTTAAAATTAAGTGATATGCTGAAAGTATATTTTATTACTATTTCATAATTATTAACAGCATATATAAAAGTGGAATAAATATTTCTGTATAGTTACAATTAATTCATAAAATTTTTAGGCGTTTGCGTATAATAATAACAGCTTTATTTGATACTTTTTAAATTCAATGATACACAAATATTAAGACGCACATTCTGAAAATTCTCAATAATCTCGTATAGTATTATTATTTAAAATCGAAAAATTGTATGTTGTCAAAAATAAAATAAATAAATATTTATATAAATAAAATGAAATGAAATTATTCATTTGCTCCCTCTCTCTATATATATATTTTCCCCTTAAGAACGACCATTCAGAAAGTAGTTATTTTTTTTTAAACATTGTTAAGTCATATATATATTAATAAATAAATTAATTAATTAAAATAAATAAATAAATTAAAATAAAAAGATTAAAAAAATTCCATTAACATGAAAAATATATATATCAGAACTTTAACTATCGGGCCCGGTTCATCTTCAGAATTTTCTGCAGCACCGGGAATTCTTGTTGGGTTTAATGCATATATTTATGTTCAATTTAACTGTTTAACTTTCCATTTTATTCACTCTTTATTGTATGAGGAGGAATGAATGAATTTCGATTTAAGTAAATTGGAGTGTAAAGGTTGATAATTTTTTTAAATTATTATCTATGTGAAAAATACCAGAGCCGGGAATCGAACCCGGGCACATCCGCTTACCGCACGGATGCTCTACCACTGAGCCACCCTGGCTGACAACCAGCTAGGCATTTCTCACATAATATTCGTTGGCCAAGTCACCGAGTCTGCAAACGCAGCTGTATCAATTGACAATATTAATCGCAGCACAACTCCATAGACCACGAAATTTCAATTTAGAAATATTTATTCATGAATTCATCAACCGTGAATATTCATTTTAAGTAAATTGGAGTGTAAAGGCTGATATTTTTTTTTATTTACCAAGAGCATCCGTGCGTTAAGCGGAGGTGCCCGGGTTCGATTCCCGGCACTGGTATTTTTTACATAGTTGGTAAATAAAAAAATATCAACCTACACACTCAAATTTACTTAAAATGCATATTCACGGTTGATGATTTCGTGAATAAATATTTCTAGAATGAATTTCAGTTTCGTTTCTTGAACGTTATTTATTTGGTTAAGTTTTGATAAGATTTAGGTATAATTTTTTAATTATTTTTTTAGTATAACCTGCTTTTTCCTAAATATAGAGATTTTGTTTAATTCCTTTTCATACTTTTAACAAGCAATGATATTGTGATAAATGCGTGTTCGTATACCTGGTTTATATGTATACAGTAAAAGGTTTGACTTTTACAATTAATTAGTTTTCTAATAATGATGGTGAAAATGTGTTTTGGGTAATGCGTTTCATTGTGACATTTAAAAGTTTATTTTTATTGCGGGATTTTAGTTCACATGTAAATTGGATCTTTTTATCTATTTTATTGTTTTCGTTACGGATAAATTCAGATTTATTTCCATTTTGGATAATTGACATACATTACATATTTTTTCTATTTTCAAAAGTCGTCTTTTCTTTAAGGAGAAATCTACATTCAGTGAATTCAGTCCGGACGTGTTTAATTTGTTCGTAAAAATTGTTTTTTTTTTAAATAGAAATATATATATATATATATATATATATATATATAACAAAATTAAATTATTAGCAAGAATTAGGGTAATGGCTTTTAGGGCTTAATTCGTAAATTTCCATTATTTTATGCTTAATACATTCATTGGTTTTAAAATTATCTGTTGAAGGAAATAAATCAACTACGTCAAAACTTACGCATTTATCGTTAGCCTTAAGCTCAATTTATTAAAAATGATGGATAAAATCGTTAGTTGAGTGTAAATTATTGTCTGAGTGGAAAGCATTTCTTTACAAATTCTCTTCATATTAAATCAACTTCCAAAATATATTTCGGACCTCTGCGTTTGTTATCTATTGGTCTAAATTTAGGGAAGTGGTTGTGGTCTTTGTATCTTGCATTATTACGTACGTGATTGATTTGTTTCTGTTTATTGTTACCGGACCATGTTCCTTCATTTACACAATTTCTAATTCTTTTGTTGAGTACCCTGTTCAGGTATGGTAAGTACAACTCCGCAAAGCATCTACTTCTTTATTCCTCTGATTGGTATTCTTTGTTTATAATACACCTATTTTATTTGCTTTAAGCGACATTGTACAAACATTTTTTTTTTTTTTTTTCATTAATTTTTTTAGTTTTAAGGGGTTGATGTTCGCGATATCTTTGCTATTATTTTTTTTATCATTTTTTACTAATTTCATTTTAAACGATGCAAAGGGTGTTATTTGTATGGATTTAAAGTATATTATCTAAAGCAATTTCTATTTTATCCATTGTATCTTTCAAATTAATTGGTGCTAAAACGAAAATATTTATTTTCAAAATTAGGTAGTTGGGGAAATTAGGTAGTAGCCAATTAAATTCAGAGACACGATAGCTAAGATAGAAGCTGCAACCGATAGAATTCTCAAAATTAATCGAAAAGTTTTCCGTTGCATACCTCAAAATGAAATAAGTAAACAATTGAAAGGTAATAGCAAAGATATAGCAAACATGAAAGCCTTTAAAAAATAAATAAATGAAATAAAATAAATAAATAAATAAAATAATATTAAAAAAAAAAAAAAAAAAAAAAACCTATTCTCGACAAAAAAGGACTGTATTAACCAGATGAATAAAACAATGCAGTAAATAAACTTTATTGAAGATAAAAACCAAACAAGGAACTCAATGAAAAAAACTTACTAACTAACAAAATAAAATACTCGAAGGAATTTATCTCGGCAACATTAAAAGTAACCAATTATGTCCCATAATACTGCATATATATTCTTCAGATACAAAGGTCGCAACACACCCCCTCCCTAAATTCCAACCAATCGAACAAACGCGAGCGTACAATATATTCTTTAGAAGTTTATATGAAGAAAGTTTACCAAGAGAAACTTCTCCTCTCTGACAATCATTTAAACACAACCGAAGACTTTCGTCAATGACTTAAATTGCTTAAACCTTACAATTGAACTTAAAACTAACAATAAAACAGTAAGTTTTGCATAGTAAATTTATTTCCATTAATAAATATTAATGAAAAAATAAAACATTAACGACGAGAAATTTAAAATTTCGGAAAAAAAAAAAAACTTATCAATACAACCTTAATTTCAGTTAATATTTTAATTTTCTAAGAAAGTTTTTTTTCGTTTTAATAATAATAATAATAATAATAATAATAATAAAATGTAAATAAATTAAAGATCCCAATCTCGGGTTTCATTGATGACTTTAAACTTGAAAAATACAACAAATATATGAAGTATTGGTTGTGCTATGTAAGTCGATGACTTGCTTACCGTTATCAAAGACGAGAAAAAAAAATAAAAATCTATCCTTCAGAAAATGAAAAGGTTTGACAAAAATATTCAATTTACATATGAAATTGATTCTGACAAGAAAATTTTTCTCTAGACGTAACAGTAAAACAGTAGAACGCACCCCGAAAATTAAACTCTCACCACTGTTAACCCTTTCACGCCTAAGGGAAATATGTTTCCCTTCTACAAAAATCGTTATCGATTGTTCAATTATTATTGAATCGATATTTTTTTTTTTACTGAATGTCAAAATAAAACGTATGTCCAAGGCAGCAAATGTGTTTCTGAACGAATAAAAAAAAAAAAAAAAAAAAAAAAAACGTATAGAAAATAGGACACATAATAAATGTGTTATGTGCAATGTCCACTTGTGCTTCACAAGTAAACGAAATTGTTTCGTAGAATACCATAACCAGCTATTTATTTTACTTTTCTGATAATTTTTATATTACAAAGCAATAAATTTGTATTACAAAGCAAATAAAATACCGATATAATAAACCTAACTCTTCGCTTATTTACTTTTATGGTCCATAGGGAAAATATTTCCCATGAAATTATAGGAAACCTATACACCATGCTATGTTTTTCTGGTGATATTCTCTTACTTTACACCCACAATAGCTAAAAGATTGTGTCGTATTGGCATATTTAGTCTTGGAAATCCTATGGTCCTGAAAGAGTTAATAGAAAATAATAATGCAGTAATGAAATAATTAATAGTAAATGTTAAACACCTCACTGTTATAAAAAAAAAGCAGCAATCCAATTGTACATGAATCATGCAATTATAGTTTGTTCAAATAATGAAATGCTGTAAACGGAATTAAATAAAATCACTGAAATTTGAGAAAAAGAACTTAATAGCAAATAATAATAGTAATAATTAACAAATTATGCCTGCCTTGCATAAAAATAAATAAATAAATAAAATAAAATAAACACATAAACAAAACTTAAATACTGAAACCGTAATTTATTAATTCCATTCCATACAGTAAAGGCGTGGCGAATAAAATAAAACATTAGGACACGAAAGTAAATATAAATTATATTAAGTAAATATATTAAACTTCAACAAAACGTCTTTCCCAAAAATTCACAGCAAAATTATTGACGCACAAGAAATAATTTGTATTTAAACCTTTAACGTTCATTGGTTTCGCAGCGAAACAAATCATTTCACATAATTTAAAAATTTTTATGCAGCAGTTTTTTTAATATTTCCCCCCTTGCTTTTATCAGGTTTTAAACTTTTGTTCATTTTCTGTTCGGTAGATTGCAACACTATTAAACAATTTAACAAATAATGCTTCAAAGGAAGCTAAATGGATAAGTCACTTGATGTTTCTTAGTGTGCACGAGTGCGTATTGCTGATTTGATGATGTTCTCATATCTAGATTTTTTTTCATTTAATTAAGAACTGGACTATTATTTTCACCTAAAACAACTTTTACAAGTTTTTGAAGTCGATAATGTTTACTTACAAAATATTGTATTTTTAAAATTAAATATTATTTTAATTTAATAAGGTTAACTTTTAAATGTTTCAAACCAAAAATTTCTCGAACAGGAACAATACTATTTTTTTTTTATTTTTTTAATATTTATGATCAGCTATGTGTCTAAAAGCCATTTTTTAAATTTAGTAATTTTTAAAATAAATTTAGTGGACATCGTTAAATGGTTAAAAATGTGCACCTAATACTGTTTCGTTAAGTAAATATTTACCGAGTCATTATCTTATGCTGTTTATAAAATAAATAAATAAATAAACTCATGATAAAAATTAGCGGTCAAACTAAAACAAATAATAATAATAATAATAATAATAATAATAATAATAATAATAATAATAATAATGAAAAATGTGGATGTGAGCTTCAATAGTTTTGCTGCAGACTTAATATTGGAATGACCAAAACAAAGAATTGAATAAAAACGTGTAAGTAAACACCACAAATTAAACTGAATAACTACCGCTGTAAAAAATAAAAAATAAAAATAAATAAACAAATAAATCTACTATAAATGAATATGATTGTTAGCACATTCAATAGTTCTAGAGCACATCGAAATATGTGTTCCAATATTTTTTATTATTATTATTATTATTATGCTATTAGTGTAATAATTATTACTGGTAAACTAAATTAGAGGCGATCTTATTCTAAATTTAGATTTATTTTTCCCTAACTAAATTAGAAAAAGCTATGAGAGAAAAAAAAACTGTAAATAGGATCCTTTCACCATAAAAAATAACAGTTTGACCTTTACAAATTCGAAGAAAAAAACCAAATGCTTCCACGGGATTTATTTTTATGCGATATCATTTTTTGTTCGAAGCGTAAAAAAAAAAAAAAAAAAAAAAAAAAAAAAAAAAATGGAATGACTATAAAAAGAAAAATATGCCACTCCTTTATATATATATATGTATACAAGGGATTTATATGCTCCGTACAAAGTAGAGAAAAATAAGCTAAAGGCTATATAAGAGCAATTTGAAAAGATTGTGAACATTTTTTACTAAGGAAAAATGCATATTTTTTTTAACTCTTGCATTATTTGAAACCGCTATAATATAATTTCTGCACAAATAAATCGATTTAATAATCTCTATTAAAAGTGTTTCTTTTAAATAAGAAATATTTTATATTTTAAATATTTTTCTGTAAATTTTTTAAATCATTTGAGAAGAAAAAGTGAAATATTTATATGAAGTCATAATATATCATTATATTTGCATATATATCATTTTTGATATAATTGGTAAAATAGTGTTATTCGGATTTGTTTCCTTTTATAAGTTAAAATTTCTCAAAATGAGTTTCAGAATTTTTCCTTTTAAGTTTTTAATATTTGAAACAAAATGTAAATTTTAAAAGCTAACCGATGAAACATTTAAAAACTGCTGCGAAATGTTTACGCTATTTCTTTCTTGTTTCGTGCTTTTCACATTTTCAATTATGATGCATTTATTATTTTGAAATATGTTTCAAGTTATTTTTATTTTTTATTTTTATTTTATTTATTTATTTATTTATTTATTTATTTATTTATTTTTTGTATATGAACCTTATGCAAATCTTTAAATCTTTTATTATATATAACTAGCAGACATTAACCGTTTCGCTGGTCATTATATTTAAATTAATAATAATAATAATAATAATAATAATTACGATTTTTTTATTATTATTACTAGCAGGCTTTGCCCGCTTCGCTGGACACAATACTGAAATGAGTTGTCAAAATTCCATATCATTATTAATTAACTTGAGTTAAAGTTCCATTTGTGCACGGTAGAGATTTTTCTCGCTGCAACGTGAGACGTCCGTGTTCCCACTGCCTTCGGCAGCAACTTACCGGCTTCGTACTCCCCCTTTTCCAGTGGCTAAAATTGAAGTTTCGCGAAATATCGACAAAGTACAAAATGCGTACACGTAATCAACATCCACACACCAAAGTTCGCAATCCAAGATAATTTGAGGCGAATGCAAAAGGGAAAATGTATTTTTACACGTGTTTATAGCCCTCTCGACACCAAGGGGGTAAGGGGGTATTTCGTAAAATCCCGTTACAATAAGGGTCGGATACATATAAGCAATTTACGTACCAAATTTCGGTACCGCAAATCCCATAGATTTCTTAGGACAAATTTAGCGCTAAAAGTTGTGTCTCGAGTTTGTCCCCTCGTAACCCCCCCCCCCCGCAGTTGAATTTTGTCCAGCCGTTCTCAAATGATAACTGGACAAACGTGTTTTAGTCTCCCTCCCCCCACAGGAGAACGGGGGGAATTTCTGAAAAGTTGATAGATATAATTTTAAGTTGGGTGAGGAGCTAAATTCCTGCCAAGTGCTGTTGAATTCCGTCTAGCCGTTCTCAAGTGATACCTGGACAAACGTGTATTAGTCTTTTACCCCCCAGGGTGGAACAGGGGGAAATTCTGAAAAGTTCATAGATATAATTTTAAGTAGGGTAAAGACCTAAGTTCCTGCGAAGCGCCATTGAATTCTGTCCAGACGTTCTCAAATGATACCCGGACAAACGTGTTTCAGTCTTTTGCCCCCGAGGGGGAAACGTGGGTTAATTTATGAAAAGTTGATAGATGTAATTTTAAGTTGGGTGAAGACTTAAATTCCTGCCAAGCGCCGTTGAATTCCGTTCAGCCGTTCTGAAGTGGTACCCAATACGTGTTTTAGTCTTTTATCCCCCCAGGGGGGAACAGGGGAAAATTTCTGAAAAGTTGATAGATATAATTTTAAGTTAAGTGAAGACCTAAATTCCTGCGAAGCGTCGTTGAATTCCGTCAAGCCGTCCTCAAGTGATTCCCGGACAAAAAAAGCGACATACAGATACGATGACACACACACACACACACACACACACACACACACACACAGGCAAAATATTCTGAAGTCATTTTCAGCTTTCATGGTGTGTGAAACGTGAAGATATCGCAAAATTTTTCGATTCTGACAAATTTACAGACAAAAGTCTGATTTTATTAATATAGATTGCTTTACAAATAAAAACTAAAAAGAATTGGAATTGCTCAATACTTCTTTTCGAGCATCGTAATCATTTCGCGCAATACATTTCAATAAATGGCCAGATGCTTTCGATTTAAGGCGTTTTTTTTCACATATTTGAATAAACACTTCACGAATCTTCTTGAAGCTTCAGGAGTGTGAATAACTTGTTATACTTCTTATATTCCAGCGAAAGTTTTGTCCCGAAAACAAAAAGGAGAACAGTAAAAAATTAAATAAAAACTAAAATGGTTGGAAACACCCTGTAAAAGTATTCTTGAAATGCAATATGGCTGTAGTATATGATTATGAGGCACATTCCTTTTCTTTGGGTAAATTTTTATGAAGCTAATATATTGTTGCGTACTTGGGGATTCGTGAGTTGTCCGACAATGAAAGGCGAAACTTACAAAAATTCAATAATTTATTCACAGAAAGTTCCAGAAAAATACAGGTCTATAAACCAAGTATCAGCTTCAATTCAACCAGTAAACACAGCTTAAACAACAGCTGTCAATTGCAAATCCACTGTACAAACTGTATAGCAATAACACATAAAGCAAGTCTCTTCCAAAGAAGCTCAACAACATTGACAGAAGCTGATCTCAGACTGAACTGAACTAACTGCCTTGGCTAAAAAAACAGCCCTTATATACACCCCTGTATAAAAATATGGAATGTTCCAGAAATTTCCGTATCTCAACAGCCAATGGGATTAGAGCTTCCATATATATCCCTAATAAGGATTTTCTCGCCAAGGTCGCCAAAAAATCGCCAAGGTGGTACGAAGTCGCCAAATCCCTTACCTGCCTTATTAGGGCATTTTATTGCATTTTTAAGGGAAAATAAGGCTATTTCAACGCTAAAACGACTAGACATGCACAAAATTAGCACTTTATCAATTTACTAAGCCTCTTTGAAAGAATTTATACAAAAATAAACACAATTATTTACAATTTTGTAACAATATATATTTATGTAGACATAAAAAGGGTTTCTTTAAAAAATAACTAAAACAATTGTCATTTTTTAAACAATAACACGCAAGGTATTAAATTCAGTGCAAAGCCATTTTTAAGGAACTTGACACACAACATGAGATACAGCATATTGCAATCAGAATGCAAAAGTATTAAATATATAATAGGGTGGATCGAAAAACGCGTTTTCTCTCCAATACAATTCCAATAGCTCGGAAAACTTGCGCATAGGCATCATTATAAATGAAAAAATATTAATTTTTTTTTTTTTTTTTTCAAAATTTGAAATCGCGCAGAAGGCCTAAAGTTACCAAAAAAGTCAAAATACCGGTAAATTAAAAAAAATATGCAAAAATTACGAAAAAATACATTTTTTGTTCTAATAGTGAAAAAAGTGTTTTTAAGAGTGTCCTTAATGCATAAAAAATATAATTAGACCCATTCTTGTTTTTCTGAATTCGCGCAAAAGGCCTAAAGTTGCGGGTTGTATCGTAAAAAACAATATTTCGTGATTTTCGACGATTTTTAAACATGTGCCAAAACCCATAAAAGTTTTATTTTTAATTTGTAATAGTGTAAAAACCATTCAAAATAGTTTTCCCAATCAATAAATAATATTTTCAGACCTGTTATTCCTTAACTGTATTCGCGCAAAAGGCCTAAATTATAGTATAAGTTAAGTTATAGAGTCCCGTAAAAAAGCCGTTTTCCATATCTGATGAGAGTTTATTTAACACATTAAGGTTTGTAATAAGACTCTAACAAGTGATTTGCAAAAAATGTATTAGCCAAACATATCATATTGCAGCTCTCAGCTCATGTCAACATTTAATCTGTGCTGAAATGACCCAAGACTCACGGCGAGGACGTGGCTGTAAGGCGAGTCCCAACTCCACCCTACAAAACCAACCAACCAGGGTGAATTTTATTTACAATATTTACAGTAACTATTTACTTTGTACAGCACATATATGTTCGTTGTATGCAAAAGGTTATTTAAGCAGAAGCCCCTTTGAATTCTGAATTTGAATTAAATCTGGGCATCAGCTATCTTGATTTTAAAGTCGCTCTAATATAACCATCGCGATTTTCATGCTCGCACACTTTTTCTGCTGCTTCTGTAACCAGTTTTACACACCTCAACTCACTGGGTGTGGCATGGGAATATGAAGTAGTTAAACTCTGGTAGCGCTTTGGCTTTCAATAAAGAAGCAATGTATTCAGTTGGCATCTTGGACAGTAGTGGCGGACAGTTTAACGAGTTACCTTATAGACATTTGTTTGATCACTTGGATGGAACGACAACAGGACCAGCATCATTTAGCGGTCCAGTTGGAAAACAACTCCCTGGATGTGAGAAACTCCCTGTTGTAGATTTTGAGCCGATACAATCAGAAGAAGTCATTGATATCACTGAAAACGATCTGAGTAAAGATCAGAAATATCTCCTAGACATTGTAAAAGCGGTCAACACAAGAATCTGTAATCCAGAATTGGCTGCTAGGGATCCTGGACGCATCAGCCACTCTCGTTGGCTAACCTGTGCTAACCGGGTTTTAAGATTGTATGTATCCCAAACTAGTCCAACAATTGAGTTACAGACTCTTGCAAATTATATAGTGAAGTCATATGTACCTGTTTGGTTTGATATAAAGAAAAACTACTCTGTGAAAGATTGACCGAAGCATATTTTGAAGGTAGTTAAAACAACCAGGCATCAAACGGACAGTATCAAGCAAATCATTGATCCAGTAATTCAAAGGGACGCAATATCCTGCCACCCTGAAAATATGATGTTGGCTATGATAATTAATGAGAGACCACACATTAGAGAACTTAGCTACAGGAGGATCCTTAAATCCAGAAATGAGCCATCAGCTGAAGGTTATGTAAGAGACTTCAAAATACCTTCAATAAATTTTAGTGCAAACGACTATACCGAACTAATTGATTGGTCAATCTGCAAATTAACACCGCCGCCACTACTGTCCAAGATGCCAACTTAATACATTGCTTCTTTATTGAAAGACAAAGCGCTATCAGAGTTTAACTACCTCGAATTCCCATGCCACACCCAGTCAGTTGAGAGGTGTGTAAAACTAGTTACAGAAGCAGCAGAATAAGTGAGCGGGCATGAAAATCGAGATGGTTATATTAGAGCTACTTTAAAATCAAGACAGTTGATGCCCACATTTAATTCAAAGTCAGAATTCAAAGAGGCTTCTATGTACATAACCTTTTGCCTACAACGAACATATATGCATTGTACAAAGTAAATAGTTACTGTAAATATTGTAAATAAAATTCACCCTGGTTGGTTGGTTGGGTAGGGTGGAGGTGGGACTCGCCTTGCAGCCACGTGCTCGCCGTGAGTCCTGGGTCATTTCAGCACAGATTAAATGTTGAAATGAGCTGAGAGCTGCAATATGATATGTTTGGCTAATACATTTTTTGTAAATCACTTGTTAGAGTCTTATTACAAACCTTAATGTGTTAAATAAACACTCATCAGATATGGAAAACGGCGTTTTTACGGGACTCTATAACTTAACTTATACTATAATTTAGACCTTTTGCGCGAATACAATTAAGGAATAACAAGTCTGAAAGTATTATTTATGGATTGGGAAAACTATTTTGAATGGTTTTTACACTATTACAAATTAATAATAAAACTTTTATGGGTTTTGGCACATGTTGAAAAATCGTCGAAAATCACGAAATATCGTTTTTTTTTACGATACAACCCACAACTTTAGGCCTTTTGCGCGAATTCAGTAAAACAAGAATGGGTCTAATTATATTTTTTATGCATTAAGGACACTCTTAAAAACACTTTTTTCACTATTAAAAAAAAAAGAAAAAAATGTGTTCTTTTTGTAATTTTTGCATTTTTTTAAAATTTACCGATATTTTACTTTTTTGGTAACTTTAGGCCTTCTGCGCGATTTCATATTTTGAAAAAAAAAAAAAAAATAATATTTTTTCATTTAAAATGACGCCTATGCGCAAGTTTTCCGCGCTATTAGAATTGTATTGCAGAAAAAACGCGTTTTTCGATCCACCGTAATATATAATGAAATAGAAGCAGTTTTACTAAATAATTTTTAATATTGGGAAAAGCAAACATCACAAAAATTTGAAATACAGTAACTAGATGTACTACAGACTGATTATTTTTTTTTCAAGAATAATTAGTAAAACTATAAACAAAACCCCTTCCTCCCAAAATAACTTAATATTATATGCTAAAGTTTAATTTTCCCAGCAACATACAATTAAGAATTGTAGGTGGTTCAATGCTAACTGCAGTAGATTAAAACTACGCCGATTGACTGCAATTAAACTGACTAAAAGAAAATTATTATTGCAGTACAGGATATGTTCTTGTGAGGAAAATGTGTTTATTTACTTTAAAAGTACATTACTGGTTCCAGCAGTCCAATATAAGTCAAAATCATACCATTAACAGGATTAACAGGGTGGAGGGGCCTCTCACCACTCTAGGAGTGGTGTCGAGCGATTCTAGCTACGCTAGTCCCCTCCTTCGGAACGTTTATTTAAAAAGAAAGCAAAAAACAAAAAAAAAATAATAATAATAAATAAATAGGCCACTAGAGCCAGGTTTCCTACGCGACAAGGAGCGGCGGAAAAGTCGTATTTCAACTTATTACTAGGTGCAGTAAGTACACTATGATGAAGTATAGTAGGCGCCGAGCTTAAACTCATCACGACAAGGGGCACCAGTGCAGAGCAGAGATTAATGAAATTATAGTATTTTTCATGAAAAGAGTTACCCAGTCAATATATATATATATATATATATATTAAAACACCAGCATGAGCCAGAAATGACGAAAACTGGTAAAAAAGGGCATAATAGAACTCAGTAGACGCCATACCTTAAACATCAAATACTTAGGAGTAATGTTAAACACAACACTAACGACAAACTATATCAAAAAATGCATACCTGCTTCCTTCATCATTTTCTTTACATTGATTCTTTACATTGAAGTGTCGTTTACCGCATAGGTTATTTATGTTACTTCTCCCACTCTTCCCCGAACCTTTTATAGCAAACTATTTGCCTAATAATGAACAAAATGTTTTGAAAAATCTGGCGTGGGCAGATTTAAATCCATAGATGTTATTTAATGCTTATTTTAACATTTCATTTGCGAGCGTGAAGACTACTGGTGCAAATTTTAGGAGTGGCGAAGTTTGGTGTCTTTACCTTTTTTTTTTTTTCGCTATTTTTCCATTTTAATTAAAAGATTCTTTTGAATTTTTACATGGACGATTAACATGGCATTCATTTCAAACTACTATCGCCTAGTGGTCGTAACTCGTCCACATTTGCAAAGCAAAGCAAAATAATTACCTTCTCATAAACGTAATTAAGTTGCAGTACAGTAGCGATACTTATAGGCCGAGTTGCACCCAAACTAAAACGTCACAGTTTTATATAATATCCATTTCCTACGCCATGTTTGGTTTAGTGCGTTTATGCAATACTGAAGTTGAGATGAATCCGGTCGAATTGAGTTCAGGAAATCTCAAAACGTGTAACTTCATTAAAAACAGGTAATCTAATTTTTTTGTTAATTGCATACTTTCTTCTTTCATATTCAGATGATAGAATAATAAATATACTTTAAAAAGAAATAAGTAGTGAAATTCTCTTAATTGAAATGCAAGGAAATCTCAATTTATCGAAAACCGGAAGTCAAATATTTTGTCGTATCTTCTACTTTCTTCTTTTGTATACAGAAGCTAAATTCACTTAAAAAAAATAAGTAGTAAATTTCAGTTAACTGAAATGCAAAGAAAGCCCAAAACGTGTAAATTCATCGAAAACCGGAAATGAAATGTGTTTTTCCAAATCTTATACTTTCTTCTTATATATGCAGAAAATATAGTAATAAATCCGTTTAAAATTAAAAAAATAAGTAGTAAAAATTTCAATTAATTGGAATGCATTATGTTTTGGTTTTAAAATATGTCTTTAAATTAGCGCTGAAATCAATAACAAAAAAGAAAATGAAAAAAGAAAAGAAAAAGAAAAATGAAAGAAAGAAATTAGATCTTAAATAAATTACAAAAAAAATAGAACTTTCATGAATCAAATCTTTTTTTTTTTTTTTTTTTTTTTTTTTTTATGTGCGTATATTTTCAACATTATGAACTTTCGATCTATCACTCATTCATTCAATTTTCTACCACTATAATTACCATTTTCTCTTAGAATACAAAATTTGCAGTCGAGAGTATAGTGATGCTCCATCTAAACAAATTAATGTGTCTATGGTTTTACTTGAGTTTTAATAATTGCCATTTTTAACAACTTTCTACTTTAGGTAATTTTTAATATAAAATAACATGCATATAAAGTAGGAAAATGCATAAAAAATAAAAGTATTATTTAAATTCCTTCTTGACATCGGACAGAAATAATTTTTGTATGCTGCACATCTGGCTAATCATACCTTTCGAATGATACCATTTTCAATCCTCTTCTCTCATAATTAATATGTTAAAAGTATACCACAAATTTCATGCTTGCCTATTAATATATATATAGAGTGGTTTTGAAACTCATTGATAAATAGTATTTCTTTTGCATGACAAACATAATTAAGTCTGATACAGAATGATTTAGTATTAACAAAACTGTGATTATAAATAAATAAATAAAAAATAGGTAAGCGAATTGCAATCATAAGATTTTTAAATAACTTTATTTTTTAACGATTTTGGAAAACAAATATGTCATAACATAAATGTCTAACCACACCAGTAGTCGGGTGGTTCTGCGCTTAAAGTTGGTAGACATCAAGTGCCGGATTCAATCGGAGGTTACGCTTGTGGGCCTCGTCGTTCAAAACTCGCTTATATAATTTCTAGGACACATTAGAAATAAACCCACGTCTAAACTCGTGACATTCGTCTTCTTCCTTAATCCCAAAACAAAAACACACCTAACCATCTAACCATATAGACCAGATTTTATTTTTTTTAATAAGATTTTTAAAGTTTATAAAATAATATCTTTATTTGTAAGAAATACAACCCTTTTAAATCACATTTTATCTAAGAAATTTGAAGAAAATACAAATCATCACATTTATTTTTATTAATCCTTTTACTAGAAACCATTTATATGAATCCCAATATCTACTCACCAGTCGATGAACACATAGACATGCGGAAGATAACAAAAGATGTAAAATAACGTAAGAATTCCGAGGTTGACTATTTCAATTAAAATATTCCGATAACTTAAACATATATCGCAATAAACCTTAAAGGGAGTACAACGTAGGTAGCATTATTTACTTCTAAATATATATCTGTCTACAAAAGCGTTAATGGTCTGCAGCGGTCGAGTGGAAAAATATAACAATAAAAATAACACTTTTTTAAAATTAATTTAAATGTAGTAACCAGCAAAGCGGACAAAGCCTCGCTCTTATAACAAAAATATCTACATATATTTAAAAATGTACAAAATTTTATTTATTTATATTACTGCATCTCGTTTATTTTAACTACATGAATTACACACATAACCTCTACACATATAGTCATTTTTTGTTTTATTATTATTATTATTATTATTATTATTTCAATGTATTGGCATTTCCTTGAAACTTTAACCTTTTAATTTTACTTTCAAAATTTCTTATTCATTTTTCAATAACATATATATTTTTTACGAAAAAATAGCCCGTTTATTTTATTTCATGAATTTTATTTATATTCACTAGTAAATATCCATATATCTATCGATCGATCGATCTACCTGTCTATAAATATACACCAATTACGTAATATTAATGCGTTTTTTTCTGAAAATTATATACATATATATATTTAAAACTTAAACAACATTAATAATACACATAAAAATAAATCCTTTAAATAATTACAATTGTCAAGAATTTTATTTGCATTTCTGTCACATAACTACAAGATGAATATTTTACAATCTTCTTCATTTGCAATGCATACGCCTTCGACTTGTTTAATTCGTAATTACAATCTACCGCATATGATTGTCATTAAATATTCACATCACTTAGAATTTGAGTGGCAGTTTTACCTTTGTTAACGATGGCAACAGCTGCCACCATGCATTGAAATATTCACAGAATTTCGTAATTCTGACCAATAATGGTTATTAATATTGCGGATCAGTGGAGATAACTTCCTATAATTAACTTATGAAATACCTGACAAATAACTTTTGCTTAATTTTTACTGACTTTAAGTCAAATATTGAACAGCGAAGAGTGTTGGATGACAAGTTATTATATAATTTTAAATACATCTTTAAAGTTAATTACATGCAATATACATTAATAAATATAAATTTGAAATTTCTAGAAAGGTTAAATAATGTGTTATAAATTATAAATAATAATTTTCTTCCCCTTGTTTTTATTATTATCATTATTATTATATTTAATTGATACACATGAACTATTTGTTAAAGTACTCATTTCGGCAAATTTATTCCTATAGGCAAAGTTTACTGTTGGTGTATATT
This sequence comes from Salticus scenicus, assembly GCA_963930645.1. Lineage (NCBI taxonomy): Eukaryota > Metazoa > Arthropoda > Arachnida > Araneae > Salticidae > Salticus > Salticus scenicus. Next base: position 25,520,545 of record OZ005661.1, on the reverse strand, counting down.
TGTCCGCGTTTATATATATGTATATATATATATGTATAAACGCGGATTAAATATATATACATATTGTATCCTCTTCGCACAGAAGCCATAATAAGAACAAAAATAACATTTGAAGGCCTTTTGACGCATACGCTTACGTTGCAGATTGCAAAAAAGTGCATATTTTTTAACTTTATAATTTAAGGGGCTAGTAATGGACAACTCAAATGTACGGTCTTTAAACAACTAAACTCTAAATTACTAGATTACTTAAATCTGGCTAACTGTAACACAATTCAAAATTTTATGGCCTTAATTATAAATCAATGTATGTTAGTGTTTTTTTTTTTTTTTTTTTTTTTTTTTTTGGTAATGTGTCTAAGAACATATATTTAATTATGAGTATTGCATACTTTTTTTACCACACTGTTTTGAAACATATTTGCGAAACTAGACAAAATAATATTATATTTCAGAAATAAATTCAGCTTTATGCTGCCCTATATTGGTATCTTCTTAAAGCTAGTTCATTCAGCTTTTAATTAGTATAGTCAAAATGTAAAAATATGAAATAGTTTAGATTTTATAAAGCAAAAAATAGAGGTCTACATATGTGGATCTCTGGAGTGGAGAGGTTAACTATAGTAGCCATATGTTAATATGATGAGTTATATGTTTCACACAATCGAAGATTGTTTTTATCAAAATATATTGTTAGTACTAATATTTTATTATTATTATTATTATTATTATTATTATTATTATTATTATTTTAACAGAACTTTCCAACATAGGCTAAGGTATTCAAAATTTATATTACATTGGCCGATTATATAAGACAAGTCATGCCATAAATACCAAAACTCACAGTTACAATATTAGATATAACTATTTTTTTTTTCAATATTGTCATTAAAATTTTTTTGTCCATTAGATATTAAATACATAAAAGTTTAGTTTCAATATATCCTGTTAAATTAATTGTAAACGAGTTTTATTGGTATAGTTAGACTCTTCTCAGTATTCCATCGTAACTATTTTTTTTTTTTTTTTTTTTTTTAGGCATTACTCAAATCATTAGTCTTCATCATTCATTAGTCATACGTTAACAAGGGTAGTATCAGCAAACTTGACGTTCCAATGTCTGAATTAGAAAATTTGTCTTATTATATCGATTTTTATTTTTATTATTATTATTTGTAGCGTATAACTTGCGAAATTTTAAAATAATTTGTTTCATATTCAATAGAGTTCTTGTAAGTGCATTAAAGGTACTTTAAAACCTGCCAGACTTATTTACAATGAAGCATTCTTGACATAATATCGACACCATCTAACAAACTAAACATTAACTAACAAACTGAACAGTATATTCATAAACACAATATTGATTGAGAGGTTTTTGTATTCATCATGTCTCAAAGCATAAAACTACGAATAATAATAATAATAATAATAGTAATAATAATAATAATAATATCGAAGTTTCTCATAATTATGATAAACAATTAAAAATTAAAAGAGCAAAAATGATTAAAATATTCTTTAGTACAAAATTTAAAAAAGATAAAAGATTAAAAAAAAAATCTTTTATTTTCTAAAGATTGATTTTTTTCTTAATTTTAGTTAAGTGTAACATGAACAAAAAATACAAATTAATGTATATATATATATAAGGTCGTTGCAAAAGTTCGTGCTGATGCGGATCATTTTATTGTCTCCAAAGACGAGAGCTTCTATCGCCGTGGTATACATTTGTTACCCGAAAAATGGGCAAAGGTTGTAAAAAGTAATGGAGAGTATTTTGATTAAAACTTGTCATTTGATTTGATGTATTTTTATGAAATGAAGCAATAAAAAACCGCACAAACTTTTCTTCCGACCTAATATATATTTAATCAAGAAAAAAAAAAAAAAAAAAAAAAAAAAAAAAAAAAACGAAGTTAAAATCGTATCTTTAAGTTACATTTGGTAAGATGGTTCATGTCCAAATAACCCACAAGAAAATGAGCTAAAATAAACCCGATTTTACGAATTTTTAAAATCTGTTTTTATGTATTTATATATTTCTTTTATAAAAAAAAATTATTTTATAAAAAAAAAAAAAAAATATTTTTTTTTTTATTATTGTAAGTTTTGTAGGCTTTGTAGAAGCGAATTCTATAGCTATTTATGAGTTAAGTATGTTCGTGCTTATGTTTAAAATCTGATGTCAAAGAGCTGTTGATATGTTTTTCCTATGGTAAGGATTATGAATGATTCTATCTCTTCCTTACGCAAAATTTATAAAAACAGTGAGGTCGTAAGGTAAACGATATTATTTAGTACAAAATTTTTCTTTTGAGCAAGCTTAAATTTCTCGTCTATCAATTTTAGAAATAGAACTCTGCGATCAGTGGTGGTTTATCTGATGATTAGAAATTAAAATCATGAATAAAAATAGTATTAAAATAATAAAACCCGGTCCAATGTATCATTAAGTCTAACGTACCTCCCCTACACATACATGCAAGCATATGCATTTTTACGTAATTTATCCCCTCCACGCATGCCTACATTCATACATGCATATATATACGTATAGCTACGCGTATAAAATCTGGGTGTAATCACACTGACATGGATTCAAGGTTTCATGTCCGTTTAGAATTAATAAATGTTCAGGTTTTGTTTATTTTATTTATTTATTTTTTTATTATTTATTTTTTTTTTTTTAAGATTTTAATTTGAACGTGTTTATAATACTTGGTTTTAATTTCTTTTATTTAATATATTCCTTAGGTCCATGTCTTCATTCACTATATAAAACAGATAACTATTTCGGTTTAAACTTTTTCATTCATTTTGTGCCTCGTTAATTTGTTTTTAATTCTTTATAATTGGAATTTTGCTACCAATAATTAGCTTTTTTAATCATAATAATAATAATGCTCTTTATTAAAAATTCTACATAAATTATAACAATTAATAAATAATACAATATTTATCTGATAAGAACAAAATGGTGTAGGAAAATTCCTTTTGGTAGAAAATGGAAAGAGTTAACTTGCATTATTCAATGGCATTATGTTGAAGTTTTAGCGCCTACAATCAAACATGATATGAGTGTAAAATTCCAATGCTAAAGCATAATTTCCACTAAATATGATTTTGTCTTTCATCCATGGTGGTATGAAACATTACGAAAGGAGTATTTGACTGTGATAGACGAAAGTATGCCAAGACAGAAAAATTGTTGTGTCGTCCCTTGTGTACTTTTATCAACGATACTATACATAACTCGAGAACCAACAACTTCAACGATTATTCGTGAATGATTCACTTAACTAAAGCTGATGTTACAGCTACAAGCCCACAGATCACCCTTACTGTTGTGCACAAAGCGGATTTAAAGTTGTGAGAGATCCAGTCAACCAAAGAATTACATGGACTGGGGTATAATTGGAATCAGATTTTTGAGCATATATTTAACAAAATACCGCATCCCGATCAAGAGAAAAGACGAATAAAAAAAATCATGTGACGAATGCCTTTCACTTCACCCCTTGAAGATCACTTTTCACCCTCCTGAACCTACTTTAGGACACCGGATATGAAATATTTTCCGCTGTGTGAAGCAATGCAGACGAATTCGGTCCTTTCACTCTTCAAGTTACCGATGAAAATCATCCCCAATCTTCG